>CM038793.1:249841762-250234646 GCA_021764765.1 Vicia sativa
ACATGGAAAAAGAAACAAAAAGGAAATACTAAAGAGAGCAAAGAAAATAAAAACGAACAAAGAAATGTTCTGACTCCCCTAAACTTAAAATGAGCATTGTCCTCAATGCGATAGAACCAGGAGAAATCATAAAGGAGAATCTTGGCATGTGAAGAAGCAAGGCGTGCACAAGAAACAGGGAATTAGCAATTGTAGCACGAGGGTAGCCTTTTAAGTTCACATGCAAACAAATACGTACACACACACACACACACACACACACACACACATATATATATATATATATATATATATATATATATATATATATATATATATATATATATATAGTATATATAATGCCTTATAATTAATACTATAAATATTGGGAAATATTAATTCGGTACATTGATAGGAGACGGAGAAATTCGATAATTAAAAATAATACTCAATTATAATTATAAATATTTAACGCGAATTATTTGGTTGAGTATAATTATCGGTATTACGGGGAAATAGTTCAAACGTGTCAGTAGAAGAGGGTGCAACCGATAATCGAGTAAAAATTTAAAACTTAACATAAAATAGAAAAAATGAAAATACGAAAAAGAAATTTAAAATTAGAAACTAGAATGACTACTCGTTGATTTTCCATGGCCACTTATCAAGCCACCTCACATATCCCTCACCTTTTCTTTTCTTACGTTTGTAGGGTGGTTCATTCTTTCGAAATTGTGGTGGTGGTTCTGGATCTATCCTAAGTATAAGCTTTTCAAATTTGGGCTTAGTGATTTCATCCATCACCTTATAAGTTAACCTTACCCACTTAACAGTAATTATATCCTTAATTTTATGGTCCTCTAATTTTCGTTTTTTACGCAAGACTTCAAATAGTGGTGAATTAGTGTGGATATTTTTCAATACCGCAACATGCGTTTTAAATTGGGAGTCTACCGGAGTTTCCATAAAAAATGTTGGGAATGAAATCAGTGGGATGTAGTGATTTGGGATTACAATGTGCGCTTCCTTCTCTACCTCTTTTACAACCTCCTCTTCGAATGGTGTTGGTGAATTCTTCTCAATCTCCACTATTTTCTCGTCAGAACTTTCCTCGGCCACAATATCACTCTCCTCAAACTCATCATCACTCTCTAGATTTTCAAATAATTTTTCTATAATGGTTGTTTCGAAATCCACACGCTTATCACGGAAGGGTCCTAAAGGGTTTTGTTCAAGTTGGGAGATTTGAGTCTCCAAGGCCATGCTGTGAGTCACGAGGGACTCAACCACAATGGTTAGTTGCCTAAGGGCTTCATTATTTTGAAGATTTTGTTTTCTTACCTCTTCATTTTGGACAGTTTGTGTCTCTATATAGTGCTCAATCATAGATTCTAACCTAGAGTTAGTTATCATCTCATCGGAATCCTCTATTGATGTTTCGAAGTTGAAATCTTGCGATTCGTCAGAGTCTTGAAAGTGAGTTAGAGTCTCCTTTTGTGTTTCCCCGAAGCGTTCTATCATCCTAGATGTTTCATTAAAATTTTCCATTAATATTTCGAGATCAGATTTATATGGTTCTGGTGATTCCTCAAAATATTGGGTGTGGCAATTGTAGAGAGAATTGGGTTTAGGATAAGTTTGGTTGAAATTATAAGTTTCTTGTGGTTCCTCAAAATGTGGGGATTGGTAGTTTTGGAGGTAATTTGGGTAAGAGTGAGTTTGTGAAGCATTGAAATCTTCCATCAGTATTTTGAGGTCGGATTTATGGGATTCTTGTGATTCCTCAAAATACTGATAATGGGTGTAGGAAAAATTTGGGTTATACATAGTAAATAAAGTAAAAGTGCCTTAGTCTATACGGTGTAACACCAGAGTTACAATATCGACTTAAATAGTCCCCGGCAACGGCGCCAAAAACTTGATCGCGACTTTGTCGTCTTTTAATCGAGAGACTGCAAGTGCACAGTCCTATCGCGTAGTTTTAAAAAGATATCGAACCCACAGAGACTATAAATCGATCTATTGTTATCCTAAGTTACGGTATACAGCTAAGGCGGATAATTCTTTTGGATAATGGTTTAAGAAAAAATATAAATAAAATGGATATCGGTACGTAGTGTAGTGAACCTAAGTGGATTAAATTGAACCTAAGCGTATAAAGATGGTTAACTTAATTGTTCTGTAGAAATTATCAGTTTAAAAACCCTCAACTCACACTTCCATGGTCTTATTTCGGATTATACTCCTAAAGCCCTATGCCTGCTCTCGCTAGCCCATAAGTGTTTAGAAAATATTCTTTGGAAACTTAATAAAATCTAATTCGTTTTAAAGCGCTCTCGCTGTATTTAAATCGAATGCCTAACTTTAGCTATCCGGTTAAAACCTCACACTTTCGTGGTCTCGATCCTAACCAATTCTACTTTTCTTACTTTTGTAACGAAAAGATTGATTTTAATTACAAAAAGTCATAACCAGAATTTAAGTTAATTAAGATTTTAGCTTAAGAACAATTTAATTCCTACTCTTACTACTATTACTTACCGATACCTACATGGTTTAGCTGGACATATTTATTAATTCGGACATGCATAAATAATAAGGTTCAATATATTTAAACATCTCCATAATCAAATAAATAAATATCAGGCACAGTACTTTAAATAAAATAAAATAATTATATTAAAAACCTGAAAATAAGAATACTGGAATAATCTTGTTCTTCGAAATAAACGAACATTCCACCACAAGTCGGCTGGATCTGCTCGGAGACTTCTCGAATCGAAAAGAAAATGCGACAAGAATAAAAAGCACTAGATCTAACGTAAGGTTAGATCAGTGAAAAATACACAACAATTTCCGGTGTAGAAATTGTTGTGAGAAAATTATAGAAACTTAAACTAAAATAAAAACTAAACAAAGAAACTGAAATGAAAAATAAAATAAAAATACAAAACTGAAAAGAAAATACGAAAAATAGGAAAAACTCAATAACGATTGTTCGGTAAAAATTGCCGACCATTGCTCTGTGCCTTGGATGTTGTATTTATAGTTGGTTTCGTAACTTCCCGTTTCCTGATCTTGCATGAACGTGTGATCGTGGAGGAAATATAATTGCCAGAATCATGGGAGACGGGCGTCTCAATTCGAAGAGGAAGTGTGAGACGTGGGTCTCACATCATGAAAGTATAATGAGACGTGGGTCTCCAAGGATGGAGATAGTGGGCCCCTGAAAGGGAGGCGGACGTCTCCATGATGTGAGGAAGGTTGAAATATAGCGCGTTACGGTCGTGGCAGTTGTGTGACGGACTTAGTTTCTCAAACAGCGCGTGACGGTCGTCACAAGGCTGTGACGGTCGTCATAGCTTGTGGGCTGAACTTCTGCTGGGCTTTTGCTCTTCTGGGCTTAGTCTTTTTGCTTTGTATAATTATTTCTTTCTTCTTAACTCCTCCTTTTTGCTATATCACCCCTTTGCTTCATTTCTTTGGTTTTTTAATCTGATTTTTCCTCAATTTTATTTCTTTGCTCAATCGATTCTTTATTTAATGCAAATACCTGAAACAAAAGAAACACCAACATAATACAGAAATAAAATAGAATAATTAAATAAAAATAGTAACATTATCCATGAAAATTAAGTCAAATATGTTATATAAATTCGTGTTATCACCCATAAAGCTATTAAAAGCAGTGTATTGGCAGAATACTTGGCTCATCATCCATTTGAGGATAATCAATCCGTTGAGTTTAACTTTCCTGATGAAGATGTGATGTATTTGAAAATGAAATATTGTGATGAACCTTTACTTGAAGAAGGTCCAGACCCAGAATCCCGTTGGATTATGGTGTTTGATGGAGTTGTGAATGCTTATGGAAAAGGAATTGGTGCAGTAATCATTACTCCCCATGGAACTCACATCCCTTTCACATCAAGGTTGATGTTTGATTATACCAACAATATGGCGGAATATGAAGCTTCTATCATGGGTCTCGAAGAATCCATTGATCTCATAATCAAAATTCTTGATGTGTACGGTGATTCGGCTTAGTAATAAATCAGATAAAAAGAGATTGGGAAACTCGTCACCCTAGCTTAATCCCTTACAAAGATTATACAAGAAGGCTTTTGACTTTCTTCAACAAGGTAGAGCTTCACCACATTCCTCGGGATGAAAATCAGATGGCGGACTCTTTGGCCACTTTGGCTTCTATATACAAAGTGAACCAGTGGAATGATGTACCTCAGATCACTATTGCGTATCTTGAGAGGCTAGCTTACATATTTTCCATGGAGGTGGCAAAGGAGTATAAACCCTGGTATCATGATATCGAGCACTTCCTAATGACTCGAGAATATCCAGTTGATGCGACAAACAAAGATAGAAGGACCTTAAGGAGATTGGATGGTAGTTTCTTTCTCAATGAAGGTGCGTTATACAAAAGAAATCGTGATATGGTCTTGCTCAGATGTGTGGATAGACACAAAGCAGACATGTTAATGCGTGAGATTCATGAGGGTTCTTTTGGTACCCATGCCAATGGATACTCTATGGATAAGAAGATGCTAAGGGCAGGTTACTATTGGTTGACAATGGAATCTGATTGTTACAAATTTGCGAAGAAGTGCCATAAGTGTCAGATTTATGCTGATAAGATTCATGTGCCTCCCACACTTCTCAATGTGATTTCTTCCCCGTGGCCTTTTTCTATGTGGGGTATTGATATGATTGGGATGATTGAGCCCAAAGCCTCTAATGGACATTGTTTCATCTTGGTAGCAATTGATAACTTCACCAAATGGGTAGAAGAAGCGGCTTCTTATGCCAATGTTACGAAGCAAGTGGTAGTCCGGTTTATCAAGAACAATCTCATTTGTCGGTATGGTGTGCCAAGAAGAATCATTACTGACAATGGATCGAATTTGAATAATAAGATGATGGCGTAACTTTGTGAAGAATTCAAGATTATACATCACAAGTCTTCACCGTACAGATCCAAGATCAATGGGGCAGTCAAAGCTGCAAACAAGAACATCAAAAATATTATCCAGAATATGGTTGTTACTTATAAGGATTGGAATGAGATGCTACCTTTTGCTTTGCATGGGTATCGGACTTCGGTTCATACTTCAACGGGTGCAACCCCTTTCTCTCATGTTTATGGCATGGAAGTAGTGTTCCCCGTTGAAGTTGAGATTCCATCTTTGCGTGTAATGATAGAAGTTGAATTATCTGATGTTGAATAGATTCAGAATCGGTTTGACCAGTTGCATTTGATTGAAGAAAAGAGAATGACTACTTTATGTCATGGTCAGTTATACCATAAAATAATGAAGAAATCTATTGATAAGAAGGTCAAACCTCGTGTGTTCAGAGAAGGCGGCCTCGTGCTCAGAAAGATCATCTCTTTAAACTCCAATTCCAGAGGCAAGTGGATTCCCAATTATGAAGGCCCATATGTTGTCAAGAAAGCCTTCTCTGGCGGTGCATTGACTTTTGAAACTATGGATGGCGAGGAGTTCCCACGCCCTCTGAATGCTGATGTAGTCAAGAAATACTACGCCTAAATAAATAAAAGAATAGCTTGATAAGTTGAAAACCCAAAAGGGTGACTTAGGCAAAAAGGAGCATCTCGGTAGGCTGAAAACCCGAAAGAGCGGTCTGGGCAAAAATTAGTGACATAAACAGAATAAATCTCACGGTAGACTAAAAACCTGCAATGGCAGTCTAGGAAAAAGTTAGGGACTTATATGGAAAGTAACTACATCAGACAAGACTTGATCATAGAAGCAACAATCTACATGGATCATCTTCATACCTCAACTGAAGACTACAATACATGAGTTCAAATTTGTTAGGGAGAATAGGGCTCATTGTCTTTCGATGTACCTTTTCCATGTATTTACCATTTTTCAAACTTTGTAATCATCTATGGAGTCATGTTATTGGCAGGCTACCATTCTATCAATAAAATTTGAGCTTTAATCTAATTCCTTTGCAATCCTATTTTATTCAGTTTATAAAAATATTCTTTTATTATTGAAAATACATTTCAAAACAAATAGATTCGTTAGAACATACTTGCGAATTTTTTTATAATTTTAGAGTGGGTTTATGTCGGATGTGATGTAAGAGGACAAAATGGCATTGTCCCAATACCAAACAAGATCGATGGTGTTGAAGTTGGTCCCAATAGGATCCCTGTAGCATTCCTTTTTTCGAGCATGAGATCCAAGTGCAAAGCAGAATTCTTCCACAGAATATCTTATTTCTCCCCATAAGAGTTTGCGCAAATAACGCCCTGATGGGACGTGATGACATCTCCACGAGATGCTTTCGCTAAAAGGAGCCTGGAAATGTTAGCAATACGCCTGATATTCAAGCAATCTGATTTGATAGGAGACTGCCTTTCAGTCCCCAGTTCGTGAAGATTTTATGTTGGACGAGTGTTGTCCGTGCACTAATCGATCTTCCTTATTGGCCTTTAATAAGATGTCCATATGCATATCACATATATTCATTCATACACTGTGCATAACTTTAATTCATTGCTCATATACATATGATAGCAATTGGAGTCTCGATTGTCAACTTTAAGCTGAAAGTATTCATCCTTTCGCTTTCCTCACTGGATTATTCCTTGTGGAAGAATAGAGTCCTAACTCTCTTACCCAAATCTTCGCCTATTCAAATCTCTTTCCCTAGTGGTTGCGGCTTGAATTCTAGCCCACAAGAAGTATTTTGGGTCTCTTTAGATTGTGAGTTCTAGATATAGAGGGCATTTATTTTGCACAAGAAGGCTTTACATATTCAATAGGAATGAACATGGTGATTCCCCAAGGAAATCCATTTGCATTCTCCAGCAATATTCTTACAACTTTATAACAGAAGGTGACAGTCTCTTTATTTGAGCAACCGATTTCCCCCAACAAGTCTGTTAATGCCAACTTGGTCTCATTTAGTCAACCTAAAGAGGAATATCTTGATATGGATTGACTGTGTATCTCCGGAAAGTCAAAGACTTGATAATCAGATGAATGGAAGCCTTGTCCTTATGGAAGGTAGTTTATCGATAATTTTGAAGATGAATGGCAACCTTGTCCTTATGGAAGGTGGTTTATCGATAATTTGTTCAGATGAATGGCAACCTTGTCATTATGGAAGGTAGTTCGTCGAAGATTTATTATTTCAATGAATGACAGCCTTGTCCTTATGGAAGGCAGATTATCGAGAATTTGTTTAGATGAATGGAAACCTTGTCTTTATGGAAGGTAGTTCGTCGAAGATTTGTTATTCCGATGAATGTAAGCCTTGTCTTTATGGAAGGCAGTTTATCGAGAATTTGTTCAGATGAATGGCAACCTTGTCTTTATGGAAGGTAGTTCGTCGAAGATTTGTTATTCCGATGAATGGCAGCCTTGTCCTTATGGAAGGCAGTTTATCGAGAATTTGTTCAGATGAATGGCAACCTTATCTTTATGGAAGGTAGTTCGTCGAAGATTTGTTATTCCAATGAATGGCAGCCTTGTCCTTATGGAAGGCAGTTTATTGAGAATTTGTTCAGATGAATGGCAACCTTGTCTTTATGGAAGTTAGTTCATTGAAGATTTGCTATTCCGATGAATGGCAGCCTTGTCCTTATGGAAGGCAGTTTATCGAGAATTTGTTCAGATGAATGGTAACCTTGTCTTTATGGAAGGTAGTTCGTCGAAGATTTGTTATTCCGATGAATGGCAGCCTTGTCCTTATGGAAGGCAGTTTATAAAAAATTTGTTCAGATCAATGGCAACCTTGTCTTTAAGGAAGGTAGTTCGTCGAAGGTTTCTTATTCTGATGAATGGAAGCCTTGTTCTTATGGAAGGTAGTTTATCGAGAATTTGTTCAAATGAATGGAAACCTTGACATTATGGAAGGTAGTTCGTCAAAGATTCGTAGTGCAGATAAATGGCAGCCGTGTCTTTATAGAAGGCAGTTTATCGAAGATTTGTTTTGACAGATGGCAATCTCTTTATTACAGGAGATAGTTTGCCGTGAATGTATTGGGGATTCTCCCATGGGAAAAGTTTAATTTTCTAATAAAACATTACTTTATTATCTTTCCCTATGGAATATGTTGGAAATGAGACCCGTCTTGGGCGATGCACCAGAAATCCTGGAAATCTAGCTCATTGTTGACCAGATACGCTTCTTTTGTTCTTTTGTTTTGGATTGAGGTTCTGCTGTTTCTGGAAAACCAGCACAAATCTTTGTTTTTGCTGACTCCTTTGTAAGGAGATAGTTCACCGTCTATCTATGGATAGTTATTTCTTCCTCTTTTAATTGAACTTATTTTATGTCTTTCCCCCTTTCAGGACCGAGTTATCGTTTCCCCAGTGGAGTCCATTTTTTCCCCATGAGATCGAGCTTTTTTCCCTAGTAGTTCGTTTCTTCTTGGATGAGATGTTGTTCCTGGCATGACCTTATCATTTTGCTTTCCCAGTGGTGTCCGGTCTCCACTGCAAAGTTCATTACTTTTGCATTACATAACCATTAAGCATTGCATGACATCTTAGGGCCAAAAATAGGGCTAATATTATATTTAAGTATCTTCTATCCCGTCAAAGTGAAGGTTCCCTTCTTATCTCCGGATATAAGACACTTAAATAAGGGCAGTTGTTGTACCCCAATTTTTTCCCCTAAGATCCTTCATCATCACAATGCATTAAAATCACAAACAAGGTTGGGCTCTAATGGTTGTCTTATTCCTAAGTTTGCTCTCAAGGAATCACCAAGCACCCTAACTGTTTTCTACATGCATGATTGATCTGCATTTATTTCATCTGCTAACCTCTGATTAAAATACAAAAAACTATTTGTTTTTGTCTTTGTATTTTTGTAGGTATTAATCCATGACATCAGGCGAATGTAAGTTTTTTCGATGTTTTTTCTCAAACTTGATTTAAAACCATTTTTATAAAAAAAAACAAGGTGCAATCGATTTTCACATTGAAGCAATCGATTGCTCCCTGGCTATTTTCAGCAAATTTTCAAAAATACACTTAGTGCAATCGATTTTCACTAGAGTGCAATCGATTGCACTGCGCAGAATTTTGAAAAATTGGGCAATTTTAAAAGTTTGTGGGCTTGGGATCCAATTTCTTTTTTTATTTTCTTTTAATTTCGAAATTAATTACTAATTGATTCAATTTTGGCTCCAAAGTCAATTCTCAAGCCTAATTCTAATTTCCAAACCAAACTTCAAACCACCACTCATTCCCAAGCCAAAACCTTATAAATAGAGGCCTCCTCTCATTCAAATCTCAAGCTTTTGATAGCCAAATACACCTTTTCAAAATTTCTCCTCATTCTCTCATTTTTTCCAATTCTCCAAATTCACTCAAAGCTCTTTATTCTTCAAAAAGATTGGTGAATTCTTCATTGAAATTCTCCTATTCTTTAAGCTAAACCTCCATCCACTCTCTTTTTTTTCTTCAATTCCTTAAATCTAGGCTTGTGATTCTGATTTTTGAAGTTGAAGTGAAGCAATTTGAAGTGTTACTCTTGCAAATTTCTCTCAAGATCTACAAGTGGTGAGTGTTGATCTTCATCTTTGATTATGTGATCTCTTGATAATTGTTGTTGTTTGATTCATTGAGCAAACTTGTTTTTAGTTCCATTGATATTAAAATCTCAACAATTAGTTGGAATTTTCGTACTCACTTAAATCAAGGAACACAAGGTGTTTGTGAAAAGTTTTGAGCAAGAATTTGGCCTTTAGAAATGTGATTTTTCTTAGTTTTATAGTGTGCAATCGATTTGCACTCTGCTACAATTGATTGCACGGGCCACATTTTAAAAAAATTTGAAACAATAACAGTGTGCAATCGATTTGCATCCTGCTGCAATCGATTGCACAGAGTGTAAAATATGATTTTCACTTGTTTTTTGACTTGTTTTGGATCTTTACTCTTCTTCTACTCCATTCTTTTGATGATTGCCTTTTATTATAGTCGTGTACACCTAATTCCTCTTTAATCTCAATGTACCTGGGTGTTGATGAGGTTGGAGAAATGTATTGGTGATTCAAATCAATCAAAGGATTAATTATACAATTAATTCTTGGTGCTTTGAGTCAATAATATATTTTGTGCCTTAATCCACCAAGATGAGTGATTGAACTTAAAGATGGAAGAAATTAGAGAAGATAATCGAAGTTGATCTATCATTCTTTTTATTTTACATGTGTCGACAAACATTAGAAGATGATCTACATATCATTCTTCTCGTTTGCTTTTTCAACATATACATCACCATTGACCGGCCTCGTTGTAGGGTGACTTCTACATAAGTCACTTGGCGATTGCTTAACATAGCGCTACATTGCTTATTCTTCATCTTATTTTTTTCTTTTGTCCCGAATTGGAAAGTGATCAATTGGTGGCATGAACTTCAATGTTCTAACACAATTCCCAAAATATGACTTGAACTTTGATCTTGGTTTAACACTTGTGGCGCTTGTCGTGTGGTTGCGTTGATTTCTAATCAAGCTTCTGGAAAGTTTCCACTAACTTTGTCCATTTGAAATTCTCAATCATCTTTGGTCAAGTGATATGATAATTCCAAAAATTGGTGATATACTTGACAAAAAAACAATTGAAACTTGTCGTGTGGTTATGTTGATTCTATCAAGCTTCTGGAAAGTCTTCATGCGTAAGCTTCAAGATGGTCATCTTGCTGACGACTAACAATTAACAATTCGATGATATACTTGACAAGTTTCAAGATGGTCATCTTGCTAACATTTATCAATTGCCTTTTATTTTCCGCTCTTTACTTTCCGCTTTTATTTTTATGCTCTTTATTTTTATGCACTTTATTTTTAGCATTTATATTTCATGTCATTTTTCTTTGCTCACTTGAGCATTTATTTTTATGCCATTTTTTCTTTTCTCACTTGAGCATTTTATTTTCTATGTCATTTTTCCTTTGCTCACTTGAGCATTTTATTTTCTTGTTATTTTGAATGTGCTCACTTGAGCATTATTTTTCCTTTTCCAAAACACTAAGTAATTCAACCTAAACATAAGAAAAACTTTTAATTGGACTTGGTTATTATTCCTATGCTCAGAGTTTGACTTTGAACTTAGGATTAGGACTCCTACCTCATCTTGGAGTTTTTTGTGCCCTTGGTGTCATTTTGTCTTGTCTGGTTATTATATTTGTATGCAGGTTATGCCGTTATACTCAATTAAGAGTGGATTTCCTCAAAATACTGTCGTTACTCTGCCCGTTTTTCTAGAGACAAGAGTTCACCTAAAAGCATTAACTCATCTGAAGCTTGGTTTTTTTTGTCTGATTATTTGTTGTTTATGTGGTAATCCAAAGGATAGGGCATGGTATTGGCTCTTGATGTCAAGTATTAGTCTTCTCACCCGGTTAGATCTTTATTTACCCTTACCTTTTACTTTATGCACTTGTGTTAGCCTCTTCATCTCCTCCACATTCTTTAATTTTCAAAATCTTCCCTCTTTTTCAAAGGATTCTTGTTTTCAAAACTTGAACCGCTTTCATAAAAAAAAAATGGACTTAGGTCCATGAACTTTCCAACTTATTTTCTTAATAAACTTTCAATTCATGTAATAGTACTTTGACTTTTATTTTCATAAGACTAAAAAACACCTAACCTCATTCAAACCTTTTTGAGCTCTTTGTAGCTTTTCTAATTAACTTTTTTTCTTAAAATCAACCAACACACAACTTTGGTCTTTTTTAGCCGAACTACTTGGTTTTGATTTCAACATTGCACATTATTGGTATGTAGGTGTGGAACTCATTGGAAGTTCTATCAAACCAAAAATAGTAAAAGATACTTTTTCCTCATCTTTCCAGACACTTTTGTACATATTTTTTTTGTTATAGTTTTTTATAGTTTTTAGATGGTGGGGGGAGAAAAGAAGTATTTTTTATAGTTTTTGGTTTGATAGAACTTCCAATGAGTTCAGACCTACATACTAATAATGTGCAATATTGAAATCAAAACCAAGTAGTTCGGCTAAAAACACTAAAGTTGTGTGTTGGTTGATTTTAAGAAAATGTTAGTTTAGAAAAGCCACAAAAGAGCTCAAAAAGTTTGAATGAGGTTAGGTGCTTTTTAGTCTTATGAAAAGTAAAGTCAAAGCATTATTAAATGAATTGAAATTTTATGCAGAAAGAAGTTTTGAAAATCCATGGACCTAAGTCCAAGTTTTTTATGAAAGCGGTTCGAGTTTTGAAAACGAAAATCCTTTGAAAAAAATGGAAGATTTTGAAAATTAAAGAATGGGGAGGAGATGAAGAGGCTAACCTAAGTGCATAAAGTAAAAGGTAAGGGTAAAGAAAGATCTAACCGTGTGAGAAGATTAGTACTCGGCATCAAGAGTCAATACCATATCCCATCCTTTGGATTGCCACATAAGAAACAAATAATCAGACAGAAAAACACAAGCTTCAGATAAACTAATGCTTTTAGGTGAACTCTTGTCTTAAGAAAAACGGGCAGAGTAACAATTGTATTTGGAGGAAATCCACTCTTAATCGAGTATAACAAAATAACCTGCATACAAACATAATAACCAAACAAGACAAAATAACACCAAGGGCACATAAATCTCCAAGCTGAGGTAAAGGTCTTAATCCTTAGTCCAAAGATCAAGCTCCAAGCACAAGTATAGTAACCAAGTCTAATTAAAAGTTTTTTATGTTTAGGTTGAATTATTAGGTATTTTGGAAAATGAAACAAAGCTCAAGTGAGAAAATTCAAAATAACAAGAAAGTAAAATGCTCAAGTGAGCAAAGGAAAAAATGACATAGAAAATAAAATGCTCAAGTGATCAAAGAAAAAATGGCATGAAATGTAAATGCTAAAATTAAAGTGAATAAAAATAAAGAGCATAAAAGTAAAAGTAGAAAGTAAAGAGCGGAAAATAAAAAGTAATTAATAAAGGTTAGCAACATGATCATCTTAAAACTTGTCAAGTATATCATCGAATTGTTAATTGTTAGTCGTCAGCAAGGTAACCATCTTGAAACTTACGCATGAAGACTTTCCAGAATTTTGATAGAATCAACGCGACCACACGACAAGTTTTAATTGTTTTTTGTCAAGTATATCACCGATTTTGAAATTATCACATATCTTGATCAACGATGTTTGAGACTTTCAAATGGACAAAGTTAGTGGAAACTTGCCAAAAACTTGATTAGAAATCAACGCGACCACACGACAAGCGCCACAAGTGTTGAACCTAGATCAAAGCTCAAGTCATCTTTTGGGACTTATGTTAGAACATTAAAGTTCATGCCACCAATTGATCACTTTCTCCGAATCGGGACAAAGGAAAAATAAGATGAAGAGGAGGAAATAATTTCCAAGTTTATTTTGCACCAGATGCATTTATTCGGCCTAACTTCGTAAAAATCAATCAACTTTCTTGGTGGATTTGGTCAAGATTCCTATCAACACCCAAATTCTATTGATGTTGAGGAAATTTGTGACTCAAATAAATTCAAAAGTCAGCAAAATAAAAATTAAAGAATTTAAAAGTAATTTTGAAATTTGGTTATTTAATTGGACTTTATTGACGAAATACATAAAGTGTATTTTTTCATCAAAATAAAATTCCAAGAAAATTACCCAAAGTCAAACAGAGGTCAACAAGTGTTGATAATTTTGTAAAGTCAGAAAATATTTTTAGAAAATAAAATAAAGAGTGAAATAAATCAAAAATGGAAAAAAATAGTAAAATCAAAAATAAAAATAAAATGAGGTCACCAATATTTGTCAAATGACCATTGGATCCTTCCATAATTTTTTTCAGAATTTTAAAATGTCAAAAAGTATTTTAAAATAATTAAAAACATTAAATAAAAAGAAAAATCATAAAAAATATCAAATATCAAATATAAAAATAAAATTATGAAAAAAATAAAATTCAGAAAGATAATATTTCAAAATATTTTTGTGAATTTTTTCATAATTTTTGAGTCATAAATGAAATTTATATGATTTTTTGAAGTTTAAAACATTTAAAATATAAAATCAGAAAATAAAATAAAAGCCAAAAAAATGTGGACCATCTGATCATAGTCAAAACGCGTGAGTAAGCAGATCCAAAGGATCACACGCGTTGTGCTTAATATGGACCTCCAAAGGATCGAGTCTGACTCACAAAAGTAATTAAATCCAAGGGCTCCGAAGACGCGCGCAGGGTAAAACGTTATCACAGGATCCAATTCAAAAATATTACATGTCAAGCCCTCATTGGTTGAAGACAGACACGTAGATCATCTTCAACCTCCGGCCATCCTCCATACGTGATCCTCAAACTTTGAAATAAATTCTTCAGACCGGTGTCATTCGCTTTGTCTCTTCAAGACGATTCTAATGGTACCCCCACGAAGAATTTATTTCACTCGTACCATGAACAATTTGGAAAAATAAAAAATAATAACGAGCACTTGTTTCCATAAATTCTCAGTCAATACTAAATGAAAACACAAATGGTGAAGATCACAAGGATCAGGGAGATGAGGAGAGTGCAATGATGTTTTATTTTATAAGGTTTTATGGGGATTCCTACCTGAACGAAGTACACTTTCACAGACCTGAAACTAGACTTGAATAGCATGATTCAGGAAGCTTCAAGGCATGATTCTTTTTCTGTTAGCTTCAGTGAGGTTCAAGGAAGAAGAGTGAATGGTTAATTTCAAACTAGAATGGCTTTGAGAGTGAAAATGAAGTTGCAGAAAATCTGGTTCGAGAGAGAGTTTGTCAGGGATTTTCTGGCTATCAAAGCTTGAGGAAATGAGTGGACTGACTTGCTTATTTATAGGAGAAGTGAGTGGGATCAAAAGAGAGGGTGTATGATGCAATTTGGAGCGAAATCGTGCACACCTGCATCATGAGCAAAATGTGACTTGCAAGCTGTCAAAACTCAATCAAATCATGTGTTTTATCCTTCTAATCAAACTTGGCAACTTGGTTAATCATGTTTAAGTCAAAAACAAGCATCAATTTGGTCATTAGAAGCCATATTATTGAAAGTGAATTCTGACTTTGAGGAAAACTTCAACTTCAAGGCACCTATTTTGCAGCCATGGTTCTCTATACTCAGGGACCTTTATGATGCAATCTTTGGCTCTATAGAAAGCTGAGGTTGCAGGATTTACAATTCACTTGGAAAGGTAGCATTTGGCATCTTGATCTAAAAGTTGTGATCATTTGAAAACACCAAAAACAAACTGGCTTTTTCACACTTAGAAAAATTTCTAAGTTTGGCAAAAAAATGACTTATAATGTTTTCAATCCAAACATGGACTTCCATTCAAAATTTTCTCTTTTCATTCAAAGATGAAATGAATTAGATCTCTCAAATAGCATTTTGCAACAAGAACAACCAAAAATTCCAAAAATTGAGAAAGTTATGGCCTTGTGAAGTTGATGAAAAATCATGAGATAACCTATAATCTTTTGACTTCTCCAAGTAACTTCCAAACACTTTCAATCTTCAAAAATTATATGGAGATAAAGTTCATATATTCAATATTTTTTGTGCAAAAAGAATGACCTTAAGGTGATAAACAATTATCAATATATGATCTCTTGAAGTTGATTGACCAAAAATTGAGAAATTCATTAAAGACTTGTAATCTTTTGACTTCATAGGTAAATTTACAAGCATTTTCTTTTCTTATCAATGGAACTAAGTTGTATTAGACATCCTTAATTTCATTGTGAAAAAATAATGGGCTCAAGGAGACAAAGGATGACCAAGTTATGATCTTTTGAAGTCATACAAGATAGATGAAGCATAAATCTAGAGAATGGGCAATCATAGACTTCTAAAATAATCTTCTCATCAATAAAACTCCTTAGATCCAAGCATATTCATATTAGAATCCATCTTGAGAATCAAATGACTTTGAAATCATCAACAAACTTCACACAAATACCAAGATATGATCCTCAAAAGTCCAAAACCCTAATTCAAGGTAGATGGCCATATAATGGCGAACTCTTTGAATTTGATGATCTCTTTCAAACATGAAGCATATACTCAAGATGAGAGACCATAACTGATGACAAGAGAAATCTTCAATGGGAAACAATACTTTCAAAAATCTTGAGAATTGAAGAGAGAAGGCATGAAAATAAACACATGAACCTATTGACTCATTGAATAAGAGACTTGTGCACCATTCACCTACAACATTTAGAGAGTGAAGTATACACATATTATTGTCAGTAAAATATCAATCATCACATACATTCAATGGTTCTTGGTGATCTCCTAAAGGCAAACCCAAAGATAAGAGAGAGAGAGAGATCATTTGATCTTTGTGTAATGCAATGGTATGAAGTATGAGTGAATCTTAGGGGGGGAAATTGGGGTACAACAATGTGGACATAGCCTTAACATTCCTTTGTATCTTTCCCAAGCATCAAAAAGAGACTCGTTGTCTTTTTGTCAAAAATCGCTTATCTGGGATCTTAGCATAGTTGTCTTACTTGGTGGGAAATATCGCGCAAGAAAGACCTTCTTCAACTCGTTCCAAGAGGTAACTGAGTTAGCTTGTAGAGACTGGATCAAAGCTCGAGCTCTATCTCTTAGTGAAAAAGGAAAAGACGAAGCCTTATCGTCTCTTGACTGACCTCATTAGCTTTAACTGTATCTGCGTATTGCAGAAACATCGACATATGTAGATTAGGGTCATCCATTGAACCACCAGAAAACTAGTTATGTTGTACAGTGGACAACATAGAAGGTTTGAGTTTGAAGTTATTAGCCTCAATGGCAGAAGCTGCAATGCTGTTATGTGGTTCTTCTTGTGAAGGAATATCATATGATTTGAGAGAACGTGGCTGATCACCCATGTCTGGTTCTTTAACTGGTTCGGCAGAAGCAAAACATTGAAGAAGGAATTGATTGGTACGAGGTACTCGTACGTGGCGTCTTCTAATAATAGAGCACTCAGGTTCGGGAATTGGTAGCACTAAGTCTTTTCCTTGAGAGCGAGTACTTGGCATACAATTGGGAATGGTGCCTTAGTCTCTACAGCGTAAATAAAGGAGTTACGATATCGACTTATTAGTCCCCAGCAACGGCGCCAAAAACTTGATCGCGGCTTTTTGTGTCTTAAGGAATCTATACCACAAGTATACATTCCTATCGCGTGTAGCTTTAAATATTATCAAATCCCAAGGGACTAAATGTCGAATTATCGCTATCTTAGGTTACTACGTAAATCCAAGGCTAATAATGTAATTGATTTGGGGTTTAAGGAACCTAATTGAATATGGTCTAGTTTAGATTCAAGGGGGAATATCGGTATGTAATGGTCGAACTTCGGGGATTTAGCAACTCTTTGACTAAACTCGAATTAATAAAATAGTTTTCAGTAGAAAATATTTATTTGAAAACCCTCTTCACACACTCTCGTGTTTATTGATTCAGATCCTATAGTCAAACTTAAGTGAGCGCTCTCGCTGTATCATTTAAAGTTTGGAAGTAGTTTTTGAAAACAAATACGATCTAATTAACTTAAAAGCGCTCTCGCTGTATTTTAAGTTAATGCACAATTACTAATGTCCAGTTATTATCTCCAACTCTCATTTTTATTGATCCTAACTTCTATCTGTATTTTACTCTCGTAATAAAACAGTTGATGTTTAAAACTAGTAATTGAAATCGGGAAATCGTTCTCTTAAAAGGAATAGTTCAAATGGCGTTGCTAAACCCCGTCGGCTATATGATCTTACATATCGATAAATTATTTTAGCCTAGCATGTTATAGAATTTAATAATAGCACAACGAAAATAAATAACATCAGACAAATTTAAACCAAGCATATCATACAATTTTGGCAATAATGAATTAAAACAATAAAATTAAACCTGAAAATAAAATTGCGGAATATTTGGCTAAGCTTCAGGTGTCTCCCACAAGTCAGTGAGATCTGCCTTTATTGCTCCGAAAATTAAAAGCGAGAAAGAAAATAAAAGCACGATTCTAACGTAAGGTTTGCAGTAATCTCCGATATGGATATCGCTACGAGAAAATAAAAGTGGAAACGGAATAAATAAATAAAACCGAAATCGGTAACTAAAACTTAAGAAATAATCACTAGGTATTTTGGCAGAGTAACGGTAAAGCGAAAGGAAAAAGGAAGCGTGTGAAAAATGAAGTACGACAACCTATTTATAGAGTTGAGGTTTGCTTTGAAAATAAGAGCGTTGAGATATTTTCTCCTCCGAAAACGCCTCCATAGCGATCACTACGGACTGTTAGAGGGAGTGTGACGGTCGTCAGACTTTGCTTGGAGAGGAAGCCTCGCTTCCTGAGTTGTCGCGGCCGTTAGGGCTTGCGTGGCGAGGGTGTAAAGACCGTTACCCCTTGCGTGGACTTGTGGCTTGCTATGTTGGGCTGGGCCTTTGATGCCTTCTTATTTATTTTTTTCCAAAGCCTTTTTACTTACAAAACACCCTTACTTTGCCATACACCACATATTTGCATATTTGCTCTTTTTCGTGGATTTTAAGTACGATTTGCTCGACTTTCTTCGCACACACCTTGTAAACAATAAATTCCTGAAAACATAGAAAATATCAGCATAATACGAATAAAGAGTAATTTAATTAATTAAAATGAGGATAAAATTCATATAAATTAATTCAAATATAGGATACATTTTCGAGTTATCAAGGAACACAATACCTTCTAAAGCTTCAGACCCAATTGGTCCTTTAGAAGAATTATTCAAAACCTTCCTAGAGCTTCTAACCTAACTGATCCTCTAGAAGGAACAAACAACTGTTTGTTTTTTACAGAGTTAGCTTACAATAAAATGCTTCTACATAAGCAGTTGTAAACTCTATTAAGTACATCAGAAGATCCTAATACACACTAAGAATATTACATTGTATTTTATCTTCAAATGTGTGGTCTTCTGTTCTTCAAGTTGCTTCTTCACGGATAACAGTCCAGAGCACTTGAATGGTTGAAGTCTTCTTATGCATAAGATTCTGGAAGCTTGTTGATCTTTATATAATATGGAGAAGAGCTTCTTCATCTTGATTCATCTTGGAACATTCTGAACAACAGCCATTATTCTCCAATTTCATGAAGTAACACATCATCTGTGTGAATTTATAAATTGAATCTTCCATGATCTTCTTGTTTTTCTTTTGCATCTTTAAAAGACTTCCTTGCATCATGTAGATTTGAGCATAGTGTGAATCGATGATATCTTGATTTAGTTATCAATTAACATGATTCAAGATAACATGATTTTCTTCATGTTTCTCTTGTTGTTGGTGTTTGATTGATAATCTTGTTGCTTTTGTTTATCAATAATAACTTCCATTATTGTTGCAATGTGGAATGAAGCAGCAACCTCTCAAATGATGATACGTCCCTTTAATAGCTAGTTAAAAATATATCTGTTGGCCATTTGAAAAAGAGAGTTGTTAGAAAATAGTACTTTCATGTCCTTTTGTATTCCACACTTTACGCTATAGTGGAATAAAACTTTTTCGTACTATATACTATTTGTACCATGTTAAAGTTATCTTCTTTCCTTCTGCACTTCATAGGCTTCTGCGAGCATGAGTTTAAAAATGGAGAATCTAACTTCTGGTTGATCAAAACTTCAAGTCTTCAGAGTCTTCAGTTCTTCCTCTTCAGAGACTTCAACACTTGGTTTTGAAGAACCTTGTATCGTAACCAAAGGTTTAAAGAACTTCAAGTTTTGGAATCTTCAGAATCCCATTCTTCAGAGTCTTCAGCACTTGGTCTTGTAACCTTGTATCGTAACCTAAGTTTAGAAGAACTTCAAGTCTTGGAATCTTCAGAATCATATTCTTCAGAGTCTTCAACACTTGGTCTTAGAATCCTTTGTGTAGTAACCTAAGTTCAGAAGAACTTCAAGTCTTTCGAATCTTTAGAGCCACATCTGCATAATCTTTAAGCACTTGGTCTTTAGAATCCTTTGTCTTCTGAAACTTGAGTCTTCAGCATCTTGACATAAGCCACACTTCTGTCTTTAGATCTTCTGACTGGTTTCTTCAAACAAACATATCAGAGTAACTTCAGAGCCTTCTGAAGCTTTTCCTTGCTACTCGCTCAATAGAACCTTTGAAGCTTTGAATCGGAACATGTTCTCTTATAATGTCTTGGTCACGCCATTCATCAGAAGCATAACCTGTTTGTCTATCTTAAAAATACAATAAACATTAGAGTAACAAAAACTCAAGCATACTCTTTGTTATCATCAAAACTCAGAGACATAATTGCATAACCAAATCTTGTTCTAACACAAACACACCGACATCTAGAGGCTACCAAGCCAGGGATGAAGTTCACTATCAGTAGTATCAATTCAGAGCTAAACTCTCTCGTTTACAACTCCTCACTTAATCTCTACCCATTAATCCTTCTACCTAAGAACTCTTAGATATGAGACTCATCTCACTCCCCCTCAATTACACACAATGATAAACAATAACAAAAGAAAGAAGACACACTTGTATCACAAACTACATAAGTCTTAAAGTCTTTCTCTTCTACATTAGGACACACCTTGGAGTTGCTTCAAAGTTTCCTCCAAGAATAATACATATTGCCTATCACCTACGGATTTCGAGGAGTATGGTGACCATCCCACAAACCGGGTGGTCATTAAATCTAGCCCTAATAATTACATGTTTGGTATACTTACTAGCACACTAAATTAGGTTACGAATTCTTATTTTATAACCTATACCCAACTGGATTTAGGCCTTCAAACTACATCATATCAGCTGTACAAACTGCAAAAAACTTATGCTACAATTTTTTTCTTTAAAACAACATTGAGGGATAAAAATTATAATATATTAAAGTGTGTTTTTCTTTTCTTTTATGAAAATTAAAAAATTTAAGAGTTAAAAAAGTGTTTTACCATATTAATCTGAACACATTTATAAGCAATAATTTTTTTTAGATTCATGAAATATATGATGTATCTAGTCATTATTTTATATTAGATACATCAATTATTTAATATATTTAAAAAAAGCTTTTTGTTGCTTAGATTATGTACAATGGAGGTGTTGCAAAAAAGATTCAATAGTTGAATGCTTGTAATGAGGATGTTGAATATGATGTTTAAAGTGAAGTGGATTAATTGGTGTTGAAAACATTCAATATACATTCAATCAATATGTTGAATGAGGAGCAAGTGGGGTCCACAAAATATTTTATAAAATTTTATTAATTGTTTTAAATGTTTAAATTTTTAGTGTATTGTGAATAATAGTTAGATAGAATATTAAATTTTATTAAACAAAATTATTGTAGTGAGCAAAAATTAAATATATATTAAATTATTAAGTAGAAAGAAAAGAAGATAATATGTAGTATAAAAAATATATAAAAAAAAATATTAAATAATAAAACTATTATACATAGCTTTATAATGTGTCTGAAGGATGTAAATTTTTTACCCAAATGCCATGAATTGGAAAAAATATACCCAATATGCCATGAACCCAAAATTAAATTCCAAAATGCCATGATTTTTTTTGGGTCTTTCAAGGGATCGTCCCATGGAGGGACGATCGGGCCCACACGCGTTGCTTTTAACACCGGTGCGTCCAAGGGAGGGACGACCGGGTGTTGAATTTTTTTTTTTGCTTTTTTTTTTCTTTCTGATAATAAAAATGATTTTATATTAGTTTTTATATTAGTTTTTATAATTAAATTAATTTTTATATATATTAATTAATTGATTAATATTATTTAATATAATAAAAAATTAACAATTTTTAATGCATTTTAAATTTATAATAAGTATATTTATTAGTAATAATATAATTTATTTATTATATTATTATTACGTTTGAAAATTTGTTACAAAATGCCACATATTGAAAAAGTGTGTGTTAGTCCATCAAACGGACGAAATGAATTATATTTATTTAGTTAATTATATATTAAAATATAATTCATTTCGTCCGTTTGATGGACGAACCTGACACACTTTTTCAATATGTGGCATTTTCGTAACAAATTTTCAAACTGTGTCGTAATAATAATATAATAAATAAATTATATTATTATTAATAAATATACTTATTATAAATTTAAAATGCATTAAAAAAATTGTTAATTTTTTTATTATATTAAAATAATATTAATCAATTAATTATATGGAAATTATACTTATATGAAAATTATTTTGAAAGGTGAAATAAATATGTTTAATTTTTATATGGAAATTATTTTGAAAGGTGAAATAAATATGTTTAATTTTTATGTATGATTTGAATTTGTAAAATATTATGATCAATCAAATTTGAATTCTTTTTTAATATTATAGGTTTGATACTGTTTCATATTGTACCAATATTTTATACATTAGAATATATAAAAATATAAAAATAATTAAATCAAAACTTTACAAATATATCTTTTGAATGGAGGTATTAATATTATTTAATTTTATTATATATAAAAATTATTTTGAATGGTAACATTAATACATTTTATTTTTATGCATGATTTGATTTCAAAAATTTATGATCAATAAAGCATATCACAATCTTTTTAAATTAACTTTAGAATTGTAATCATGATAAAAAAATGTTAAAGTGTAGTCATGAAATTTTAATGAAAAATGATAATCATAAAAATTAATAATAAAAGGTATAAATTTATTCATACAATCCTTTTTAAAAATTGAATAAGTTACATTTTGTTATAGTTTAAATATTATTTTGTTACTAAAAATATTTAAAATCATATATTTTATGAAATATTAATAAAATGATGTATTTTAAAGAAATAATTATTTAACTAATCATTTACACGATTATATATATAGTAACTTTATTAAAGAGTTAATTGATCAATTAATTCAATTAAATTATTTTCAAAATATTAGTTGATCCATTAAAAATCAATTTAATGTAAATAATGGAAATAAAATATATAATATTGATATAATTTTAATTATTTTATTAACGGAAATAAGTTATAATATTAAAAATAATTTCGTAAAACGTTACACAGATTAATGACAGTTTCTTATTTTGTTACACAATCATGTTTTCAGTTTACATTTTTGAATGTTGTCAAATAAGTTTGATACACTAAATTTGGCCGAATTAAAAACGAATTTTCCGTTACATGACAAGATTAGTTTCACGTTATATGAAATCTCGACCGGCCCCGTGCGACAGCACAGGTTATTTACTAGTATATATAAAAATTAAATTAATTATAAAAATTAATATAAAATCATATTTATAATCAGAAAAAAAATATTTATAAATAAATTAATATTAATATTTATAAAATCATATTAAAATATAATTCAGTTCGTCCGTTTGATGGACGAACCTGACACACTTTTTTCAATATGTAGCATTTTCGTAATAAATTTTCACACTGTGTCGTAATAATAATATAATAAATAAATTATATTATTACTAATAAATATACCTATTATAAATTTAAAATACATTAAAAAAAATTGTTAATTTTTTAATTATATTAAAATAATATTAATCAATTAATTAATATATATATAAATTAATTTAATTATAAAAACTAATATAAAATCATTTTTATTATCAGAAAAAAAAAAAACAAAACAAAAAAAAAAATTCAACACCCGATCGTCCCTCCCTTGGACGCACTGGTGTTAAAAGCAACGCGTGTGGGCCCGATCGTAAACCCTAAACGCACTGGTGTTAAAAGCAACGCGTGTGGGCCCGATCGTAAACCCTAAACCATGGGACGATCCCTTAAAAGACCCAAAAAAAATCATGGCATTTTGGGATTTAATTTTGGGTTCATGACATATTGGATATATTTTTTCCAATTCATGGCATTGGGTAAAAAATTCGAAGGACGTAGTATTTCTCAAAAGACAAAAGAACCGACAAACTATCCTGGTTCTATCTCTAGGCTTCTAGTTATATAGTACTACTACGGCCTAAAAGGACTTGATATGTAACAGATGTAAGTCAAATAGACAATGGCACAGTCCAAGAAAACTACGTTCGATTTGTTATAGTCATGAACATGAATTCTAAGATTGATATCTTTACCCCTTATTTTTCGGTACTTTATTCTGAGATGTACTTATCTTATTGATCAGTATTATTGCTAAGATTGGACATTGGATCGGACATGAGATAGGTTTCATGATTTAGATACAGTGTCTTTTCAGTACTAGTAGTAGGAGTAGTTAGCTTCTACTGAGGAGAGTGTCAGATTAGAGTTATTTTACCTTGACAATCATGTCCTTGTTACCATTTATTTACTCATAATTAAGGTAAAGTTTTTGATAGGATTTAATTGGGATGGTAGGTTAGGTTTTTTTTCAATAAAACTTAGATGAATGTACAGTGATTTCAATTTATTTAGTAATTTTTCGATTTGATTGGTCTTTTCTTTTGCTCCGTGTCAACAACATGTGAGTAGTCACTAACTCATGCACAGCGTATAAATTTGGATTTCGGTACTTTTATTCAAAAAGGTTTTAATACATCCTAGTAGTACTTTTTAATAATCTCCAAACACCCTATTCAAAAATGTTGAAGTTGAACTAACTTGTTATCAAAGCTTTACAATTACAACTAACTAGATTAAGACCTGCGATGCACAGGTTCATATTATTTTATTTTTTATCAAAATTATAATTATATATTATATATTTTGTTTTAATAAATATGACTAGTAAAGTTATATTTATAATATTTTATTTTTAAATTATAAATTTAAGATAATCAAATAAAGTAAATATAAATATGTTGAATTTTAAAAAAAAATAAATTCCTTTCATTTTTTACACGCAAAATTTCTAATACATTAAATTTATGTTATGATATTGAGATGATTTATTTGAAATTTTTTAAAGGTATATAGATAAGAGTATAGAAAATTATATAAAATCCAAAAACTTAAAATATATGTTATTCAGATTATTTGAGAGAACACACGTGTTAAAATATTATTATATATGAGATGATATTATACTAAAAAAAATTAATTTTTAAATTTTATAAATTATAGTTAATAGTATAAATTTATGGTATGAAATTGAATAAAGAAATGGACAATATAATTTTAAATTGTATAATTATAATGAAGAAATGTAATAAATTTTTAAATTTCTTTTTACTTCACAATACATTGTTAAAAATGAAAAAAGATATGAGATATATTATATATATTTGTGAAGAAATTTATATTATAACTGAAAGTACATGTATGAAGTTTAAGTTTTATAAATTAAAGTATTTCGTGATTATATTAAAGATATGTGATCATATTATGATAAAAAGTTTGGTTTTATAGTTATTTCTACATATAAGTATTTGTAATAAGATATGATTTATGTTTTTTTATATATTTAATTTATTAGTAATGTTGATATTATCAAAATTAAAATATTTACTATTAATATTATTAAATTTATAACAGTTTTATATTTAATTATTTTTGACAAAATAATTCAAAAAATATGTTTTCATCTTTCAATTAATTTTATCTTATACCTAAATGAATTAGGTGTCCAACTAATGTGTTTTGCAAAACCTGAATAAATTCACTATTATGATTATAGATATGATGTATGTAATTGAGAAGTTGTAAGTTGATTATTTTATGTTTTTTCTTAGATAAATTTTTATAATTAGAAATTGTCTTTTATTTTTCTCTCTTAGATTACCGGTTAATTAATAACGTTTATAGTTTATAACTTAAAATAATTATTATAACATTTTTTATATATTAAATTTATTAATAATGTTGAGAATGTCAAAATTAAGATATTTATGATAAGTTATTTTTACAAAATTATTGAAAAATTATTTTTCCAGCTTTTAATTAATTTTATCACATACTAAAATCAATTAGTTGTTTGACTAATGATATTTTCAAATCTAAAACAAATTTTTCGATTTGATTATTAGAAATAATGCAAATAATTGAGGAGGTGTAAGTAGAGTATTTTATATTTTTTAATAAATTAATTTTTATAATTAGACATAGCTTATACTTTTTTCCTCTTAAATATTTGGTTAATTAGTAATGTTTATGCTTTACAAGGCATAATTTAAAACATTTATTATTGTCATTTTGGTAAAATAATTAAATATTTTTTATCATAATTATCGTTAGCTATTATATATTTTATTTGACTTTTGAATGGTGTCATCAATTTATATTTGTGCTAGTCTTTTGATTTAACAAAAGTTTTTTAAGAGAAATAATCGTATTTAATTCTGAATAATTCTTATGAGAATAGTTATTAATAAAGTTGTTGTAACATTTTCTTTCTGGAATAGAAGTTGAAGGGACGAAGAATTGTGTAACTTTGTTAGTAGATTAAATTCTAAGAGTGACACGTGGAATTTTAATTGACGTGACAATATATAATTATGTGGCATATGACATGTCGTTACATAGTTTGAAGCTATAGATTTAATATATTATAATAGACAAATAATAAATACATTACATTTAATATGAGAATTTCTTATCCACCTAATGGGGTTCTTCTCTACCCCCGGTGAAAAACCCAAAATATCTCTAAGTTTTGTAAGTGCATTTACGAATTTATTTCGCAGTGGACTTTGCAAATACACCTGTGAGTTCACCCATAATTTGTTAAAAATAAGGTGTCTTCGCAAGTGCACTTGCGGATTCACGTGATTTTGTGTAATTCGTAAGTGCACTTGCGAATTTATGTCTGGGCAGAATTCATAAACATTTAACACAATGCATAATATTCATTCAACTTAATTCAAAGAAATTACATAGTAGATGTAGAAAATTAAATTACATCGATTCTTCAGCTGAAACGGGGTGAACTTGACATTTTCTTCAGTGTAAAGTGAAGGTGAACCATACTCAAGCTTGACCACCTTTCGATTATCTGGATATTGCAACAGAGAATGTAGTATCGTAATGAGCTCGTCGTACGGGGTGTCCTGCGAGAGCTTGAATTGAAGTGGCGCACACGCAGTAGTGAAGTAGACAAAAGCAAGGTGTGGATATGTTTGTGTCATTTCTGGTTTTGGTTTGTGATGGAGAACGAAATGGATTGTAGACTTAATTTATAGGCAAGTTGTATTAATATGGACCAAAGAAATCTTATCAGGTCACATTTCGCAAGTGCACTTACGAATTTCCCAAATCAGGTGAATTTGTAAGTGCACTTGCGAATTCACCATAAATATGAGGTGAATTCGCAAATGTACTTATGAATTGTTCCATGTGTTGTTTTCTTTTAATTCAAGCAAAATTTGCAAGTTTACTTGCGAATTCTGCAGAAACATAATTAAATTCATTTTCTGCTAAAACATAATTTTGTTGTTTTAGAATTTTTAGACATTCAAAATGTTATATATGTATTGAAAATAGAATATAGATAAAATGTTACATATATACGTATTGAAACGTATATATTTTATAATATTTCGACAATACATTCAAAAAATGATTCGATTACATTCTAAAATTCACCAAAAAAATTATCCCCGCTTAAATCTAAAACCGGATCTTTCTTCAATTTCTCCCTATTTGACTCTCTCTCAAGCTCCATCAAATTGGTGAAATACATCATTTTATCCAAAAAGTGATTCGGCCAAGTTTCCTCCTTTTTTGCATGATGTTCCGTCCATTCCACAGATGTGGCCGGAATAAGACAAACTGATTTCAAATAAACTTAAACAAAATGACATGACCTAAGATAGTCAACACGAATGATGCGTCTGGATGGATCTATAGGCGGTGGAGCCCGAAGAGGAAAAAGGGTTTCTGAAAAACCATATCTCGTCAAGTCGATACACACCACATTATATGCATTTGCTATAAGATGCCCTATTTCGGGGAAGCTCGTCCACTTTTCAATCGGTGCGTGAACGGTAACACTTGGAGCAAGAGCATGGTGAACTTTATTAAACTTGTTTGTCGTCACATATAGGCGCGTGTAAAGTTCCCTATGCGAGGTCAACTCAAAAATAAGTGTTTGGAGCACAAAAGTGTAGTTCTCCTCTCCATGACCAAGCAAACCAGATACGTCCCGATACCCACAATTACCATCACTCTCCACATCCACGATTTTGTCAATGTGTTTGTGCATAAAAAATGGCATCTCATTAATGAATATTATAGGTGGTGGTGGTGTCCGAGGTGGTTTGGAAAACTGAGCTCCTTTTTTAACACTTGTTTTGGATTTTGGGATTGGAGAATTTGGGAATATTTCATAGACGACTTCGTGATAAGAAGACGTACGCTTGGTTGTACTGTCAGCTTGTGAAGTTTTCACCTTCTTGGCGCACCTTTTGTTTTTCACTGATCGCGACAGAGGTTTTAAATTGGTTGTTCCCATAAATGAAATGTTTCTTAATTGTTCTTTAATTTGCAACTTTGTAGCATCGTTCACTTTTGAAAAATGATCCATTATGACTACCGACTTGGTTGTGATGGTTATGTTGGATTTACCTTCCTTTGCGGGCTTATAATCATCGAACCGAAGCCTTTCCCAATGAGTGCATACCTCATCCATTCATATGGGGGAATTGAGCTTAATTGTTTTTGAAATAATACAAGCACATAGAAGCTCGTAATTCGTCCTTATTGTACACCCACATTTCAAACTATCAGGTCCTGTTGTTTCTGCTCGTTTTGCTTCATAAAAAATAAAATTCAATCCCGCCCGGGATATATTGTGAACCAACTATACATAAAGAGTGTTGTCTTTGAACCGATGTTCCAATAAAATTTTGCTCCTATCAAATGTTGCTTGAATTTTATTATGTTGGTTTAGGAGCATTTGATTCACAACATCTCAATCTCTACAAAGGTCGCCCTTACTATCACCCAACCACTTCTTCAAAGTCACATGTGCAGATTCCACTCTATTAGTTGTTGTGTTTCCTAAATTTCTAACACGATCTATCCATGCACATACCACTTTCTTTTTCACTTGATCAAGAATAGTGGACTCAACGTATTTCAAAAAATTGGGATATTTCACACGTAATTTCCTAAAGTGTATCACATTCTCAGTATACATCTCTTCAGTAGCAGAATTAAGAATTTCAGTCTGTGCACTTATAATCTTCTCTACTACAACACCAGATTTGACCACTTATCCGTCTTCACCTTTCTTCTCTTTGGTGCCAACCACGGGTTTTAGTCGTGCTCTTACATTTTTTGTGATGTGATACTGACATAGTAAAGCGGTTGACAACAGAAATACGGTGCCAACCGCATTCATAAGGGAATTATCTCGATCGGTGACAATAACCATAGGCATAATTTTTTTATCTTTCAACAAAGTATTGCAAACATCGAACGTCCAAGTGATGTTGTCTTCCTTCTCACATTCCAAAAAACCAAAACCAACCGAAAATGTCTTGTCCGTAAAGGTGACACCAACAATTTCTAGAAGCGAAAACATATACTTATTAGTCTTGTACGTCGAGTCAATTATTAAAACGGTTGGAAATATGTTGAACAAATTGATACTCGTTGGATGCGTCCAAAAAATATCACAGATACTTACGTTGTCCTCACAAACTCTGTGTCTGGAAACGTAGTGGTTATCGTCCAAATATTTCAATAAATGTTACATTTCAGACCTCAGACCTCTTTGAGCAATGTGTTATTTATATCGATAATTATAAATAGATTTTATATTTGAAACACTTTTCGCTCTATTCTGTTTCAAATCGACAAGTATATTTCTTGATGCAACTTTGATCAACAACAATTTAGAAACATATTTTTTTCTCTCTTGTCTTAAGCCGACAAACAATAGGATGCATGTGTAACTTGGTGTCCAACGCATGATTATGCGTTCCGGACATGACATTAAACTGCCATAAATTATCCATCCTACAATAGTCGCGCAATTTAAACGGACACCCACATTTCCTCCTTCTTGTGTCTTTGTGTTTTATCTTGTGAATTTTTGGAATGTATGCTCCACTTCTCTCGCATGTTAAAATAACAAATGGTTTTCGATTACTAGTCTCATTGTCGGACCTCGTAATCACAACGCCAAAATCAAGTTTGCTAGCTTCCATTCTAACATAATCAAGCATACATTGACGAGTGGTGAAAGTTTTGACATTTAGAAATTGATTCCCATGATCTATCACAACATCAATCATTTTATCTACTTCTTTCACCACAGTCGGCTTATCGTCTTTGTTGACTTTGTCAGAAATCAGAACCTTCACAATAGCTTTGACAATGTTTCCGGGGTGCACCATATCTAAAATATCAAAAAACGCATGAATTTTGTTAAAACAAAATTTTGTTTCTGCATCAGACATTATTTCGCAAGTGCACTTGCGAATTTTGCAGGTAGACTTCGCAAGTGCGCACTTGCGAAGTGACGCTATTTTCTTCAACAGCAAAACAGCTACAGTGCAGCAAATATAAATTGAGGGGATAAAAGTTTACCTCAAATTGTAGTTTCCAATGCTTATTTTTCTAGTCTCACATACTTGAAACTTGATTTGGAGATGAAAATTTCATTGACATTGAGTGAAGTTTGAGGTTTATTTTTGTTAGAGGAAGAGAAAATGGATGAAATAGTGTGAATAGATAACCATGTAACATTTTAGTATGGGCAAAAAAGTTTCGTAAGTGCACTTACGAATTCACCTTTTAGGGTTTTCGCAAGTGCACTGGCGAATTCACCTAATTTTTTTCGAATTCAACGTTTAAAATAATAAAACGTACAAAATTCACCTTTTAGGGTGTTTAGTGCACCTACGAAAGGTGTTTTGGGATTTTCAATAGTGTGAAAGAAGTCCACCACGTGAAAAAAGAAACTCTCATCTACGATATAAGAAAGTACAACAATTTCCAAGAAAGACCGAGCTCAACTTGACATCAAAAGAATTCAGAAAATCCTCCTTGTTCATTCCTTAACTCACCATTCTTCTGATGGGAGTTACAAAATACAATTCCTCTACGGTTTCGCTTTCTTCTACGGTTTCTTCTAACGGTTTCTATTCCTCGTTTCCGCTTCCACTCTCTTCTTCTTTCTTTCTTCTCTCTTTCTTTTCTTTCGATGGAATTGGATATGTTTGAATAGGTATGGCTTTGATTTTTTTCTATTCCCCCTTTTTGTTTTATCAATTTAGTGTGTTGAATGTACTTGGAAACTGAACTGAAGCAATTCAAAATGTAAAAGCTGAAACTGAAATGGGTGTTAGTGGTAATTTGTATTCTGATACTGACCGATCTTTCCATCACCTTCCTCGAAGGTTTTGTTTTGTTAATTTGATTATGAAAGGAAGAAAAACAGTGCGTTTGGGGCTGTTACGCTTGAGAAATCAAAAGTTGAGTTATCGCAACAGCAGAGTAATAAGTTATCTGTTGAGGTTTGTGCGATGGAATTAAGGTTTTTGTTTTTCTTTATTCATTTCATTTTGATTGTTTATGGTTAGATTGGCATAACATTTATTTGAAATTTGAATTAGTTATTGTACTTATTGGGAAGGTATAGAATTTCAATGGAATAACTATGAATTATTTAGTTAGATATTGGTTACATATTGATTGTAAGTTAACAATGAATTATTTGGCCACCTGCAGATATACATCAGATAGCTTTTAACAATGAGTTATTCAACAACTCTCAGATATAGGTCCTGAGACATTTCAATGAAAAGTAAGGAGAAGTTTTCATTGAGATATACTTTGGCAGAACCTATGCATTTTTTTCCTATTCTTAAAATTATCAGTTTTTCTGTTCTTAATTATAACATTGCCTTATATTGGTAATAATTGATTATGAAATTTGTCGCGGTACTTTTGCATATTGATTCGTCCAAAATTCACTAAGAATTTATTATCGCAATAAATGACGAACTAAAGAACCAAAATTCCACTCATAGAAAATTTGAAGGTCCCTAGTTTAATTCTGAAGTTTAAGACCTCTAGTTTTAAAAGTCAGATTTTTGATCCCTCAAATTTATAAGAGTGAAAAATCGGTCAAAGATTTGTTTTTAACTTCAATAAATAAGTAAAACTCATGACCCACCAACAATTAAGCTTCACTGCAAGCTGTCTTGGGTTAATAACTGAAAATGCAACAAGTATATATAGGAGGACTTTTATCTTGTATGTTGTCTATCTCCCTTCAAATTAACTATATTTTTTTTTGTTAATATCAAATGATTATATATGACACATATATATAATTATTATTGTTTAACTAAATAAGTAGAGATTTTATTTTAATTAAATATATTTTGTATTCATAACGTATTACTTATTCAATTTGAACGTACCGCGAATCTAAATTGCGTACCGATTATGTATATCCCTCGCGTATCGATTTTTTTTAAAGTTGTGTACCGCATATTCGAATTCGTATCACGTACCGAGGCGAATTACGAACTTTGTGACTATAATCCCAAGAATCGCTATGCACGAATTGATTAATTACATATCTAAGACTTACTATGCATTCTATTTATAATTTCAGTCCATAATTCTCTTATACATATCTAAGACTTACTATGCATTCTATTTATAATTTCAGTCCATAATTCTCTTATATACCCTTATATCAATGCCTGTTATGATAAATTGTCTTGCAAAAAGTTAGATTCTACTGTTTAAAAAGTCATACGATATATAACTTCTTTTGCACGTTCAAGTATTCTATTGTTCATTATGCAGACCTATATATTAAAGATAGTTTGTTTCAATTATTTAGGCATTTGAACTGTCTATCATGTTTGAAACCGTTTTTTATCATATTGGAAAAATAGTAAACTTTGACAAAAGAAATATATTCTATCCATATAAAATACTAAAGTTAAATTATTTTTTTTATAAATATTAGAAAATTAAATTGCGATTACAATATTTTAATAATAACAAATATATGAAATTAAAGAATATAAAGTTACTGATCAAAATATTGAAATTATTAACCAAACTTTATTGATTCTAAAGGAAAGCAAAAATATCGAGAAAATCTCAAAAGATGAAGAAAATGGTCGTCGCAACCAAATTCATAATCGGAAATCAATTATGTAAGGGGAAAATATTAACACCCTCACATATGTTGTACAAAATGGGAAATTGTTTTGCATATAAGGTGTTGTTATCTAAATGTTATTTTCTAGGAATGATTACTGAATTTAATTAAGGGAAACAAATAAGTTTTAAATTAGTGTGCTCGTCAAGATTTCGAAATTCTATGTCTACGTATTTTTATAGTGCAATAAGAAAATCAGAGTCTCACGGTTCATAGGTTAAAAAATAGTGTATGTTGATATATATATATATATATATATATATATATATATATATATATATATATATATATATATATATATATATATATCAAATATGAGGGCTTTTAAAATAAGAGATATGATGATTAAATATTAACCATTTGATTTGATAAATGGTCTCGGTGAAATCAAAATATTGAATATTAACGGGAACATTAAGATATTAATTAAAATATTAAATATTAAAGAGAATATTAAATTACTGAGCAAAATATTAAATATTAACGGGAACATTAAGTTACTGATAAAAATATTGAATAATACCAAAAACATAAATTGACTAATTAAAATATTGAATATTTTAACGGGAACATGGCGTTATTGATCAAACTATTGAATATTAATCGGAACATGAAGTTATTAATAAAAAATATTGAATATTAAGAACATAAATTTACTAATCAAAATATTTAATATTAACGAAAACATGAAGTATCTGATTAAAATATTGAATATTAATAGAAATATTAAATTATTGATCAAGATATTGAATATTAACGGGAACATGAAGTTACTGATCAAAATATTGAATAATAACAAAAACGTGGATTTACTAATTCGAATATTGAATATTAACGGGAACATGACGTTAATGATCAAACTATTAAATATTACTGTAACATGAAGTTACTAATCAAAATATTGAATATTAACGGGAATATGAAGTTACTGATCAAAATATTAAATATTAACGAAAATATAAAGTTACTTATCAAAATATTGAATATTAACTCGAACATGGAGTTATTTATCAAACTATTAAACATTAACGAGAACATGAAATTATTGATTAAAATATTGAATATTAACGGAAACATATTTACCTCTGCAATAATGTCAATATTGAACAAACCTTGTCATTCCAACTCAACAATCCAACTCAAATACATTAAATATACCTTGCCATCATCTACTGTAGCAACCTTTCCGGTGATTGTTTTGGTAAAACTTACAATGTCTGGGCAAAGTAAACCGTTTTGGTTTTACTATTGGACAACTCCAATTATGGGTCTTCCCCAATACAATAACAATCCATTATATAGTATATCAATGCTTTATTGGGCTCAAATGATAATAATCATCCCTTATAGTATTAATCTTGTAATCTCTGATATTTTATTAATATAATATACACTGAAAATGTTTTTTTTAAATTATTATATTGTATATTTTATTGAAATATATTTTTGTATGTTTACCAAATTTTATGTACCATATGTTGGAAATTCACCAAAATCTATGATGAAGTGCTACCCATCTTGATGGACAAGATTGATATCACCACATAATAGCAATGAGCAAGAAGAAGAAGGAAATATTTTCTGCAGAGTTTCTCTCTGCCCACAAACTGTGGAAAACTTTCTATTCACTTTGCACCTGCAAAATACTGTGAATGAATTCAATTACAAAAATAGGGGTTACGCCCTCTATTTATAGATTTAGATTAGCTTGCTCCATAAACTAAAGCCCAAAACTATAAAAAAAAGTCCAAAATATCTATTTGAAACTAAATCAAATATATTATATTCTAGATCTAAATCAAAACTAAATCTAAATCTAAAACAAATCAAATTTGTGTGCAGCCTGCTTCGATACACATGCTCCTTCGACTGGTAAGTGGCTTCCTTCGAGCAACCCGCTTCGATCCACTCGACCCTTTCGACACACACATAGTTTCGACACACATGAATTACAATTTAACACACCACCTAATTCATTGTGTCTAAACTATCTACATTCATCATTGCTCTTAGTCTTTGAAATGCTTCGACCTGCACACCCTTTGTCATGATATCTGCAATCTGATTCTCAGTTCTGTAGTGTTTCAAATTCATCTTCTCATCTGCTACTTGCTCTCGAAGATAGTGGAACCTCATTTCGATTTGCTTGCTTCGACCATGAGCTATCAGATTCTTTGCCAGGTTGATAACTGATATGTTGTAGATCTTCATGGTAATTGCTCCATGATCTTTACCTGTAATCTCTTCGACTAAGTTCACCATCCAAGTTGCTTGACATGCATAAAGAGAAGCATCCAAGTTCGCCTTCATTATCAACCACATCATCTAATGTAACCTCACAATCTTGCAATCTTGGAGGCATGCGTCTTGTTCTCCGAGGTCTGCTTGTACTTGTGTTGTCCACAATTGTTGGTTCCTCTTGTCGAACTTCTCTTTCGACTTGAGTTTCTGGTTCTTCAAGCAAAATTCTCACTGAATCTTTTGTGACATTTTTAGTTCAATCCTATTATTTCATCTCATCTATAATCATGTCCCTGTTGATCACAATCTGCTTGTTCACTGGGTCAAACAACTTGTAACTCCTGTCAAATGATATCCTACTATAATCATTTGACTCGACTTGTCATCAAGTTTTCTTCTCAATTGATATGGTGCATGTCTATGTGCAATAAATCTAAATACCTTCAGATGACTTAAACTAGGTTTTACACCAAACCAACATTCTTCTGGAGTAATCATTTCTAGCTTCTTCGTTGGACATTTGTTCAAAATATAAGTTGCAGTAGACACAACTTCACCCCAAAACTCTTTAGGTAAATTCTTGCCTTTCAACATTCTTCGAACCATATTCATGATGGTTCGATTCTTTCTTTCTGGAGTACCATTCTACTGTGAGGTGTAGGGTGACACCACCTCATGCACAATCCCTTCCTTTTCACATAATCTGTCGAAATCTTTCGACACATACTCTCCACCACCATCAGTTCTCAAAACTTTAAGCTTTCGACCACTTTGTCTTTCGACCATAGACTTAAACTTGGAAAATACGTCGATCACTTCACTTTTCTTCTTGATCAGGTAAGTCCATATTTTTCGACTGAAATCATCTATGAACGTGACACAGTATTTATTACCTCCAAATGAATCCACCTGGATTGGTCCACATACATCAAAGTATATGACTTTGAGAATAGCCTTCAACTTGCTTCATGCATCCTTGTTGAAGCTATTCTTGTGCTGCTTTGCTTGCACACATTCTTCACACACTTCATTTGGTATGTAATGTTCTGGAAATCATGGAACCATATTTTTTCTCTTCAAATCTCTGATGTCTCTGAAGTTTAGATGGCATAGTCGGTAGTGCCATATCCATTTGTCTCTGCTTGCTGCAGTCAAAAGGAACTTGTGCTCCATCACATTGAGTTCGATCTTAAAGGTTTTATTCTGGGACATAGGGGCCTTTAAGATTAATCTCCCAATCGCGTCGACGACTCTCATCATCTTATCTTCGACAGTCACCTTGTAATTCTTTTTGACCAACTGCCCTATACTAAACAAGTTACTCTTCATGCTTGGAATGTATAGTACGTTCGAAATTACTGACCTTTTGTCATCTTTCCTCATGATCATAACATCTCCAATACATTTAACTGCTAGAGTATTGTCATTTGCAAATTTCACCATGTTCTTCATTGAGGGCTTTAGACTAACAAACCAATCTTTCCTTCCGGGCATATGTGATGAGCATCCTGAATCCAAGTGCCATTGATCCTTGAATTTTTCTTCATCTCTTGTTGTGACCATCAGCAACATCTCTTTTTCTTCATACTTAGCAAACTTTGCATCACTTTCTTGATTTTTTCACTTCTCTAGACAATCACTCTAATAGTGACCATACTTTTGACAATTGTAATATTGAATGTGACTCTTGTCAGGATTCCAACCACCACATCTTCCTCTATTTGCAACACCACCTCTTTGGTTGCCATGGTATGGTCTTCTCTGATTCGACACGTTTCCTTCATTTTGGTTTCCTCTGCCATTCGAATTGTTGTAGCCACCTCTAACTCTATCGAACCACTTTCCTTTTCCTTTCTTGTGTTGAGCCTGCAGAGTCACATCACCCTTCGATTTTTATGCATCTCTTTCATTCATCCTTTGTTCATGAGATTCAAGCGTCCCTTAAAGCTCTTTTGTCAATTTCGACAAATATTTCCCTTCTTTGATAGCCACCACCATGTGGTCGAACTTGGGAGCCAAATATCTCAAAATATTTGAAACAACAGCTCTTGCTGTTAATGCTTCTCCACATATCTTGATTTGATTCATTAGTTTTGTAACTCTAGTGAAGAAATCATATATGCTTTCACTATCTTCCATATAAATCAATTCATATGTTCTCTTGTGATTTTGTAACCTCACTTTTTTCACCTTTTCAGCACCTCAAAAATATTTCTTAAGAATCTCCTAAGCTTCTTTTGCAGATTCCGAATCACTGACCTTTTCGAAGTTTTCTAGACTTAGACATTGATGAATTATAAAGAGAGATTTATAACTATTCTTCTCTGATTTTGTGTTTTCTTGCTTTTCTTCTTCTAAAGCGTCTTCTTCAAGCTCTTTTACTCCATCCTTTACAAGATCCCACAGACATTGACAACAGAATAAAACCTTCATCTTCTTGCACCAATTCTCATAGTTATCTACTTTCAGAATTCGAAGACTTGCTGGATAATTCGCATTCCCATAACTCACTGTCATCATGAATTTTTCTTCTTTAGTCGTTCTTGATCGCTTCTTCCTTTGAATCGATTAACCGGAGCTCTTGATACCAGATGTTGGAAATCCACCAAAATCTATGATGAATTTCTACCAATCTTAATGGACAAGATTAATATCACCACACAATGACAATGAATAAGAAGAAGGAAATATTTTTTGCAGAGTTTCTCTCTGCCCACAAACTGTGGAAAACTTTCTATTCACTTTGCAACTGCAAAATACTGTAAATGAATTTAATTACAAAAATAAGGGTTACTCCCTCTACTTATAGATTTAGGTTAGCTTGATCCCTAAGCTAAATCCCAAAACTATAAAAGCCCAAAATATCTATTTGGAACTAAATCAAATCTATTATATTCTAGATCTAAATCAAAACTAAATCTAAATCTAAAACAAATTAAATTTGTGTGCAGCCTGCTTCGATACATAAGCTCCTTCGACTGGTTAATGGCTTCCTTCGAGCAACCTGCTTCGATCCACTTGAGCTTTTCAACACATACATAGTTTCGACACACATGAATTACAATTTAACACCATATACTTTTGCTTCGTATATTCTACATATATTTTTTTAATTCAGACTAAATTTCTATACTTTAAACATTTTCTTTATAATATTAAATTTTGCATAACATCAATATTGAACAAAATAACCAAGTACCAATGGGTACCCGTGCGGACGCACGGGTATCACACTGGTTTAATATATAGGAGAGTAAGAAAGAGTTAAAAGTTCTTGAGTTCGAACAAGTTTCTAATTAATTTTAATCAACTTCTAATTAAGTACTTAAGCTAATAGATTCCAAAAATAATGTTTGTAATACTCATTTTCAAGTTCAATGTGGGTGTAAATCAACTTTAAATTTGACTAAGATTATGAAATCTTGTAGAGCTTAGAGATTTAGTAATTTGATCAATTATCTAGAGTGAAGCATGAACATGTTAGAGTACTAAAATTTTGAATGACTCACTTTCTTTAATAAAATAAATATTCAACTTAATGAGTTTTGTGTGAGCGCGTATGACAAAGTTGTGTGATAAATGAACAATATTAAGATTGTAACTTAGTAAGGTAAAGTGAAGAAAGAAACGCGTAGCTTATATATATGAGAGATTTTAGTCACTATTAGTGTGTGAGACACTTTTAATGAGAAAGATAGAATAATAATGAAATAAGGATTCTGTTATTCACTAGAAATTGTATTATACAAAATAAAGATACACACTATGACTATTTATATACCATCCTAATTTGGTTTGAAATTCACAACTATTATATTTAAATATTAAATCGAATAAAAAATAATCTAATATTTCAATATACCCCACATAATCCAAGTTGTCGGACCTACGCTAATCATAGTCGAGATGCACTATTTCTAATTTCTTTCTCAAATTCAGGAATCTACCGATCTTCAATCCTTTGGTGAAGATGTCGGCCAACTGTGCTTCACTTGAGCAATGTCTAACTTAAAGTTCACCCCGATTTACCTTTTCCCTCAAGAAGTAAAACCTAGATTCGATATGTTTAATTCTTTCATGCAAAACTGGATTCTTCGCCAAATTTATGGTTGACTTATTGTTGATTTTCAACACTAGGGGTTTCTTTACTTCGACAACCATTTATTCAAGTACTGATCTGATCCAAATTGCTTGACAAGTAGCATAAGACCCGAATATATATTCAGCTTCGCAAGATGAGAATGCCACCACAAGTTGCTTCTTTGAACACCATGAGATTGGGGCACCAAATACTTGAAATAAATATCCAGTTGTGCTTCTTTAATCTTCCTCATCTCCACACCAATCAGCATCTGGAAAAAAATTAATTATTGCTTCTTTGCCTTCAGAATCTCGTCGAAACAATATTCCACAATTTATTGAACCCTTAAAATATCTCAAGATTCTTCTTGCAGCCTTCATATGCGACACTCTTGGTTCACTCATATATTTGCTTACTAATTTGACTGTGAAACCTATATTAGGTCGACTATTGCACATATACCTCAAAGATCCCATAATTTTCTTGAACAAAGTTACGTCAACTTTATCTTCCTCTCCATTCTCCAAAAAATCCACATTTGGTTCGACAGGTGAGGATGTAGGATTTGAATCATCTATTTTGAATCTCTTGAGTATCTATTTGACATATTTTCTTTGATGTAACACCATACCTTGCTTTGACGTTTGAAATTCCATTCCTAAGAAATAAGACAATTTTCACATATCTGACATTTCAAATTCCTTCGTCATTAGCTCTTTGAACTTCAACAAGTTATCCAAACTATTTCCAATTACTAGAAAGTCATTGACATACAAGCAGATGATTGTTATATCTTGTGCTACAACCTAAACATGGACACCATACCCTAATTTGAATTTCACAAATCCCAATTCGACTGAGTATGAGTCGGTCTTCTTGTTCCACGCCCTAGGTGTCTTCTTGATACCATAGAGTGCTTTGTGCAACTTATATACTTTACTCGATTCCTTCTGAATCACAAACCCAGGAAGTTGTGTGATATAGACTTCTTTGTCTAAAGGACCATTCATAAATGTTGATTTCACATCTAAAGTAAATGTCGATCGGCCTTGGTTGTACAACAATGCTAACACTAGTCGAACAATCTTCATTCTTGCTAATAGAGCAAATACTTCAGAGTAGTCGACCCATCAACATTGTGTTTCAACTTGAACACCCATTTTACTTTGATAAATTTTGTATATGCTGGAAATTTGTCTAACTCCCATCTGTTGTTTCTTTCAATTGTAGGTAACTCTTAAACCATACCTAACTTCCACTATATAGTCTTCAAAGCTTCATTAAAGTTGGTTGGTTCAACACCTGTAAGTAAAGCAAAATAAACTAATTCTACATCTGGTGTTAATTCATCATCACTAGTCACTTAATAATCCTGAATTCAAATTGAAAGAACTCTAATTCGTTTAGGTTTATGGCCTATGCTAGCTATAGCTACTTCAACTTCAACTTCATCAATTTCTTCGTCGAATTCATAGCTCATTAATGGCTTGTTAGTTGCATAATTGTAATTCTAATCCCATAAAGAATTTTCATCAATCAAAATGTATCTACTCAATAAAATCTTCTGATTAATTGGATTGAATAGCCTGTATGCACCAGTTTTATGATATCCTACCAGAATCATAGGTTCACTCTTGTCATGAGGCTTCCTTCTTCTTGCATCAGGAACATGCTTGTAACACATAGAGCCAAACACCTTAAAATGACTTACTGATGGTTATTTGCCACTCCACAGCTCTTCAGGAGCCTTGTTCTTCAATATCTTGTCAAGGCATCTGTTCGAGATATAAAATGAAGCTGGCTACTCCCCATAGATATTTTGGCAAATTCTTCGGCTTCAACATGTATCTCGCCATATCCAATATGGTCATGTTTCTTTTTTATGCAATTCCATTATGTTGAGGCATATAACGAGCAGTTACCTCATGATTAACACTATGTTCTGCAAAAAAATCTTCAAACATCTTAGATGTTTATTCTCCACCTCCATCTATTCACAAAACTTTTATCACTCTAGTTTTCGACAAGTATCTTGAATCTCTTAAAGATTTCAAATACTTCATCCTTTCTTTTGATCATATATATCCACAACTTTCAATTGTACTCGTCAATAAACTACACAAAGTATCTGTTTCCACCAATGGTATATTCTTCGAATAGTCCATAAACATTTGAATGTACCACTTTGAGAATGCAGGATGATCTCATTGGCATAGTCGAAATGAAAGAATTTCTAGATTGCTTTTCGATTAAACAACCTTCACAAACTTCGTCAGGCATCTCAAGACTCGAAATACCAGTAACCATATCTTGAGTAATTAGTTGATTGAGTGATTGAAAGTTAAAATGTCCAAACCTCAAATGCCACAACCAACTATCCTTGTGGTCGACAACGATTTTCAAACATTGAACTTCTATCGAACCGTTCATTGTCTTAAATGTCCTATTCTTCGACAAAGGAGATTTTAAGACCAAATTATTCTCGGTGTCGAACAATTTCAAAGCTCCATCTTTCATAACAACGGAGAAACCTTTTTTGACCAGTTGTCCAACACTTAGCAGGTTTCAATTTATTCCATGTACATAGGGCACATATTTAATCATAACTTTCTCTCCATTATTCATTTGAAAGACTATGTTTCCAGTATCTTTTTCTTGCAACGAACAATTATCCACAAGTTTTACCTTGCTCTTCTTCAACTCGTTGTGGTTTGCCAACCACTCATTTCGATCAGTCATGTGATTTAAGAAGCCTGATTCGAGGAACCATATCTTGGATTCTAGATGATTATCTGCAATTGCATCCATAATCACCATACCACCTTCAGAATCATCTGAACCTTGGTGTGCAAGGTTTGCTCCCTCGTCTTTTCCTATCGATCCTTTGTATTTTATGTACCAACAATTGTTGGCTACATGATCCCACTTTTCATAGTTATAGCACTACATACCTTTTTTATCTTCCTTGTCCTTTCGATAGTTTCCGACTTCTCTTTTCGAGGATTCAGAAGATCTATCTTTAACCTAATGCTTGTAAGGATTCGACCAAGTCTTCTTTCCACGAGTCTTATCGATTTTGCCTTTAAATTTTTTGGAATCAGCATTAGTTTTTCATGATTGAGCTTGCAGTTCCTATATCAAGTCCTAAACTCCTTTCCTTTCAAAAATCCTCATCTCATGCGCCTCCAACGAACCAACCAATTCTTCCACTTTATTGGTTTCAAGATTGTTTGATTCTTCAATAGCTATGGTAATGTGATCAAAGTGAGAGGTCAACATTCTTATTACTTTCTCAACTATCATCTTATGAGTTATGGTTTCACCATAACCCTTCACGAGATGAACAAGTTTATGAACCTTCAACACATATTCTGGAAAATTTTCGTCTTCTCCCATTGACAACAATACATATTGTCGACGCAAGGTTTGAAACTTGACAACCTTGACTTTCTCACCTCATTCATAATAATTCACCATAATATCCCATGCCTCATTCGCCATTTCAGTATGAGAGATTCCATCGAAATTAGAAGCATCCATCGTCATCTAAATGCAATAAGTAGCCTTGCAATCCTTCTTCTTGGCTTCGTTGTGGGTTGTATTCTATGTGTCAGTTGCATATGCAGTCAGCGTAGTAACACAATTAGTAACCACTTATAGGGGTTCTTCAAATCCAAATAGAGATTGCATATGTTTTCTCAATTAAACCAAATTCTTGTCGTCAAGCATTGGAAGAGAACTCGGAATGCCCTTATCACTAGCCATGTTCACAGTGGTTGATTCACTTGCCCTAAAAACACGATCTCTGATGTGAAATTCTTGAAAACTCGATCAAGAACAATAACCAAAATCTCTGATACCAATTTGTTACTGCGTGAGGATCTTTTAATAGAGAACTTTTAATGAGAAAGATAGAATAATAAGGAAATAAGGATTCTATTATTCACAAGAATTTGTATTATACAAAATAAGGATATACACTATGACTATTTATGTACAATCCTAATTGGATTTGGGCATACACAACTTCGATTATATTTAAATATTTAATCAAATCAAATCTAATCTAATATTTCGACAGTGACAAAAGTCAAAAGTAATTTGTGCTAGTGTTTATATCTACTAACAATTAAAAATTGCTTCTTGGAACTCCACGAGATTAGGCTTAGACAAAAAAATGCATGAGACACAAGTGGACATTCTATCATTATGTCTCTAGCACAATCACTATCGTTATATGCTCTAACGAATAACTTGTTATGAACATTAAAGGGAAGGAGAATTAGGCCATAATTGGTTGTGCCATTAGGTATCTTAGAATTCTCTAAATAACTGACCAACATGTGGTAAGAGGAGAGGTCGTGAACTAACATGCCTAGTTATGGTAGCATATTTTAGGTACTGTAACACGGTGGGAGAACTGACTTGTTTCTTTTGCATTTGATTGCAAATGTTGCGGATAGCAAGAGTCGCCACTGACTTTTCTTTTATCCAATTAAGGGAAAGCGAAAAGAACAGGAAAAGACTTTTGTTTAAATTCTGAGTAAGGGAGTTGGTTATGAAAAGGGAAGGTGTTAGCATCCTTTCCATCCGTAGTTATCTACGAGCTCTTAATTGCTTTAGCTCACTTTGAAATTTGCTTTCTGTGTGTTTGAAAATGTTTTGAAAAGGAATTTCGCTTTGACTTCGTAATGATTCACGCTAGAATGTATACGAAGTGTTTGGAAATGTTTTGTTTTGGAAAAGTTTTGAAAAAGTGTGAGGTGTAAAAAAGGAATTGAGCAAGCAAAAGAGACTTATTACCTACTCAGAACGGTCGTTTCCGTGTTATTTTTGCTTTCCTTTAGAATAGCGCTATCCATACCATTAGTTGGTAGGTAACCCTATCCGTTGGATGTAAAGGGACATTCGAAGGGACATCGGATGGTCATAGAAGGCAACTTGTAGGAGTATTCTAGCACATTCGTAGGGACGATCATCATTTTTCGTAGGCAACAATCGAGGGACGAGATCATGTATTCGTAGGCAACATCGAGGGACTATGATCTTTTAAGTCGAAGGGACTGTGATGATATTTCGTAGGCAACCGTGCTAAGATACCCCCACATTCGAGGTACTTGACCATATATAAGGCAACGAGAGAGAATACCCTAAGGGGTGCATGTGTGAGATGAGTTTTGTATTCAAATATTTTATCTTGTATTAGTGGTCTAGGTTGATTTTTATCGTGCCATACGCACCTAGCAGTTTAATAGGTGCAGAAAGTAAATTGCAGAAATATAAAGGGTCTTACGCTATTACATGGCTTTGGGGCAGATGCATAATAGGAGGTGCGGAAAGTAAAGTGCAGAAAGTAAAATCCTACGCTATTACATGATAAAAATTTGCGACCTATACAACCTTTCTAGAATTTAAAAATGCAAAAAATATAAATAGCGAAAAAAGTAAACTAGTCCTAATATTTTGGTATTTTTGAAATTAGAGTTTATGTGAAAATAACCTAAGTCTAGTTGATTTTAATTATATAAAAAAAGAAAATATTGGTGAATATTAACCTAAATTAATTAATTAAATAAAATATTATTGAAAGTTATATAATTAATCCTAAATTAATTAACCTAATTACTAATTGAATTAATTAATTATTAAATACGTAAAAATGAGAGAAATATGGAAGAAAAAAAACGTTGGAGAGCTTCTGACAGAAGCCATCCCAGAAGTTGGAGCTTCTGGGAGTTCCTTTGCTGGAGACACCCAGAAGTTGGCACTTCTGGGATTTCTGATGCTGGAGGCGTTTAGAAGTTGGAGCTCGGAAGTTCGGTCGGAAAGGTCCGGAGCTTCGGGACTATGGATCAGGCGTCCGTGAAGCTTCCGGGGCTTCACGTTAGCCATCCAAGTTGGAACTTCTGGAAGAATTATGTGTTGGGAGATTTAGAAGTTGGCACTTCTGATGCTGATGAGGCCCAGAAGCTGGAGCTTCTGGTGCTGGTGACGCCCAAAAGTTGGCACTTATGGCTGGAAAGGACCTAGAAACTGGAGCTTCTGGGGCGTGGCTTCTGGAAATCTGGAATCTTGCAAGGCAAAATAGAAAAATATTGCAAAAGGTGGGGTTTGAACCCACGACCTGGTAGAGGGAACGACATAGTGCGCACAAGGTGAACCGCTGGGGCGGAGATACATCCATTCATCCTTCTAGACCTATAAATTGGTAAGGGTTATAGGCTTCTGAGTCAGAAGCACCGGAGCAAAGCTCCAGTCATCTTCTCTGATCGGGTTCAATCTCCAACCTGCAAAATAAGCAATATGAATGCAACAAGGGTACCCTATCCCCCTAATTCAAGGGCTGCGAATCGATTGATGGTGTTAAATAGTTCTGAATCGGCCTAGAACTACAGATACGATGCTTTTCTAGTTTTTGCCCTAACAATGGCATCTAGTGATTAAGCCATAGAAAACTTCAAACGACTGCTCATACTTGTTCTATATCATGCTATGAACACATTAAAAGCATTAGTTGTAAGCAAAACACACTCAAATGTAAAACACGAATTCAAGAAAAAATATAAATCGGAGCAACTCATATGGCATGTTTCAACGTGTTATGATCATGTATGATGATGCATACTTACTCAGACTTACCTCAGGATCACAATGGAATGCTTAAAAGTGATTGAAAGTGGATGGAAAGTAGAACACGATTTTGCCAACTTTTGAAGAAATTTGAGAAATTTCTAGGGTTTGTGAGAAGCTGGCTGCACGTGTAAGGGTTGTCTAAAGGAGGTTCTAATCTTGTAAGAAAGCTAGATATTTATAGAGGAGTGGAATTAGGTCAAGGCATTAAGAGAAAATATTCTCCTTAAATGGAGAATCTTTGATTTGGAAAATTACACAAAATCTTTCCAAATTTGTAGTGAGCTATCTTGAACCCCAAGCCATGCAAATATCCAACCCAACTTGCCTTATCTTTCAATTTTGCAATTTATTTAATTAAATTTGAATTTAAGTTATTTTAATTCAAAAACAAATAAATAAAGAGATAAAGTGCGTGGCATGCTGTATAGTGGCCATAGATAACCTCATGATCAAGTTTAAATCTTAAGATCTTAGGCCCATTTGGAAATTTTTGGCTTTTGCAAGGTATTTTTCTTCATGCACCTCCTCAAAAATGCTCAACTTGCACAATTTGTATCTTGCTCAATTTTCAACATTTTCGAGTGTTCTTGGACTTTTTGAAAAGATCAAGATGTCTTCTAAATAGCCTTTTTTGGTTTCATCTTCATTGGAGTTTCCATGCTTATGGACACTTCTTTGCAAAAGGTGACTTTTGTTGACTTTTCTAGAAGGACCTAAAATGTCTTGATCCATATCTTCCAAATGAAGCATTTTCTGTCCAAGCTTGTGAGACATGAAGTTGTAGAGAATTAAATTCTCTTGAAAATGAGCTTTGGTGGAGAAATTTCTAATGAAGTATGTGAAAGTTATGCTTGGTCAAAGTTTTGTTGACTTTTGTCTAAAGAAGCCCTAATTTGGAAACTTTGACTTTTGATCAGATCTTGACTTTTCTTGATGAATCATGATCAACCCTTGATCAAATGATGAATATCACTTCAAAATATTGATGTTGACCAAAAATTATGAAGTTTGACTGTATGTTGACCATAGTTGACTTTTTGTCCAACACAACTGATTTTCAGCTATTTGAGCAATTAGATGAGCAATTTGAACTTGTAAGGCTTGAAACTTGACATGGTGGTCCCTTGAGGCATATAATGAGGTATGATAATCACTTGAAGCATTAGAAACATATTTTGACTTGAGAGGAGCAAAACCCTAGTTTGGATTGATTGCTTAGGAGAGGGTTTGTCTGGTCAACCCTTATAAAATCCTTGAGAATTGAGATGTGAATTGTCTTGAGAAGTAGGAGGGAAAATTTTGGGGTATAACAGGTACAAACAATTGACATGTTTTGATGTGGATATGCAAAATCATTAGTATCATTCTTATTAAGTTTGACATTGTTTGGCCTTAATATGGGAGTTGCATTAGCATATGACATTTTGACTCTTTCTAGAAGATCTTTAATGTATTTGGACTGGTACAAGGTAATGGAGCCTCAAGCAAGATTACTTACTTAAATGCCTAAAATGTTTTAGGTATACCAAGTTTCTTAAGGGAGAACTTAAGGTAGAGTTTGTTGACGAGATCATGAACTAGCTTTGAAGAAGTGATGACTAGATGACTCCAAATTCAAGAGGGAGGTGGGACGGGGGTTAAATTATATGTCATTCAAAAATTGAAACCAATTTATTAAAAAAATATTCTTTAAAATAATTTAATTTAATTCAATTAATAGCCAGAGTTTTGCAACAGAAATAAAGAAAGAAGATGGATATTTGAAGAAAGATACACAACACAAATAACATAAATAACTGAAATTAAAGAAATAAGAGATAAAGAGATCGCGCCATAGAGTTATACAATTTTGATCTAACCACATGACCTACTCTTGTTCTCAAGAGTTTTCTCTTGAGAGTTCCACTAAAGTTGTGAGCTTTTCACATGTTATGCCCATAAACCTTCTTACAATCAAATGGAGATTTTAATTGGCTAATTCCACTAACCAAATAAAATATTTTAACAGGTTAATCACAAAATTAAAAAAACGATTTTAACAGGTTAATCTCTAAATCAAACAAAGATTTTACCTGGTTGAGCTATCCAACCAAATAGATATTTTGACCGACTGATCTCAAGAACCAGATAAAAAATTGGATTGGTTAATCTCAAAAATCAAGAACAACATCCTTTAATAATAGTACAAAACTCACCCAAAGAGTCCACTAATGCAACACCATTTAGATTAGTATATGGGTATGATGCAATATTAACGTTGGAGATACATATGCAGTCTATAAGAATTCAAAGGAAAACATAAATCCCAACTGAATATTATTGGGGAATGATGTTTGACACGTTGGCTAATGTCAACAAAGAAAGGTTGGTTGCGTTGGAAATTTTACTTAGGGAAAAGGAACAAATGGCCAAAGCTTACAACAACAAGGTAAATTTCAAGTTGTTCACTTTAGGTGATTTGGTTTGGAAAGTTATTATGCCAATGGATAAAAAGGATTAAGCTTTTGGAAATGGCACCCTAATTGGGAAGGGTCATTCCACGTATCGCAGGCCTTTACTAATAATGTGTATGAAATTGAGGAACTTGCGCTTGAAGGGAGAGTCCTACGAATTAACTTAAAACATTTGAAATGCTACAGGAAATCACCATTAGTAAAGGATACTAAGCATAGTTAAAGAAATAAAAAGGCCAACAATAGGGCCTGAACATTAAGCTTAACGACGCCCATTGGAAGTGCAAAATGCAAATTGTTTAAGTAATAAAACAAACTAAAAATGCACATAGGCCTTCATTTATAGTAATATTCTCTGGTTGCATCGAGGTGTCGATCAACTAAAAGGATGGTGGAGTTAAAGTCAGCCAACTCAGCATCCAAATCTCCATCCCGATCAAAATGGTGGACCCTAATCTTAGCTTATGCATCAAGGGCATGTTGAGTTGTGCTTCTTGCACGAGCTTGAAGCTCCCCATCTTTCTTCACTTTGGCCTACAACTCTTTAATCTGTTTTTCTCATCCGGATATGTCGATAGCTTTGGTCTCAAATTTTGACTTTTCATGGTCAAGTGTCTTTTATAAATGCTTCATTCTGGCTAGGGAAGTCGTTACTAATTCCAATTCTTAGGCTCAGGGTTGTTCCTTATGTAACTTATTTGATTGAGAATCATTGTTACAAGCAATGTCAACTAGGAGTTGATCCAAGAAGACTAAAAACTCCATCACAAATTTGACGACAATAGAAGGTGTAGTTAAGATATCGACTTTTTTGAGTAAGTCCTTGATGTCGTGGCTAGCCATGGCATTGGTTTCCAATAGCACAAATAAGTATCCACCGAACAAAGTTACTTTAAGTTGGCGGAGTATCCATTCTTGAGTTTCAATTGGAGAAATGTTGCTCGAAATCGTTGAAGAGCTAAAGCATTTACTAGTCGAAGTACCCCTGGTATTCATCATAAGCTTCAAATATTCAAGGGGTCTGGATTATTTTAAAGTAGCAAGTTCTTTAGGAGACATGAGACCAGGGGTTAGTTGAGGATTGTCGAGAGTGGATGGAATGGTGAACGCAACATTAACATGTGGTTGATTGATAGGAATAGTAGATGAAGGTTGAACCACAGTTGAAGTAGGAGGAACCTATTGAGCATGGAAAACGGTGTGGTTGCCTTCAGTTAACTCATTCTTGATGTCGGCATTTAAAGGTTTGTACTGACCAGTGATAGAGTCAGTATGAACGAGATGGTCATCAACTAGGGTAGCAACAACATTATACATCAGTTGGTCATCCGCATCATCATCGGTAAAGGTCTCACTTGCTGGAGAGTAGTCTAGAGCTTCACTAATAGTGTCAGAAAGTGTGTTAGAGAAAGGAGACTATAAGTCACTTTTCACACGAAGTACGACATGGAGGTGAAGTCACAATCATAAAATGGATTTTTTTAACGACAAATAGTGCTTGTTATTGAATAATAAATTTCTGTTGTGGAACATGAGATTTTGGTTGTCGTTGAATAATTGGTTTGGATTTTGCAACAGTCTTAAACTACAAGTAAAATACATACATCAATGATGACAAGCATAAAACAAAAGAAAACTATGTACTGAAAAATATACATACTTGAAGACCACCATCAAGGATTAAACCAGTACTTTCTAACTGATTGTGGGCAGTGTTTAGGGTCACCATAGTCGATTTGTTATTTAAGAGAATTATTTCCGCCCCATTCGAAGGTTTCGTTGCAAAATATCATTAGCTTTGGGAGAAGCATCGACTTAGGGGTTGGGAGACATTCAAGTTGACATATTTTTCTTAGTTTTCTTTGTGGAAATTTTTGGAGATGACTAACGGTTAGATGCGGGATCTTCGATTTGGATGCCTTTAGGTATCTTAGGAAGAGGATTGTCATGGATGATTTCTACTTGCGCATATATAATACCAAAGAAAAGTAAGAAGTATGTAAACCAAATTTTACAAGAGTTCAACTTTAGAACAATGAAAAACTGAGGTTTCATAATTGAAGGCCCTTCGTTATCTATGTTGTACCCCAACGTATGCCCCTAAAATTCTCTAGTGTCTCGTGACATTACATTGCACAAAGACCACAAATAAGGTCTCTCTCCCTCTCTTATCTTTGGGTTTTCCCTTGGGAGATCACCAAGCACCTTGGTTGTATATGCTCTCGTGTATAATTATTGATACTTGACTAATAATAATGTGTATCACTTGCTCTCTAGATGTTGTGATATAGGTGGATGATGCAAAGGTTTCTTATTCAAGAAGTCTATAGGTTCATGAGTTTATTTCCATGCCTTCTTTCCTAAACTCTCAATGTATTGAAGCGTTTTTTTCTCATTGAAGACTCCTCTTTTCATCTACTATGGTCTTTCATCTTAAGTGTGTGCTCCATATGCGAAGAAGATCATCAAAGTTGAAGAATCTTCCATGTCATGGCCATCTATCTTGGAATTAGGGTTTTGGGCTTCTGAGGACCATATCTTGGTGATTGTGTGAAGTTTTTGGATGATTCCAAAGACATTGGACTCTTAAAAGGAATTCTAACACATATATTCTTTGGTTCAAATATGTTAGTTGATGAAAACATTATTTTGGGAATCATTGATTGCAAGCTTTCTAGATTGATACTTCATCCATCTTGTATGACTTCAAAGGATCATAATTTGGTCATTCATTATCTCCTTGAGCTCATTCTTCCTATACAATGAACCTAATAATGTCTAATACAACTTAGTTCAATTGGTAAGAAGATAAAATGCTTGGAAATTTGCTTAAGAGGTCAAAAGATTACAAGTTATTGATGGGTTTCTCAGTTGTTGATTAATCAACTTCAAGAGATCATATCTTGATCATCATTTATCACTTTGAGTCCATTATTTTTGCACAAAAATATTGAAGAGGTTAATTATATCCCCATTTATTTTTCAAAGCTTGAAGATATTTGGAAATTTCTTGAAGAAGTCAAAAGATTATGGGTCAGTTCACAATTTTTCATCAACTTCACGAGTCCAAAACTCTCTCAATTTTTGGAGTTTTTGAATGGTTCTTTTTTCAAAATTCTCTTTGAGAGGTCTACTTTATATAATATTTGAGTGTAAGGTCATGTTTTTATTTAAAAGATTATAAGTCATTTTTTTATGAAAAAGACTTAGAAATTTTTCTGTGTATGGAAGATCAGTTTGTTTTTGTGGATTTCAAGTGAACATAACTTTTGATCCAAGATGCCAAATGAAACCTTTCCAAGCATATTTCAAAGTATGTAACCTCAACTTTCTAAATAGTCCAAGATTGGATCATAAAGGTCACTGAGCAATGAGCTATACATATTTGAAGGAGGCTCCATGACATCCAATTTTTGCTTCGAATAAGAAAATTTACCATAAGTAAACTTGGATTACAAGGCGAATTACTCAAAGTTTAGATGCTAAACATGTTTAACTAATTTTCCAAATGCGTTTTGATGCAAATTGCACTTGAAATGAGGTCGTTTTGATGACTTTCGAGTCACATGTTTGGCATGATTTTAGCTAGCTTGGTTTGCACGATTTCACCATAATTTCTCCTCACTTTTGATCCCATTCTCTTCTCTATAAATAGAGGACTATTCCTCACTATTTCCTCAAGCTTTGAGAGCCAGAAAATCGCTGCCAAACTCACTCCACACCTCACATTTATGCAAATTCTTTTTCACTCTTAAATCCCTTCCAATTATAAATTGATTGTTCATTATTCTTCCTTGAACTTCACTAAAGTTAACAAAACAAGAATTGTGCCTTGAGGTCCCTTGAATCGTGCTATCAAAGTTCAATTTTAGAGCTCTGAAAACGTACTTCGTTCAGGTAGAATTCTCAACCATTTCACTTCAAATAAGTTAGGATGTAGTCCCTTCATCTCTGAAGCTAATGCTTCTTCTGGTTTGCATTTTCACTGAGAATTGAGTTTGAATTTTTGAAAACCATTGCTTGTTATTTTTTTGCTTTTTGTCAAACCATTCCTTGTATAAGTGAAATAAATTTTTTGTGAGGGTACCATTAGAATCATCTTGAAGAGACGAATCCAATGGTACCGGTCTGAGGAATTTATTTCATAGTTTGTGAAACTCGAATTTGAGATGGCTGGAGGTTGAAGATGACCTACGTGTCTGTCTTCAACCAATGATGTGATGCCATGTAATTTTTTCAAATCCGGTTCGGTGTGCTTCCCTTATCATGTGTGCGTTACATGAGCCATTGGATCTGATTACTTTAGTAAGTCAGACTCAATCCAACGCGCTATATATTTTCGTTTTATTTTAATTTTTAATCTTAATCCGGTGTGAAAACCAAGGAGGTCCATATCAAGCACAACGCGTCTGATCCACTTGATTAGCTTACTAACGCGTTTTGATTGTTATCCAAAGTCTTACATTTTTTTGACTTTTATTTTATTTTTTGATTTTATATTTTATATTTTTTTAACTTCAAAAAATCATAGAAAATTCATTTTTGGCTCAAAAATTATGAAAAAATTCACAATTTTTTTTCCAAATATTCTCTTTCTAATTTTTATTTTTTTTATAATTTTTTTTTCCAGATTTGATATTTTTTATGAGTTCTCTCTTTTATTTGATGTATTTAAATGTTTTAAAATATTTTTTGACATTTAAAAATTCTGAAAAAATTATGGAAGGATCCAATAGATATTTGACAAATATTGGTGACCTCATTTTATTTTTATTTCTGATTTTACTATTTTTTTCCAAATTTTGGTTCATTTACCAATTTTTTTTTATATATTTTTAAAAATAGTTTCTGATTTTTAAAAATTCTAGAATTTTTTATCAACACTTGTTTGACCTTGGATAATTTTATTGAAATTTTATTTTGGTGCATGGATACCATTATGTATTTCATCAATTAAAATCAAATCAAATAATTCATTTTCAAATAATTTTTAATTTTTTTTATTATTAAAAATTCATTTATGATTTTGGATTTATTTGGAGTCATAAATTTCCTCAACATCAATGGAACTTGGATGTTGATAGGTCTTAAGACCAAATCCACCAAGATGGTTGATTGATTTTGAAGAAGTTAGATCAAATGAATTCATCTGACACATGAGTGAGTTTTGTGACATATCCCCTCCCTCTTCATCTTATCCCATTCTTTTTCTTTTTCTTTTTCTTTTATCCTGAATCAGAAAATGATCAATTGGTGGCATAAACTTTATGTTTTGCAAAAGCCCTAAAAGATTGTTTGAGCTTTGATTTTGTTTCAACACCTGTGGTACTTGTCGTGTGGTCGCTATGATTTTTTAATCAAGCATCTGGCAAGTTTTCACTAACTTTGTCCAATTGAAATTCTCAAGCATCTTTGATCAAGTGTTGAGACCTCTGATTGTTCCAAAACGGATGATATACTTGACAAAAAGCAATTGAAACTTATCGTGTGGTCGCTATGATTCTATCAAACTTCTAGCAAGTCTTCATGCACAAGCTTCAAGATGATCATCCTATTGGCGGTTAACAACTAACAATTAACTTTATTTTTACGCTTTTACTTTCTGCCTTCATTTTTTTGCCCTTTTATTTCATGCTCTTTTATGCACTTTACTTTTTGCATTTATATTTCATGTCATTTTTTCTCTTTGCTCACTTGAGCATTTTATTTTCTTGTTATTTTGAATTTGCTCACTTGAGCTTTATTTTTTCCTTTTGAAAGATACTTAATAATTCAACCTAAACATAAAAGACGTTTGATTGGACTTGGTTACTATTCCTATGCTCGGAGTTTGACCTTTGGACTTAGGATTAGGACCTTTACCTCAGCTCAGAGATTTCTGTGATCTTGGTGTTATTTTGTCTTGCTTGGGTTATTATCTTGTATGCAGGTTATTCCGTTTATACTCGATCATGAGTGGATTTCCTACAAATACAACTATTACTCTGTCCGCTTTTCTTGAGACATGAATTCAACCAAGGTAGTGATTTATCTGAAGCATGGTTTTTTTGTCTGGTTATTTGTTGCTTGTATGGTAATTTAAAGGATGGGAACATGGTATTGGCTTCTTGATGTCAAGTATTGATTTTCTCACCCGGTCAGATCTTTCTTTACCCTTACCTTTTACTTTATGTACATAGGTTAGACTCTTCATCTTCTCCCATGTTTTTTAACTTTCAAAATCTTCCCTCTTTTTCAAAGGATTATAGTTTTCAAAACTCGAACTGCTTTCATAAAAAACTTGGACTTAGGTCCATGCATTTTCAAACTTCTTTTCTTAATTAACTTTCAATCCATTTAATAATACTTTCACCGTTTCTCATAAGACTAAAAAACACATAACCTCATTCAAACTTTTTGAGTCCTTTGTGGCTTTCTCATTAAAAACCATTTCCTTAAAATCAACCAACACACAAAATTTTGGCCTTTTTTACCCGAACTACATGGGTTTTGATTTCAATATTGCACATTGTTGGTATGTAGGTCTGGAACTCATTGGAAGATCCATCAAATCAAAAATTATAAAAAAAAATCTTTTCTCACCCCCACCGTCCATTTTGTACATATACTCTTTTTAGCACACATATACAAATTTTCAAAAAGGTTCCTACAGAGTACCATAGATGCTTTGGGTCCCTAACACCTTCCCTTAACATAACTAACCTCCGGATCTAGATCTCTATTTTTTAGGATTTTATTCACTCTTTTTCCTAGCCCCTTGGATAAAATAAAAGCGCGGTGGCGAATTCATTGTTATTTTTTGAGTTTAGTTAATTCAATGGCTTACACTCGTAGTTTTTGTCGCTATAAGCTCTAGCAGAAGTACCAACCCCCTAGTAGATTCCCTAGGACACTTTTTGTGCTCAACTACTAAAGAAGGGTTAATAAAGTAAGAAAACGAAAAATAAATAAAACAAAGTGAGTGAAACAATTCCAAAGTGAGTGAAACAAGTCCAAGACTTTCTACACCTGAATGTGCCCTTTGAAGTCATCCAAAAGGTTCTTAGTCGGGACTATTCATTGAACTAGTTTTAGGAAACCATTTTTTAGTACTTTCAAAAAAGACCCGCAAAACCCACCAGTTTGGGAATGGAGGGCAAAATGGAAAATCCAATTTTGAACTTGGTAAAGGTGGAAACTTTGGTGGGTATCATTTGAAGGCAGACTCATACATGTCTTTGTTTTCCACGTAAGAAGGGAGTTTCAAACTGGGAAATATTTTTAAAAACTTTTCTTTCAAAGTCACTGTGGGGTCACAATAGTCCCGCGTAAGCACTCAGGGTTGTGAACGACTTCAAAGTACTTTTGAAAAGCCTAGATGTCTTAAATATGTAGAGATCTACCTTTTTTGAACTTTTCATTATAACAACAAAATCCTTAGTTAGTATTTTAGAAATTACAACAAAGAGGCCACATTTGTTCACATAATATTAATGCCACCAGTCACGAAATTCCTTGGTACAAAAGAAAGCGGGTTCGAAAGCAAGTGGAGTATGGACAGAAATGTCAAGAATAAATGAGTTAGATGTTCATCGCATTTAGATTTATCAAAGTTGATCGACAAAAGACAAAGGTTACACTTTTTAGTGTAAAAACAATGAGGTACTGGTTGACATAAACCAAAATGGCTCGCCACAAAGTTTGGTTGAAGGAAAAGAAGATTCACACCTTCCTTCAAAACCATATTGGTGACGATGAGTTTGGGAATAATAAAAGCTTTCCAAATTGCCCTTGATTAACAAGTAGATCTGGATTGGAATGAGGGAATTACCTGGTGAAACATTCAGGTCCACAACGCTTGTAAGCAAAGGATGTCATCTTATGGGTAAAGGCATGTTGTCTTGAGTAGTAAACAAGAAAAGTGAAAGATATACACTCTAGTCCTCATTATCTCCATCATCTCCTTGCATTAATCAACAATTACACATAACAATTTTTGTTGATTAAAGTGTAGCGATGTGGTGATAACGTTCAAATTGAAGATTGATTTTCAGATTTGGGTTAAAGATTGAGTGGTTTTTCTTGGATAAAAGCGTTAGGGTTTTGTCCTCCAAGATCCGTGTCGGTACGGGTTTTTTTCCACAAGTCTTTACTTCATCAAATTCACTCGAGTGAAAGGATTGAGAAATAGTGGGTTTGCTCAGTCAAGTAGCGGTAATCGGAGGATTGTGAAGAAAAATTTAAGGTCAAACGTCTTGCAAACGAAATCAGCCGAGTGAATGATTTATGGAACAAAGATTTCGTGCAATCAAGTAGCGGTAACCAGAGGTTTTTTCAAAGAGATTGACACTTGGTTTGGCTCGAACCAAAGAAAGAAAAGGGAATAGTTTCATCATCTACAATTGGGTTATGTGTATTGAAGACTATTGCTTCTCTTGTAACATTTTGAAACTTAATATCATATATCTCAATTCTAGATTCTAAAATTGGGGGTAAACGTACCCTACGCGCGGACGACAAGGGGAATTGCCTTAACAAATCGTGTGTTGATTCTCTTTCCCTATCCTTTTAATTTTGTTTGTCATAATTTGTGTGATATCAATTGTTCAATTCATTTTACTGTGATAGTAGTGAATCAAACTTTGTTTACAGTAATCTTAACAATCACTTTGATTGTTATCGAGGAAAAATTAAGTAAAATTGAACTTGTTGTGTTATAGCACACCAAGTGTTTGATAAAGTTGACTAAAACACAAATTTTTGATATTGTCAAGTTTTATGTTAAACAATTCATTGGAAGTAGTAAATACTCATTGAGATTATTTAAGTGATTGATTAACAAGTAATTGTATTGATTCATTTTTCATCATAAGAACTTCGTTCGGTTTCGCATATCCAGTCTTTCCAATAACGGATCGTTTAGAAGATTGTTGATTTAGGGAGGTTTCACACCGTTTCTATTATTTTTTTAAAAAAAAAATGCAATTTCAAATAAAGGATCAATTCAACCCCCATTCTAGATCTGTCTTATCGTCTAACAAGTGGTATCACAAGCGCCAGTTTATCTAGTGCTTCACATATAACTTTTTAGAAAATGGAGAACGATCCAAAAGGGCGGACAATAGAGCGCCTATTTTTTACCGGTGAAAATTATAGTTGATGGAAAGATTGTATGGGTGCACATCAACTTTGCTGATAGAAAAATATGGAAAGTCATCGAGAATAGTCCTATAGTAATAACCATGATCGATAAGGTTGGTGCCACCATACCTAAACTAGAAGCACATAGGGAAACAGATGATGAGAAAAATTATAGCTACGAATAGAAAGCAAAAAATATGCTCATATCATCCTTATGTGTTGATGAGTATTTTAGAGTCTCCCGTTGTGCTACTTCTAAGGCAATGTGGGATACCTTAAAAGTTGCCCATGAGGGGACTAATGATGTCAAATTAGCTAGAATCAATACTTTAACTCAAGAGTTCAATCTCTTTCACATAGAATCAATACCATTACGGACAAGCAAAATAGATTCATTCATATAATTAATTGCTTACATACACTTGGGCATACTACTTCTAATAGGAATGTCTTGAGAAATCTTCTATTTTGGTTCTTGCCACTGGTTTGTGACTGGTTTTATCAGTGAGATGAATGTGAGAAGTGGGAAGGGGATCTCATATTTAGAAGGTATATAGGTAGAAGTTGCACAATGTAGGGATTATGTGATAATTTATAAACTAGGGTTGTTTAGCTTTGAACTAATACTATCATAGTGGATTTCATTCATGACTTGGTAGCCCCCCTAGAGTAGGTGACGTTGCACCCGAACCGAGTTAACAGTTAACTGTGTTATTTTATCTTCAACAATTTATTTTTCTACATAATTCATCCTCTAGAAATTACTGTATCACAAACATATGTCTTAACATCTATCTTTACATATGTTTTATAGTGCCAGAATTTCAACAGTAAGAGGTTGGTCTAGCTTCGTGATCAGAGGCACAAATTCCGCTTTGGGTATTTGGTCCAAATGATGAGTGAAAGAAGCCATTTGTGGTAAATGAAAAGTTTTTAAACTAAGTAAAAAGGACAATGAAAGTGAAAGGGAGATCAAGCTTTGTTCAAAAAGAAGGCGTAAAAGAAGAAATGAAAATGGAGTTTCTTAAACATTTATACTTTTATGGCATAAAATGTTCAGCGCTAGAAGTGGGATCGTTAAGGGCCACACAATGCGCATGTGGCAAACACCTATAGGTGCAAAGAGGAAGTTGTTAAGTACATGCCACATTCTGTCATAAGAAGTTGGAGCTACACTAGGATAATGGCTACATGGTTGCTGACATGACCTTTGAGATGAATGTCATGACGACAATGACGTCATCCCATGATGTTAAACATGAGAAGGCGAAAATGATACTCCATCATTACCAGTCGAAACAGGCATTTGGGGGGGGGATTTGTTAGCTAGGGTTTTGACAAAGGAAAAATCTATCTAAGGAAAATAATATGGCTGAAGAAGACATGAAGAGTGTAAGAGAGAGGTCAATCATGAATGTGGACTTAGAATAATTTTCTGAGAATGAAGAGGGTCAAGTCGATGAAAGGCACAATGGTGACATAAGGATCATGTTCGTGGCAAGCAGTTCGGAAAAGACGAATGCGGAAGAAAGGTTGTTCGTTAGCAGGCTTGAGAATGTGCAAAAGAAAAGCCAGGAACTGGCAAACATGTGACGCCTGGAGAAGAAAAGCCCTCCAAAAAGGTAGTTATTTTCCGTACTATAAATAAGACATTGTAAATAGTTTTAAGGTGATTCAAACTTATTCAAATCTTACACAAATACTCAGAGTACCCAAGCTACGAGCAAATGAGTCAAGCAAGGGAAATGTATGTTTGAATCACCCATTTTTTTATTTTAATATCAAGCAAATTTACTTTCAACGTTATTTAAGTATTGCAAATTTACTTTATCATTCAAGCCTTTTTCATTTTTTAACCAACATCATTATCATTTTACAAAACAAGTAGATTTCACATTATGTTAAAATCACTTGCATCTGAATCACTTATTACGTCTTATTTTGAAAACACATTGAAATTGAAGCATTGTCCTGAGGTTCACTAGTCGATCTCACAGAGAAACCTTTAACAAAACACTAGCATTGTTTACTAATTTCTAGGGTAAACACCTTCGAACGGCTCAAATTTAGTTTCCTCAAGTCAAGTTCAATGACAATTTTAAAGTAGATTATATTGTAGGAACATACATCATCTACGAGGATCTTTAAGACATAATGATTAATAATAGTAGTGATAAAGATGAGTGAGAGATTAACATTCAAAATCCTATCTATCTTCTCATGATCTTGGAACCCTATGATTGACCTATCTTCATCTGGCTCCTTACCTGTAGAGATAAACTTACCAAACTTAACGAAAAGGCTCTCTTTGTTTGAACGGACCTCTAAATATCGTGTTTATGACCAAAAGCAACAAAGAATTTAGTCTAAAGGATTTTGAGCATTACTCTTGATGATGTTGCTTGCTTGCTCCAACCATCTATCAGAGGTAGGTTGCTGAACCATAACAAGATAACAAGAGCTGAGGCGGTTGATTGGATGGTTGAGTATCTCGTAGCTGATTCGTTAAGGGTTACATCAGACTACGACTCCACAAATAGGGAATATATGAGGTTCTCATATCTAAACGAGCTATATGAGAAACAACTCATTGCAGTATCAACTGCACAAAGAGTTGCACATTTAGCTGAAGAGCCCGTGCAAGACGATGTTTTTGTCTAGTTTCACCGAGCCTGTGTTGTCCGATGTTACCTGATGTACTTGGTCGACACGCCTGTCTTTGTGGACACGAGTGCCCATTACACCGATGTTACATACCTACGGTATTTTATGGACTTGACTATAATTCATGAGTGGAACCGAGGGGCTTCTATTTTGGTATACCTCTACCATATTATGTTATTGTTGATGCAAAGTTGGATAATATCTTACTTTCACCGTATTCATGGTTTCAAGGAAAATCCCACCTATACTGATAACATGCCAAGGGTTGCCAAGTATACTCTCAATAGAGGGAACCAATATGTGTATCTTGATCGTACTGCTTATGATAACATCAACTAGACTCCGTTTGGGGATTATAGGGAGGTTGTCCCATTCGATTCCATCTATTTATATTCGAGGTGGCTAGCTTATGAGACGAATATGATGGTCAGGTATCTTCCAAAGCAGTGTATCTGTTAGTTTGGTTATGTGCAGATGATACCTAGATCTCATTTTCAGGCTGCTATCGACACCATGACACGGTGGGATCTCGATGACGTCTTTTAGAATTGGGAGAATTATATGGTGCCACAGGAGTATCAGATGATGCCGACATCTCAGAGTTGGCACTATGTAGAAGGTTACTTGACATGGTTCTTTAACGTTTCACACCCTCTCATGACACCGGATGGTCCCAGATATCCACTTAGACCAGCTCGTGAAGAGCTCATAGAGAACGAGCAGGCCGAGGATATGCCATTGATCTAATGCCGATTTGTCTGCAGATACGCCAACTTGGGCGGGAAACGTTGGATACATGGATTATCGATACGGGCGGTCCTGAGGCAGTTTTCGTAGTTGAGAGGATCGTTAGTGAGGCATCTGAGGCATCGCAGTACCGCATGCAAAAGAGGGCGCATGGAGTTAGGATTATGCATATGCAATAGTGTTATGTTTTGTTCTTTATTGTTGTTGTCATAATTTGACCATAATTACTTTCCGAATACTTTATATATTTTGATATTTATGACCTTATTTTTTCCATCACATCGTAATATATTTGTTTGTTTGTGAAAATAGAATGTGAAATATTTGAATTGCGAAAACCAAAATAGTGACAACTATGTAGTTTTAAACATCTTTTACATATTCAGAAAAAGTTTCGCAAATACACTTCCGAATTCACTTCGTCGGTGAGTTCACAAATGCACTTTCGAATTCATCTAATTTTTATCAAATCCAAAATTTAAAATATCAATACATACAAAATCAAATGAATTTGTAAATATATCTGCGAAATACTTTAATAAATGAATTCGCAAGTGCATTTGAAAAAAATATATTTTGGAGTTTTCGGTGGTATAACTAGCCACCACTCAAAAGATTTATAAATAAAGTATTAAAAAAAAAAACCAGGTCCATTAGTCGGAGAAAACAGGGAGAGAAAAAAAAGCCAAACCCTAGAGGCCCTTCTGTATATAATGGGCTATAAAACCCCAATTCTCCACCTTCTTCACTCAATTCACAATGGCGCATTGTACAGTTCAGCCTCTCACTCTTTCCAAACTTCCCATTTCTTTCACATTTCGCCACAAACCCTCTTTCACTCCCAATCGTCTACTCTTATCTCGTAACTTCTCCAATCTAGGGTTTCACTGTCGTTTTATATATTAATTTGTTTATATGCACGTCGTTTTGTGTTGTAGCAAATGGGTCGTTGTGTTTATTGTCAAAATTGGATTTTTAATTTCTGGGTTTTGATTTCAGGTTCAGTTTTGGTTAGAAATGTAAGGGCAACAGCGTCTGAGGAAACATCAAGTGGTGCAGGGTCGTTTTTCAACGAGAAACGTGATGGTGTGGTAACTTTAGAGGCTGATAAAAATGGCTACAATGGAACTGTGGAGAATGAGGAACCAAAGGAAGAGGTGATTTCTGATGGAGAAAGCCTGCCGTTGGATTTTCTTGAAAAGCTTAATTTAAAGGTTGATTTACCTTTCCATTTAGTATTTGAAATTTGTGAATTTGAATATTGAATCTGTGTGTTTGAGTCTTAAGAGAAGTGAATGTGAGTTTTGATTCATGTGTTTTTATTGCCATGTTGAGTTGCTAGTATGATATGTACTACAGTTTGTTGACAGTATTCTTGAAATGATTGATGATACATGGTATTATGTCGAACCGGGGTGGCTACCTGAGAAATTGTTTTGTTTTGTTTTGTTTTTCAACTGTTTTAGATTGTTTTGTATTTTCATGTTTGTTGCTATGATGAAACTCAGTTTATTGACGGCATTCATAGATTGCTTGATGATACTTCGGCATTTATGTCGAACCTGAGCGGTTACCTGAGCAAACCCTAAAGTCTAGTAATTCTGATGTATTTTACTGTTTTAGATTGGTTTGATTTTCATATTCTGTTGCTATGATGAAAACTCAGTTTATTGAGGGCATTCATAGAGTGCATTATGATACTTCGGCATTCTTGTCGAACCTGAGCGGTTACCTGAGCAACTCTAAATTCTATTAATTCTCATGTATTTTATGTTTCTACTGTTTTAGATCGATTAAATTATCACATTCTGTGTTGCTATGATGAAAACTCAGTTTATTGATGGCATTCATAGAGTGCTTTGTGATACTTCGGCGTTCGTGTCGAACCTGAGCGGTTACCTGAGCAAACTCTTAATTTTATTAATTCTCATGTATTTTATGTTTCCTCTGTTTTATATTGGTTTGATTTCCATATTCTGTTGCTATGATGAAAACTCAGTTTATTGATGGCATTCATAGAGTGCTTTGTGATACTTCGGCATTCGTGTCGAACCTGAGCGGTTAGCTGAGCAAACTCTTAATTTTATTAATTCTCATGTATTTTATGTTTCCTCTCTTTTATATTGGTTTGATTTCCATATTCCGTTGCTATGATGAAAATTCAGTTTATTGATGGCAGTCATAGAGTGCCTTATGATACTTCGGCAGTTGTGTCGAACCTGAGCGGTTACCTGAGCAAACTAAGTTTGATTAATTCTCATGTATTTTATGTTTCCACTGTTTTAGATTGGTTTGATTTCCATATTCTGTTGCTATGATGAAAACTCAGTTTATTGATGGCATTCATAAAGTGTCTTATGATACTTCGACATTTGTGTCGAACCTGAGCGGTTACCTGAGCAAACTCTAAATTTTATTAATCATCATGTGTTTGGTGGATCGATGATGATGCTTGTGATTGTTTATGTTTCAACTGTTTCAGATTAGTCTGTATTTCCATTTTGTGTTGCAATGATGAAACTCAGTTTATTGATCGCATTCCTAGAGCGCTTTATGATACTTTGATATTCATGTCGAACCTGAGCATTGCTACATCATTTTAATATGTGCTTGGTTTTTTCTGTTATCTTTGCCGACTCTGTCTTAACACTTTCTAATTTTTTACAGATCGACTTAAATGACACCACTTCTCTTGCTGTGTATGGTGGTGGTGCTATAGTAACCCTGTGGCTAACTTCAGCCGTCATTGGTGCTATCGATTCTATCCCAGTGGTGTGTTTCTGTTAAATTAAATCATCTAAAATTTCTAATTCTAAAACCAACTTTGTTAATACTAACCTTATCTGGTTCATTCTTATGCCAGATTCCCAAACTCTTTGAAGTTGTAGGGCTCGGATATTCATTATGGTTTACTTACCGATATTTGCTTTTCAAGGTGAGTATCTAGTTTTAGTAGCATTTACTGATACGCGCATCTTAGTTAATATCTACGATTATTAACCAGATGTCTTAAACTGCAGAGAAATAGAGATGAGCTGTCCTCTATAATAGAGGGACTCAAGGAACAAGTTCTTGGTTCAGAAGATTAATAGTTGTTATGAAAGGATGAATTTATATGTACACTGTATAGTTAGATTTTGTCTAGGTAACAGAATCTGTTGATCAGCTTCCTAACCTGATAAGAAAAACGATTTGTTCCAAAGTGCATTGTTATGGCTATTCCCGTGTTAATAAAAATGTTTCATTTGTCACTATATAATTTAAATTACGGTTAAGAAATTCTGGTTCTCATAATTTTTCTTTTGACATTTCTCCATTAAACTGCAATCTAGATCCCAATCAACAATATAAGTAACAGAGGAAACATTGCAACCAAAAAAAGCTCTTAAGTCACTTTGTTCTACAGAATTAGAATATTCAAGAATTTCTTCATCAAATCTTATAACTATCCCAAAAAATTCAAACAGCTTAGAAATCATTGGATTATAGAAAACTATTTTCTTGATTCTAATTTCTTAATGAAATATTTTTATACTCAAAGTTCATGGAATTTTTTTTAAAGTGAGATGGCTCCTACTTGTATGCCTACCATGAAACTTGGTTATTTGGGTAATTAATTTTAAAACATGGTTAATTTCATATATATATATATATATATATATATATATATATATATATATATATATATATATATATATATATATATTTACTTAAATTTTTTTTTGAAAATTAATTTTTTTCAATAGTTATCAATTTTAGAGTTCAATATCACAATAATTAGTTTAAAAATAATATTGTTGGAAAGAAAGAAATGAACATAACAAAATTACAAATATATTAAAAATTAATTAATATCATAATGAATAATAAACTTTATTAATATAGTAATAATAAATATTAATTTATTATTTTTTAGTTAGAAATTATTGCATATTTTATAAATTTAAGATAATTAAAAATATATTTATTAATTATTTAATATTTAGTAATGGAAAGGGTTTTTAAAGACACAATGTAGGTTGGCTACTCTGTGTTTCTGCAGTTGATGTGAAAGGGTTTTTAAAAAATAATAAGTGATATATTTGAATATTTTTTGCAAAAAGGTGTAAGGAAGAGTGTTTATTAGTATTTTGAAGAAAAAGAAGTAAAATGTTGGGTAGGAAAGAAGGAAGAGGGGCAGTTATGGTATTTCCAGATGAGTAATCTTTTTTGTATTTGTAGATATTTAAGTAAATGTAAACAAAAAAATATGACACGATGATGGAATTGGATCTTTCTATTTTTTCTCTTTCTCTCTGTCTTCTCTTTATCTTTTAATCTCACTCATTATAGAAAAAATAATATATAGTCATTGAAATAAAATGAAGAGATAAATAGAAAAAATTGAGAGGAAAAGTGAGAAAAATAAAGGAGAGGATCAAGAAAATAAAATGAAGAGATAAGTGGAGAGAATAGAGAGGAAAAACGGGTAAAATAAAGGAGAGGATCCAAATATTATTGAATATCTTTCTTGTTATTATGGGATGAAATTACAATAGTACTTATTTGAGTAGTTATCATGAAATTATGTGTATATTTTTTGATAATTATTATATGTAATTTTTTTATTTTTTATTTTTTATTTTTTATTTATATATTTGATTAGTAGATATATTAATTAGTAATCAACTATAATAAAATATTATTAATAATCAATTATAATAAAAAATGAGTAAAAGTGAGTGTATATGATAGCTTTTGAAAACATTGGAACTTAGATCTATATGAATATGTTATCAATGTTAAATTCAAATGGACGGGAGGGTCAAGTTATTTTGAAAGTAATTAATGTTAGCAATTTTTTTTATGTATCCTATGGTATTTGAAAAAGACTAATGCAATTCCCAACATTCCAAGTTTTGGATATATATATATATATATATATATATATATATATATATATATATATATATATATATATATATATATATATATATATATATATATATATATATATATATAATGAGAGATATTTTTACTCCATGATTAAGTCATTAAGACTTATTCCACATCTTGACCATTAATTCTTCTCAATTCAATAGTTATGAATATTAAGTAGTAGTTTTCTCTCTCCACATTTAATTAATTATTAATCACAACGACACTTAGGCGAGACATCAACAACATGATTTTCCATATCTTGCTCCTCTTCTAGTATCTCCTGATGAGTTGGCCTAGGTGGATCTCTTGGAGCATCCTATATCATATAAGAATGTGACACCCGGAAGTCCCAGCGAATGTAACCGTGGACGTAGCTCCAGCGTTCTCACTTATGGTACTCCGCGCCTCATATGGTACCAGATTATTAACATAATCATCAACCATATCATCCATATCTATACATTTCATAGTGGGGGAGCAGACACAAACGAATCTATGAGAATATACTATATGCAGTCAAACTAACACATGACGCACTCAGGCAGATTAAGAGTCGTCAAACGTGACCCGCAAGCCAACCATCTAGAGTATAAGACAATGTCATCAAAGGAAACCATCTCACGATGATCGACGTAACAATGAAAGTATATATCCTCTGCTACCAAGCGATCAATATACACTCTAAATGACTATGTCGCCTAGTTCCCTCTAAGCGGGGAGAATGCAGAAGCACACGACTTATCCTCAATATAAGTCGACTCAAGTGAACAATTTGAGATGCGTGGAAAGTGCTCGAGGATGTAAGCCTGAAAAAACGAATCATTAGCTAGTAACAACGTTGCAATAATTAACAAAATGACACACAAGCAATAGAAGACCAAGAAATGTTACCGTCAAAAGTATGATACCATCTGTCACCTCCTTCGTCTTCTACATACATCCTTCAAATAACTTAGAGTACAAGTAAATCAAACAAGCGTCTCCCTGTTGTACTAATGGATCTTCTCAAAGTCCTCAAAGTACCGTAGGTATATGACATCCACATAAGTGGCAGGAACTCTTGTCCATAAAAATGGCAGTGCCAAACAAATACAACATGTATGCTCTCATTGCACACCCTATATGCAACCATACTTGCTCGTTATCACCAACTTGTTGTGATCTAGATATCCCATCACCAAACACCTTCTACAAATAGCTACACCTAGCATAAGCCCCACAAGTGAAGTCAAGCTCCTCAATGAAGTCCTCTGGGTAAATTCCTATATAGTCTACCATCAACTATAGTGGCTCTTCTTTGCTACACCTCTTATGATCTAAAAGTACCTCCCTAACCGGAAGATGCAACAGATACGAGACATCATCCAAGTGTGATATACATCTAACCACGCGGTAGATGAAATGATGACGTCTCCATGTTCCATCTCTCCACAAACGCATTAAGCATACCATGGTTAATTGTAACATAACCAATCTTGTTCAAGTCTCACATCCCCGTTAGCTGTAAAACTTCCTGAAACCATGACTCATTGGGCTCTTCCAGGAGAGTGATCTTCCGCATTTGGTTGGTAAATTTTAGCAGATCATGTTTCTACATGCATGGTTTAATAAGAATGATTTAATCAAACAAAAGTTAAAAAATAAGACAAACACATGTTTAAATGAATAACTCAAACTAAATTTTACCTTTCCGTCTCATATATGTCTGACAACATGGTCAACATTGATAAGTCTGATAGGCCTCATTCAAAATCCTGAGGTGCCTTAGGTACCGCCTTATCCTCCTGTGTCTGGGGTGCCTCAGGTGCCACCCCAGTCGCTTGGGTCTGGGATACCTCTCATGCCTCATGTGCATGAATATGTCAACTCATGCGTCTACGTGAAGATGAATGCGTGGAGACATGAGCATGATACTCTTTTTTGCTACGGGAAGACAAAGAAGGTGAAGATACATGAGCCATGGAACCAGACGCCTCCACATCAACCAGTCTAGAGGTAGAAGGAGCCTATAATTGTTGACTCTTTTCCCCTCCAAACAGATGCATGTTATGCAAGCCTGCCATGTCTTAATCAAGATTGTCTTTCAGCCATAATTCTTGTAAATTGACAAGACAAGTGTTACACATTGAGTTCCTTAAAAAAAGGCAAAAACATTACACACACTGCTTACGGAGATGCATATCCTATTCAGGGTAAATGTTGAAACATTTCAAATATGCATCTCCAAGAACTCATGAAACTCCAAGCACCGTCAATGCCAAAATGCAGACCCAACAAGTTGTTAGACGATGATGACTTATCTAGAGGGGGTGAATAGATACCCAATTAAAATTTACCTTTCAAAATAGGTCATTAAAATTTTTTGAAAGACAATGTTGCGCGGAAGATTTTTAGCCTAGATAAACAAAGTCATCTAAACGAACCTAGTTATTGGAAACTCAGATATGCGAAAGCCGTATGGAAATAAATAATGATAAATATAATCAACACAAATATATATCAATTAAGCATTTAACACAAATCACAACGGTTCCTATTTCCAATAAAATTGATTATATAACGGATCTTAGCTATTTATGGAACATTTGGTGGGCAATCGATTTTTCAGATTTTCCTTTGAGCATTGTTGATATAAAAAAGAAATTACAATTAAAGTGATTATAAGCTAATCAACAAATCAATTAAACTTTAACAATAAAAGAAAAATGCTATATGAATCGATCAATCAAACAACTAGTTCAACAAATTCCATATAGTAAGTAAATGATATATATATATATATATATATATATATATATATATATATATATATATATATATATATATATATATATATATATATATATATATATATAGAGAGATCAAATTACACCGAAAAGTTACCATGCCTTACACTCGCTCAAAAACGTTACTTCGGATTAATATTTTTTAAAATCGACCGTTGGATGAAGCATACTATCATATAGATCATACCTATAAAATTTCAGATTAATCTATAATGGTTTACTATACGATCAAGATATCCAAAAATTAACGTTAAAATGAACTTTCATATAACGTTAATTTTGATGTAGATCATTGACATAGTAAATCATTTTAGATTAGTCTCAAACTTTATAGGAATGATCTATATGATAATATGTTTCAATCCAACGGTCGATTTAAAAAAATATTAATCCGAAGTAACGTTTTTGAGCGAGTGTAAGTCATGGTGTAACTCTTTGAGTGTAATTTGATCCCTCCTCATATATATATATATATATATATATATATATATAGAGAGAGAGAGAGAGAGAGAGAGAGAGAACAACACAAGTATTTTTTAGGAAGTTTACCAATCGTCTTCACTATAGCTATGTATCCTCCAAATTCTGTTTTGAAATTTAGATAAATTTCTTACTTTGTAAAAAATTGATTACAAGAAAAGTGTTCCAAGAACACCCTTGCAAACCCTAATCGTTTGATGTTGATTCAACCCATTCTCTTCTTTTGATCTTGAGCAAGACCAAGACACAATTGATCCAATTTATTCACCTCTCATACTAATCCTTTGCGAGATACCGAATCTCCAAAGCTTTCACTCTAATTGCAAACTATTGACCACGAGAGCTTTCAATACGATCTGCCGTCTCGCACTACTCCTTAGCAAGATACCAAATCTTCAAACCTTTCACTCGATCGAATCCACTATTGCAAAGTCTTGAACAAAACCCCTAAATATACCAAAGATCTTGGAGAACAAACCCTAGGGTTTTCCGGATGAAACCCCCCACAATTCTCAACCCAATATTATTAGTTACATAAACCTAATTGGACGTTATCAAACCTCGTGTAGATGACACCTCAACATAAAAATGATTATGTATAGTTTATTAATGTGTATGCATATGTTGGAGGTTCAAGATGAAGAGCAATGGTGGTAAGTGTTTATAGTTTCACCAAGATGAAATTATGCATGTATGATGAATTTATAATTGAGGAAATATTATGGCAAAAAAGGAAACTTCAAAGTTAAACAATTATGAAAAAATTAACCCAAATAATCAGTATATGCCGACTTGAATAGGAAATGAGTCGACACATAAGTACAACATTTGCGTGTCGACCTGAAAGGCTATGTGACAGTACATGCAACACAGAGCCTTCATGATTCAATATTACAATACATATGTCGGCCTGAAAATCTTATGTGCCGACACAAAGAATTGAAACTCCAGTATATGCCAACTTGAAAAACGAATGTGCCGACACATGTAAGTGTCTTTTATGAAAAAAATGATTTTTTTATGTTTGCATACCAATTCCAAACTTGTTCTAGATGTTTCCTAAGACCTCTAATATAAGGGTGCACCAAAAAAATAATCAGAGATACTGTCCAATATACATAAATGCTAAGTTCTCCTAGTTTTGACATCATGCAAAACATCTAGAGGCAAGTTGCACCCACACAAACATTAAAAATAATCCATTGATCATAAAAGTTGTTTAACTAAATCATTCATCATTAATTCTAAGCTATCAAACACTAAACATCTTTCAATTTCATAACCTAAAACTCAACTTCTACACAATTTTACATAAACTCAATAAACTTTACAAAATGCTTACAATTTGTGTCTTGAAGTTGATTGTTGTTGCTAAATGTTGTTTGAAGTCAGATGTTTGATTAAGATTGATGCTTTTTGATGTTTCTTGGTGTTGCTCCGGTAAAGCAAGAAGAAAAATTAAGTATTTTTAGTTTTATTTTATTGTCTCCACATGGATTAGTGCAAGGGAAAGAATGTCGTTCAACAGTCTCTACATTTTTGAGCTTGGTTTTGAATGGTTTTAAAATTCAAACATATGAAGAAAAAAAATAAATTCTTTTTTTTTAATTTGTTAATTTATAAATATCAACAACTTGATAAATTATTTCTTTAGACTGGAGAGAGCTTGCCTGGCATGAATTTCATCTACTTGTCACAAACTTAAACCTATCAATCAATTGTACTCAACCTACAATACTCTTCAAAATCATCATGTATCTCACATCAGTGTTCATTTTTGAAAAACCTTTGAGATTCACCACAACAAATGTTATGTCTAACACAAATTTGGAAGAACAACCATATTACTTTTACCAGCGATGTCTCGTGCAACTCAAACAACACAGAGACATTAAGCTTCGATACCCATAATGAGTATTAGCTCTAAATATATCTCTATACTCTAGAAACTAATAAATATCCATCCTTAATCAGAATTTGGGAGATGTATGTCTATAACAACACAAATCCAAACATAAAGCAAAAAGATTAAGGAAGATATCAACAATGATTTGTAAAACAGAGTTTATACAATCTCGTGATCGATAAAAATACACAAGATCAGAGTAAGATTACAATAAAAAACCAACAAATAGAGAAATACATAGAGAGGAAGAGAAATGAACCGACACTCCTCGCATTGTCAGGACAATTCGTACAAACTCATCTCTGATTCATCAAGATACAAGCTCTAAATGTTATTTTTTTGTGTATTTAAATAAAATTGATTTTGATGGTGTTGGGACTCAAAAATACCCAAACCATACCCTAAAAAATGAATGAAATGAATTATAAAGCAGCTAAAAAACACAGACCACATTAAGCGCCAAAACCGCACTAAGCACAATGCCACTTATTTACACATAAACCGCCTTAAACTGCGCTAAGCGAGCTAAAAATGCAGCCCTTGCCAGAGTAAAACTTTATGTAGCGCGCTGCTAGATGGGCTTAGCGGGCTCCATGCAAAATTCCTCCAAAATCCGCATGTTTGAAGTTATGCCTTTGGCTCTTATTACTCGATGCTTCAACCATGCAATAAATACCTACAAATAGACATGAAAACTATCAAACCATACACTATTTACATGATAACTTGACTATACACAAAATATACATATTTACATACAAAGTGGATTTTACTATAAAAACCAAAATAACAAAGCTCATAAATGCCACAAAACAATAATAAAAATGATATTTTTGCACTTATCAACTCTCCCCAACTTAAAACACTGTTTGTCCTTAAAGAAAGTCAAACTAACTTAAAGAATCAAAAAGCAACAACCAAGAAATTAAGCATCAACAAGTTTAGAAAAACGAAAACAAATGTATGGTTCAAGAATCAACAATGTACAAGCAAAATAATGTTTACCAATATACTACAACGACAACATGAAAACAAAACAAATCCTAAGTACAAAAATCATGAAAAATATTCCAAAACCACACATGCTCAATCATGAATCACACCTAGAAAAAATTCATCAAGGGATAAAAATACACAAAATGAGGGACTTGAAACTCACCCAACAATCTTGCAAACAAAAGATTAAATTATGTATTCATCCAAAAACTCGTATTGAAAACATAAAAGTAAGAATCACAAAGGCTTTCAAGGTTGTAGTGTGACCCCACTAATAAGGAAGGGTCAATTTTTAAAGGTAATTGAAACAAAAAGTTTGTAATACAAAAATTCAATCACACTTTTTCTCTTTTCCCAATTGTTACACCTTATCACACAACTTATTATCACAATTATTGGCTACTTTTATTTCTTTTTTCCAGGCTTTTCTTTTTCTTTTTCAACTTTATAAGGGAAAGACAAAAATTTCAAATCACAAGTTATAGTTGATGGTTCAAGAAATAAAATCAAAATCCATTTAAAAATAAGTGAACTAAATACCCATAAACAAGCATCAAAGTTCAACATAAAAACATGGATCTTGACAAAAAGGCTCAAAGGTAAGTTATTTTTTTTGGTCAAGTGGTTGTGCCCAAAAAAAAAAAAAAAGCCTTGATAAGATTCATGCTTTCATACAATCATCACAAATAAAATATTAAACATAATAAAACCTTGTTAAAACAAGAATGTTAGTTGTTAGAATTTAGTGACCCAATGGTCAATCAGAGATACATGCTTATAAACAATAATATATAATTTATGCGGAAACGTGACAATTATATAAGCATGTATAAAATTGAAGGATCTAGTTTTAGGAATACCTGGATCCATTGAGAAAGTTTTGTCGGCGGTAATCCTAAAATTGATGGGAATCTTAAAAGTGATGGCTTGTGTGTTTCTTCCTCAACCGGTACTCCTAATGCCTTGAATCCTCTTCAGATGGGGAGAAGAGATAATTTGCTTGTGTACGGTATATTGGGGACCATAGCCTATATATAGTGTGATGGCCAATTAGGGTTCCCATTATTCCCAAATTGGGCCATCCTGACATCCACTCATATTTGAGTCCACATCCAATTATTTAATTAATTAATTAAATAATTCCTAAATAAAATCTAAATAGCCTTTTTAAACATTATCTGATCACTTAAATATTTAAGGCACTTTATTTGATGAAAATAGCTAATATAATTAAATAAATATATTAGGGCACATAATTATTGGAATAATATTTAATTAAATAAATAAAATATTCCAACAATCTCCCACTTGACCAATATATCTTAATAATTATATTATTTCTTTAGGCGCATCTGAATGCTATTTATCTTTAGATTTCAACTTTACAATCTCGTCCACCTTATACATTAATAATGGAGCAATCGCGGTTGTCGTCACTAACTTATAACGTGACGAAATCCCGACGACCACCACATAAACGTACTTGATGACATAGATCGATATGGATGAGTGACATGGAAATTTCATGTAATGTGATCTCTAAATCATGCAAATTTCCAACTGGTCCAACTGAAGTCTTTAGAGAGATCAAACTAAAGTTTCTTAGGTGTAATTCAAAATTACTGTATTTGCACTTAACAAAAAAACATGATATTGTTATAACGGTAATACTTCATAAGTTTTTATTTCTGCAGAAAACTAAACATAACATAAAGTTTGTACCAAAATAAAACCAAAGTATAGAACATAGAAAATAAGAACCAAACTCCCACTAATCCAAGGCAATATCAAAACCAAGACCCATGTGATCAACATGCCCATGAAAAGCCTTAGGTGTTAAGCCTTTGGTTAGTGGATCAGCTAGCATTGAGTCTGTCCCTATATGTTCTATCAAAATTTGTTTCTCCTGAACTCTTTCTTTCACAATAAGATACTTGATATCAATAAATTTTGATTTTGTAGAACTCATATTGTTGTTGGAGTAGAGAACAACTGCACTATTGTCACAATAAACCTTCAAGGGCCTTTCAATACTCCCAACGATGCGTAGACTTGTGACAAAGTTCCGCATCCAAATTGCATGGTTCGATGCCTCGAAGCAAGCCGCAAACTCTGTTGCCATGGTAGAAGGAGCCACTAAAGTTTGTTTGGAAGACTTCCAGGAGATGGCTCCTCCAACTAAGAGAAATATGTAACCAGATGTGGAACGTCTACTATCTGGACATCCTGCAAAATCTGAGTCAGAATACCCAATGATCTCCAAGTTATCTGACTTTCGATAAGTGAGCATAAAATCTCTTGTTCTCTTCAGGTAGCGCATTACACGCTTTACTACTATCCAGTGCTGCATACCAGGGTTACTTAGATATCTGCCAAGAACTCCTATAATGAATGCTAAGTCGGGACGGGTACAAACTTGAGTATACATAAGACTTCCCACAGCTGAAGCATATGGAATCTTATGCATCTCTTCCTTTTCAAGATCCGTAGTGTTACACTGTTTGATACAAAACTTGTCTCCTTTAGCAATGGGTGTGTCTCTTGGCTTACTATCTTTCATGGAGAATCTATCCAAAATTGTATTAATATAGCTCCTTTGTGACAATCCTAAAAGACCTCTAGAACGATCTCTAAGTATTTGAACTCCTAAGCCAAATGAGGCGTCCCTAAGATCTTTCATCTCAAATTTATTTGTGAGAAATCTCTTAGTTTCGTGCAATAAGCCTATATTGTTGCTTGCCAAAAGGATATCATCTACATATAGTACCAAGAAAACAAATTTACTCCCATTGAACTTTTGGTATACACAGTTATCAACCAGATTAGCCTCAAAACCAAATGAGGATATTACTTGATGAAATTTGTAATACCATTGACGGGAAGCCTGTTTAAGGCCATAGATTGATTTCTTTAGTCTGCAAACCATAGACTTCGGGTCTCCCGACACAAAGTTTTTTGGTTGCACCATATATATTGTCTCTTCAATGATTCCATTTAGAAACACAGTCTTTATATCCATCTGATGCAATTCTAAATCAAAATGAGCTACCAATGCCATCATAATCCTAAGAGAGTCCTTCGAAGAAACTGGAGAGAAAGTCTCTTTATAGTCAATTCCTTCCTTTTGAGTAAAGCCTTTTGCGACAAGACGAGCTTTATATCTCTCAATGTTACCCTTTGAATCCCTTTTGGTTTTAAATATCCATTTACAAACAATGGGTTTCTTTCCTTCAGGTAATTTAACGAGATCCCAAACATCATTGTCAGCCATCGACTTCATCTCATCCTTCATGGCATTAACCCACTTAAGAGAGTTTGCACTCCGCATAGCTTGACTAAAGTTGATAGGATCTTCCTCAGTCAAACCAATATCATCCTCACGTTCCTGAAGAAATACAACATAATCATTTGAAATTGCGCTCTTCTTCTCTCTAGTGGATCTTCTTAATGGTGGCTCTTGAGGTTGTTGAGTTTGAACTATAGGTGGTGCTTGAGGAAGAAACTCATTAATGTCATGTTCCTGGGTGATGTTAGGAGTAACATCATTATTTATTTCAGAACTTGTTTCTGGAAACAGAATAGGTACAAAGACTTCATCATTGTGAGAAATAGTTTCTTCATCAAAAGAAACAATCCTTATGCTTCCTTCCCCTCCAAACTCTACATCCTCAAGGAATCTTGCATTTCCCGTTTCAATTTTTTTCTAGTTATGGGATTAGAAAACTTGTACCCGTAAGAACGTTCAGCATATCCAATAAAATAACAACTAACTATCTTTGCGTCCAACATACCTTCATGAGGCTTATAAGGCCTCGCTTCAGCTGGACATCCCCAAATGTGCAGGTGTCTAATGCTGGGCTTTTTCCCAGTCCACAACTCATAAGGGGTTTTAGCTACTACTTTACTGGGTACTCTATTAAGGATATAAACTGCGGTCTTTAATGCTTCTCCCCAAAATGACTCTGGAAGAGAAGAATGACTAATCATACTCCTTACCATGTCCTTAAGAGTCCGGTTTCTTCATTCTGCAACTCCATTCATGTTGGGTTTTCCCGAAATTGTGGAACAATTTCACACTCATCGAGGAAAAGCGCGAAGCGCCCTGGAAGTTGTTCCCCTGATCCATCATATCGACCATAGTATTCATCACCACAATCAGATTTGATAGCTTTTATTTTCTTTCCAAGTTGAAGTTCGACTTCAGCTTTGAATTACTTGAACACGTCCAATGATTGAGATTTCTCATGAATCAAATACAAGTATCCATACCTTGAGTAATCATCTATGAACGTAATAAAATACCATTGTCCATTCCAAGAACCTATAGGGAACGGACCACATATATCAGTATGAATTAGTTCTAAGACATCCTTAGCTCTTTCAGCATGGAAATTCCTCTTGTTTGTCTGCTTACCCTTGATACATTGAATGCAAACTTGAAAGTCTAATAAATCAAGGGATCTAAGAATATCGTCCGACATAAGCCTCCGAATTCTTTGTTTAGATATATGTCCTAATCGCTTATGCCATAAGTTGGCGAAATTCTCATTCAATTTTCGTTTTGTACCATGTGACTTTATTTGCATTATTTTCTTATAAGGACATTCAATATCAAGCATATAAAGATTATCATTTAAAGAACCGTAACCAACAACATTTGAATCATATGAGAGATTAAATTTACTATTTTCAAATGAACAAGCGTAACCTGATTTGTCCAAAATAGAAATAGAAATAGAAATTAAATTTCGTCTAATAGACGGTGCAACAAAAGTCTCAATTAAATCCAAATGAAAATCGGTCTTTAATAACAATCTAAAAGTCCCTATAGCCTATACTGCAACTTTATTGCCATCGCCCACATAGATGAATCTTTCAGCATCACTTGGCGGACGGCTCCATATGCAACCATGCATGGGCATACTTATGTGAGTAGTAGCACCAGAATCTACCCAGCAAGTATCCTTAGGTACAAAAGCTAAATTAATTTTCGACATACTGTAAACATATATAATTAGATGGATTCACAAATAAATTACTGGATGGACATTTGTTATATGAAATCACAGCAATGGCTATCCCGACTAATATCACACTGCTCACAATTTGATGCTTATGCAACCATTCCTTTCTCAATTTAAATTTTCTTCTCCACGAGGCCCTTTCCTTGTTGACTTTTCTTTAAGAAATGTTCAATTTATTTCTTGAGGAATGACATTCATAAATTGTTTGAAGGAGTGTTGTACCCCAAATTTTACCCTGAATATTCTCACTCGCATCATATTTTATTTTCACGGATATCTTGCAGTTTTGCGTGCATTTTTCTTTTATTTTCAATTTAAAATTTTCATCCAAAATACATTTTCTCTTTTACTTTTAGGCAATTTATATTTAAATTCCATTTTTTTTATTAACATTTGATAAAAATATAATTTTTTTTGTCTATATAATTTTCTTATTTAATTTATTACAATTTTATTAAAAAAAATTGTATAGGGAAAATAATCTTTTGTAGTTCTATCATTATTTGGTTTATTATTAGAAAATAATTATTTGAAAATTTTGTCTAGTTTATTTTTTTTATATAATTAAAAATATCTTACAATAGCTACATTAAATATTTAAGTTTTGATGATGGAAATTATAGAAATATTTATGAATTATAACTTAATGTGGATTGTGTTTAGAACATAGTGTCAAAGTTTTACTCTATATATTATATAACTTTTGCTTGAGTGGCTGTTAAATGAGTAGGAACTCTAAATGTTTTATAGAAAATTTGCTGCAGTTTTGATTGTTAACTGGTGGATAGGGTACTGTGTAGCTTTTATTTTCATAATTGTATTCTGGTTTATTTTTGAAAAAATAAATAAATCTTGGACCCAATTCTTTGTCCATTCTTTTTCTTGTAATGTTTGTATGTTTGACACATCGTGTAAAATTTTGGGGAATATGAGTAAACTTTGGGGAATATGAGTAAGTCAAGTTATTAACCCACCTATATAAATATTCATTGCAATATTTCAAATCTTTTCCATTTGTACCCTTGATATTTCTCTATTTGTTGATTTATTTTATCATAAACATTTTTAAAATTTGATTTTTATAAATCATCTTCAAATTTCGAATATCACAATTTATTCTCTCTTATATTTGAAATCACTTATTCAATCATTTAATGGCAAAATTTCAACTCTTAAAAATAAATGAGATGTTATATATTCAAATTTGTGTCCATATAATAAGATATCCATGCTGCTATCATCTGAATTGAATTAGTGAAATTTAAATAATACTAACTTAATTATTAAGCTTGTTTAGTAGTCTAATTTTTCAATATATTTTTGAAAGCTATTCTCAATTTATGATTATTGAAAACTAAAACCTAAAATAGATTTTAAGTTTTTAATTTTTAGTCTTGAAAATTAGAAAGAGAAAGAATTTATTAATAACAAATTTATAATATTATATAATTTTAAACAATTAAAAAAAATTATCAAAATTTTTGTTTTTGTGTTTTTTCTTCAAAACTATTTTTAAAAATTAATTTACAAAATAATTTTTTAAAACAAAAAACTTATACTCATTCAAACAAATCTTAAAATTCAATAAAAATTGATAGTTGTTTCCAACCTGTCCGATGGTGAACCTCCTTTGTTTAAAATTTCTATGTTTTTATATATAAAAATGAAAGGGAATTTCTTCTACTATCTATTGGGGTTCTTCTTCACCCCTAGTGAGAAATCAAAAATATTCTCTAATTTCGTAAGTTAACTTGTGAATTCCCCAAATAAGGTGATTTCGTAAGTTAACTTACGAAATAATCCACGATTTTAAAAAAATAAGGTGAATTCGCAAGTTAACTTGCGAATTCACCTTATTTGGAGAATTCACAAGTTAACTTGCGAAGTCTGCATATTGTTTTAGAAAACACACAGACACACCTCCAATACAATTTATCCCAAAATACCCCAACTAAACCTCTCGACTCACAATCTTTGCATTTTCTACCAAATCTTTACAATTTCTACGACTTCAAAGACACTCAATCCAAGTTCAACTCATCATTTTAACTCATTCCAACTCCTCCAACATCAACTACAACCTCCATTTTGTGTAAGTTTTCTTAATCAATTTCTATTCAAATTTCTGAATTTTTATTATTATTAGGTTTAGGTTGTAAATATTTAATAGTATATGATATTATAGTAGGATAATGTAGTAGGAGAGGTATTATAATATTTATCGTTACATTTCGTATTATTTATTTTCATTTATTGTCCGTTATTTTTTATTTATTTTCGTATACTGCCCGTTCGTATTATTTATTTATTTTTGTTTGATTCTTATGTTTTAAGAAAGAAAGGCCTTGAAACATGTGAACCACTCCCGCAAAATCTTTGAGCTATATGCTCCAAAGACTCGGTGGTTCTAGACTGGTATCCTCGCATCCAGTCTTGTCGGATTATACAGTACTGGTTACAGTACCATTAGCACCGGCATGCAGAGTGCTTTTGCTGAGAGATGGCATAGGGAGACGTCATCTTTCCACTTTCCAGTTGGGGAGTTTACGACCACCCTCGGCGATGTTGCCTGCTTGCTCCGACTACCTATCAGAGATAGGTTACTCAACCATTCCAAGATAACTAGAGTTGAGGCAGTTGATTTGATGGTTGAGCATCTAGGAGTTGATCCATACCTAGCTGCTGAGGACTGCGACTCCACAAACGGGGCGCACGTGAAATTATCCTATCTAAAGGAGTTATATGAGGAGTACCTCCATCTAGCAGATCTTGCAAAAAAGAACTGCATAGGCAGCTGGGGAGCCTGTGGAGTCTGTGGAGGCAGATGTTTTTGTTCAGTTTCATCGGAGTTATGTCATCTGGTATTTTCTGATTTACTTGGTAGGCACGTCCATCTTTGTGGACACGAGTGTCCGTTACACCGACGTGACCTACCTGAGATATTTTACGGACCTTTCTATAGTTCAGGACTGGAACTGGGGTGCCGCTGTTCTTACCTGCCTCTACCAGAAGCTGAATGAAGCTTCCAAGTGGAGGGCTAGGGCGCTTAGCGGCTCGTGCACACTCATCACGATACATTTTTATTTTAACGATAAATTTTAATTAGTTTTAATTTATTTGTACTTACACATTATATTTTTGTTGATGTAGAGCTGGATTTTATCGTACTTTCACCGCATCCATGGTTACTCCATGGATCCCAACTATGAGGACTTCATGCCCAGGGATGCCAGGTTTATTCTCAATAGGGGCAACGATAATGTGGTTCCTTACCGGGTGTTTCTTGACCGCACAAACCACGACGACATCAACTGGACCCCGTTTGAGGACTATAGGGAGGTTGTCCCCTTCGATGCCATTTCGTTATACTCCGGGTGGCTAGCTTGTGGAGCTAACATAATTGTCCAGTATCTGCCCGAACGGTGTATATGCCAGTTTGGCTATGTGCAAACCATACCCCAATCTCCGTTCCAGGCTGCTCACGACACCATGATACGAAGGGCTCTAGATGATATCTTCCAGGATTAGGATAATCATGTCTGTGGAGGGGTACACGACATGGTTCTTTACAGTGTCGCACCCTTATATGACACCGGAGGCTGAAGGACGTCCGCCGAAGCCAGCACATGAGGAGCTCTTGGAAAATGAGTAGGCCGAGGATGATCATGTCATTGATCTACTACCTATCTGTCAGAGTATCCGCCAGAGTATCCGCCAGATTGGACAGGAGGCGTTGGATGACGGGATTATCGATGGGGGCAGACCCAATGCAGTCGTCGCGGTGGAGAGGATGGTCGCTGAGGTAGAGCGTGCAACGCGTTATCACAGGAAAATGAGGGCGCAGAGGGGTCAGGATTAGGCATACCCAATAGCTTTTATGTTTTCTTAGTTGATTTTGTATGATCGCATTTTTTTCGGAATAATTTATGTAATATGATATTTCTGACATTTTTTCTCTTTAATATTTATAACATATTATTATTTATATGGTTTGCTTATATAGATATTGCGTATATTAATATTTTCTGACAATTTTTCTCTTTAATGAATTTATGAAAACGAAAACATAATCCGAGCAAATGTAGAAAAATATAGTAGTTTTAAACATGTTTTTACACATTCATGGAATGTTTCATAAGTTAACTTACGAATTCACCTTATTTGGAGAATTCGTAAGTTAACTTACGAAACATTTCCTGAATGTGTAAAACGTACAAAACTAAGGTTAATTCGCAAGTTAACTTGTGAATACACCCAGAAAACTTAGTACGCAAATTAACTTATAAATTCATTTTATTGGATAAATTCGTAAGTTAACTCACAAAAAATATTTTTAATTCTTTAGGAGTGTGGAAGAAACCCACTGTATATGTGAAGAAATTCTCAAATGAAAAAACATATCGTGCAAAACGCTTTGTTAAATGTAACTTTCAAACCTCTTTTTTGATATGGTTAAAATAAGCGTGGTCAAAAGTAGAATAACCAAATACACGCCCCTTGATTAATCTTTTGATATAGTGGGAATTTCACTAGCCAGTTTAACAATATTCGATAACTCACCTTAAATCAGATTACCCATGGTCCCATGTACAAGGATAATAATAATAATAATAATAATAATAATAATAATAATAATAATAATAATAATAATAATAATAATAATAATAATAATAATAATAATAATAATAATAATAATAATAATAATAATAATAATAATAATAATAATAATAATAATAATAATAATAATAATAATAATAATAATAATAATAATAATAATAATAATAATAATAATAATAATAATAATAATAATAATAATAATAATAATAATAATAATAATAATAATAATAATAATAATAATAATAATAATAATAATAATAATAATAATAATAATAATAATAATAATAATAATAATAATAATAATAATAATAATAATAATAATAATAATAATAATAATAATAATAATAATAATAATAATAATAATAATAATAATAATAATAATAATAATAATAATAATAATAATAATAATAATAATAATAATAATAATAATAATAATAATAATAATAATAATAATAATAATAATAATAATAATAATAATAATAATAATAATAATAATAATAATAATAATAATAATAATAATAATAATAATAATAATAATAATAATAATAATAATAATAATAATAATAATAATAATAATAATAATAATAATAATAATAATAATAATAATAATAATAATAATAATAATAATAATAATAATAATAATAATAATAATAATAATAATAATAATAATAATAATAATAATAATAATAATAATAATAATAATAATAATAATAATAATAATAATAATAATAATAATAATAATAATAATAATAATAATAATAATAATAATAATAATAATAATAATAATAATAATAATAATAATAATAATAATAATAATAATAATAATAATAATAATAATAATAATAATAATAATAATAATAATAATAATAATAATAATAATAATAATAATAATAATAATAATAATAATAATAATAATAATAATAATAATAATAATAATAATAATAATAATAATAATAATAATAATAATAATAATAATAATAATAATAATAATAATAATAATAATAATAATAATAATAATAATAATAATAATAATAATAATAATAATAATAATAATAATAATAATAATAATAATAATAATAATAATAATAATAATAATAATAATAATAATAATAATAATAATAATAATAATAATAATAATAATAATAATAATAATAATAATAATAATAGTAATAATAATAATAATAATAATAATAATAATAATAATAATAATAATAATAATAATAATAATAATAATAATAATAATAATAATAATAATAATAATAATAATAATAATAATAATAATAATAATAATAGTATTATTATTATTTATTATTATAATTATTAATATAATGGTCTACTTGAATTCCATACCGTTCTTGCTCTGTACAGTGTTGATTTGTGGTAAAGTATTGGTTGTTTTTCTTGTTAATTTATTGCAGGTCGACCCACTAGTATAAAATTCCCAAAGAAAACAAGAATTTTGGGACAATATATGGAATCCACTTGAAAAAACAAGAATTTTGGGACAATATATGGAATCCACTTGATACAGCACCATCAGAGTAGTTTGCAATTGGCCTACTTTGGTTAATTTCAAAAAATTGAAAATGATTAGGCGACACAATAATGGATCTTTGAAAATTCACAAGAAATTTGAAGTTACCCATCAACATGCCAATTTCCTTTAATTTAAATAGTCATGATGTGTATCCAACAACCCAAAATTTGATAGGCTAAATATACTAAGGGGCATTTTAGCATGGTAAAATGATTTTTTTTAGAATTTCTTTTTCTATTTAGTGGGGTTCTTCTTTATCTCTGGTGAAAAAATACTTTCAAGTTTTGTAAGTTAACTTACGAATTCACTTCGGAGGTGGACTTCGCAAGTTAACTTATAAAATAATCCAAAAATTTCTAAAAACAAGATGAATTCGTAAGTGAATCTGCGAATTCACCTTGTTTTTTTTTTAAAACAAGGTGAATTCGCAAGTTAACTTACGAATTTTTGTATGGGCAGATTACAAAAACATTTAACACAATTCATAGCATTCATTCAACTCAATTTATAAAATTGCATCATGGATACAGAAAATTAGATTACATATTATAAACGGGAAGCTGTGGACGTTGCAACATCTTGATAACATAACCTTTGTCGAGTACTGATGAAAGGTCTCCCGCATAACCTCTAAGTCGTCGTCCTCCTTCAGCTGAAACCGGGTGAACTTGACCTTTCCTTCAGCATCAAGTGAAGGTGAACGATACTCCAGCTTGACCACCTTGCGATTATCTGGATACTGCAACAGAGAATGCAGTGTCGTAACGAGCTCGTCAGACGGGGTGTCTGAGAGCTCGAATTGAACGGCGGAAGTAGACAAACGCAAGGTGTGGATAGGTTTGTGTCATTTTTCTGGTTTTGGTTTGTGATGGAGAAATGAATGAGTTGTAGACGCAATTTATAGTAAAATTTTCTAAAGTTATATATATATATATATATATATATATATATATATATATATATATATATATATATATATATATATATATATATATATATATATATATATATATATATATAACTTAGCTTTAGAGAAATTTTTTAAGGGAGACTCCTCAATATATAATTCAAGATCAGATTTTGAATTACTATTACCCACAACAGTATCTAAAATCTTTCAAAATTCCTCCTTCCCAACCCATAACAAGATCCTACTTCTGAAATTTCATATACATGGACAATCTCATCATTGGTTCCATAAGTATCTTGATACAATAGGATGAGGGAATTTGGTTCCATAAGTATCTTGAAGTTGTAATTTGGGGATTTTGGTGATTAAAACTAAATTTGATGATATGAATAGGTTCCCTATAGTGTATACATATTAGATGATGTTTAAATGATGATCAATAAGTGTTAAAACTGTTTTGGAGAAGTAATTTTGTGGTTGGTGCAGTGATGTTTGCAGCAGAGTTTTTCTATATATTAAGCGCGGGGGCATACTTCATACACAAAAATAAGATTTCTGATTTTGCATGTTTTGGCTTAGGGATTTTCTTGCTTATGATTTATTATTAATTTACATGATTTCTAATAATTGTATTGATGAGTTTTGGATCATGTTTGTATGCGATTTTGTTGATTACATGCTACTTGAATTAGTGTATGTATGTTATGTTTTAGATGGATTGTTGAGAATAACATGTGTTGACTTGAATACTATATGTTATTTCTGATGTGTGATGATAGTATGTGCTATGTGCATTGCTTGTTGTCGATGAAACATGATGTTATGCAATTGGTGGATAATTCACATGAGTTGAATTATGGTGATATGCTTGAATAATTGAGGTTGATGGATAATCTTAATTTGCATATGTTTCTTGATGAATTGCACATGCATACATGGTTGACCTTGAAAATTGAGGTGGTGAAACTTTGGATTCACATTTGGCTCGATTCTTGAATGGATAAGTAGCAGTGAAACGGTGGGTTCACAATGGTGGTTTTGATCTTGTCCGGATCGGAAGCGTGGCTTTGGTTCTAAGTTAATGAATCGGAAGCGAGGAGAACAAATTGTTCCCAATGGTACCACATGCATATTGAGTCACATTGCATTGTTGTCTCACGAGTCATTAATGAATATGTATTGTGTGTATTGGAATTGTGATATTTGATTATATGAATAGTTGAAATAATTAGATTGGTGACATTTATGCTAATTGTGATAAGTGTGAGTATGTTATACTTGGAATGTTTGTATACTCATGTTATTTTGGAATTATCACTTGAAGTGTGTGGAATTCGTGAATAGATTTTGTTTCTATATTGCTTCAAATTATATACTTTTGGATAATGATGTGATTTCTCACCCTTCTATTGTGATGTTGCCTCTATGTGGGTAACGTGCATGTTCTGAGGATAGTGGTGCTTCGCACGAGACTAGTTGAGGAGTTTATCTATTTATTCCTTATACTAGGTAGTGAGTCATTGCTCTGGTCATGTAACACGGGGATTATCTGGATTTCTACTTTTATGAGATATTTGTTATGTATTCTCATCTATGTTGGATTTGTATGTTGGGATACTGTGTTGATGTGGCCTTGGTGTCAATGTATGAATTCTTATGATTTGATTTATGTTATGAATTCATATTTATTTCATCCAATGATTATAGTATGGGATGTAATCATTGATAGTATATGAGATATTAAATACTCCGTTGTGAAATGCATGATTTAGTTTTAAAGCATGAGATTCAAATAGGTGTTATGATTATGACCAACATATGTATTGTTTTAATTTGAAAGTAAATAAATATCTGACTCCCTCTTGATATGCATTATATTTTACTCTGATTGTGCAATATATTTATGTGGGGGATTAGAGGGTGTTACAGTGGAATTTACTGGTACAACCTCCACATTTTATGTAGAAACTTGTGTGTGCGTATGTATTGAAGTATTTGTGTCAGAACGTGTCATTTTGGATTTTGACAAATGCTTACCACTCCTTATATTCATACACCACAAAGAAACTATATATTACTATCAAACTTAACACTAAGACGAAATCAATTAACATAGTTCCACCAATTGTGCCAATTTGTTTACCTCGTGTTTTGGTAAACAACGCTGGTCTTTTTCCAAAAAATTTACTAACGATATCGACCAGGGAATCTCAGTAGTAGTACTGTGTTAGATTTCAAGTGTTAATGTTTATAAAATGTTTTGAAGGAAATGCGGGCATTCGAACCTACGTCTGATGCGTTTACGTGATTGACAAATACTTAAAGCAAATTCGTAGAATAATAATTAAAATGTTTACAGAAATGAAGATAAATGACAGAATATTGAAATTGCTTAAAAGAAATAGACAAACTTATTCAAACATACATTGCCCTAGCCTGAATCATTTCGCCGCTTGGTTACTCTGAGTGTTTAGAGTTAGGAATGTGAAAAGTTTGAACCCATTACAAGGTGAACTTAGTGCTTTATTTATACTACTTATCTAATAACTACTTTTAAGCGGGCTTTTCTTCTACATATGCCACGTGTTCTTTGTAACTTCTTCCCATTAACCCACATTTACCATTCCTTGCTTCTTTCCCTCCAAAATTCCTTTACTTTGAATAAGCCGGACCATCCTTACTAATTGGGCCTTTACTGTTCAGAAGCCTATTTAAGCTTCGAATCGACCTCTCCCAAGTTGACTTCATGCCTTGTTTGACCACGCAACCTGGTCGATCTCCACCTGATAATAAATGTCAATAAATATAATAAATATAATAAACCTTTTGGCATTCTCTCCTGTCATTGGTTGGATTTTACTCTATTAAAATCCTAGCCAACACAATGATAAATGGCTAGGGTTTTCTGTTGTTGAGCTTTGTTTATAATAAAGGTTCGTCTAGGGTTTTTAATAAATGTTTGTCTTCTGTTCTTAATAAATAGTAGGGTTTCTGTTGTTGAGTTTTGTTCTTATTTTCTATTACATTATTGTTCGATTGATTGTATTTTCTTTCATGTATTTTCAAGATTCCTCATTGACTCCAACCATGGATGTTCTTATTGTTATTAATATGTTGCTTGATGGGATTTGGGAAGAGAAGACAATGGATGGAGGTAACTTAGAGATTGTGAGATGATTTATTTAGAGTTCCAGATCCAACTGATAACTGAGATGATTGATTTAGTGCCTATGATGAATTTTGTTTGATCTACTTCATTTGATTATAGTATCTGAATTCTATTTTATTACCATCTTGTAAATTTATTGTGTCTGAGGCCTATTTTGTTACTTTGTGAATTATGTGCCTATGATGAAAATTAATTTTAAGGTCAAATATGTTACCCCGTGAAATATTGTTACCTTATACTCTACTTGATCAAATAGGTATCAGATGATCTTTATCAAATGGGTATACCCCTTCTTGTATCTAAATCCTACTCAAGCAACTCCCTATAAACAAGAGTTGTCAACCAACTTAAATTCCCTCTTCCTATTGTATCAAGATACTTATGGAACCAATGATGAGATTGTCCATGTATATGAAATTTCAGAAGTAGGATCTAGTTCTGGGTTTGGAAGGAGGAATTTTGAAAAGTTTTTAGAAACTGTTATAGGTAATAGTAATTCAAAATCTGATCTTGAATTATATATTGAGGAGCCTCCCTTGAAAATTTCCACTAAAGCTAATATATATATATATATATATATATATATATATATATATATATATATATATATATATATATATATATAGAATCAAATGGGGTAATAATTTGATTTGACTACTAAAATAATAATGATTACTACTCATTATATCTCACAATAAGTGAGTCACTTGATATTTTACACATATTAAGAAAAATACATAAAAATAAAAGAGAGGATAATGATTTTATTATAATACCCCTCCTTATATATCTTTATTATTAGATAATAAATGAAATTTTAGGGTTAAATATGTTTTTGATCCTCATAAATATAGCGGTTTTTATTTTCCTCTAAAAAAAATTCTTTAAAGAATGATCTCTCTATAAACAAGAGTTGTCAATCAACTTAAATTCCTTCTTCCTATTGTATCAAGATACTTATGGAACCAATGATGAGATTGTCCATGTATATGAAATTTCAGAAATAGGATATTGTTCTGGGTTGGGAAGGAGGAATAATAAAAGGTTTTTAGAAATTGTTATGGGTAATAGTAATTCAAAATCTGATATTGAATTATATATTGAGGAGCCTCCCTTGAAAATTTTCTCTAAAGCTAAGTATATATATATATATATATATATATATATATATATATATATATATATATATATATATATATATATATATATATATATATATATATATATATATAGTGAATCAAATGGACTAATGATTTAATTTGACTACTAAAATAATAATAAAATAATAATGATTACTACTCATTCTATCTCACAATAAGTGAGTCACTTGATATTTTACACATATTAAGATAAATATATAAAAATAAAAGAGAGAATAATAATTTTATTATAATACCCCTCCTTATATATCTTTATTATTTGATAATAAATAAAATTTTAGGGTCAAATATGTTTTTGATCCTCATAAATATAACGATTTATATTTTCAGTTCTTCTAAAAAATTTCTTTAAAGAATGATCTCTCTATAAACAAGAGTTGTCAACCAACTTAAATTCCCTCTTCCTATTGTATTAAGATACTTATGGAACCAATGATGAGATTGTCCACGTGTATGAAATTTCAGAAGTAGGATTTAGTTCTGGGTTGGGAAGGAGGAATTTTAAAAGGTTTTTAGAAATTGTTGTGGGTAATAGTAATTTAAAACCTGATCTTGAATTATATATTGAGAAGTCGCCTTGAAATTATATATATATATATATATATATATATATATATATATATATATATATATATATATATATATATATATATATATATATATATATATATATATATATATATATATATATATATATATATATATATATATAATCAAATGGAGTAATGATTTGATTTGACTACTAAAATAATAATGATTACTACTCATTCTATCTCACAACAAGTGAGTCACTTGATATTTTACACATATTAAAAAATATATATAAAAATAAAAGAGAGAATAATGATTTTATTATAATACCCCTCCTTATATATCTTTATTATTTGATAATAAATAAAATTTTGGGGTTAAATATGTTTTTGATCCTCATAAATATAGCGAATTTTATTTTCAGTTCCTCTAAAAAATTTCTTTAAAGAATGATCTCTCTATAAACAAGAGTTGTCAACCAACTTAAATTCCCTCTTCCTATTGTATCAAGATACTTATGGAACCAATGATGAGATTGTCCATGTATATGAAATTTCAGAAGTAGGATCTAGTTCTGGGTTGGGAAGGAGGAATTTTAAAAGGTGTTTAGAAACTGTTATGGGTAATAGTAATTCAAAATCCGATCTTGAATTATATATCGAGGAGTCTCCCTTGAAAGTTTCCTCTAAAGCTAAGTTTGATATTTTAACGTGGTGGATGAGGAATGAAGCCAAGTATCATGTTCTTAATAAATTCACAAAGAATGCTTTAACTGTTCCAATTACCACTGTTGCTTTAGAAGCAACTTTTAGTGCTAAAAAAAGGGTTATTGATCTGAAACAATCATCTATGAAAACTAAGACAGTTGAAATGGTAGTTTGTGAGGGTGGTTGTGCGAAGGAGAAGTATGAAATTTAGAAGGGGTACACTGCTAGTGTTGTAAGTAAATTTTGCATATGTCTTTTTTAATTTAATATGTATATTGCTTAATATACTATCTCACTATATGGTTTTTCCACTTTGTAGTTTGAGGAAACTACAAGATGAACCTTTGACATATCATTTTAGTGAAGATTCAAGTGCTGCTTCTTCGACAACTGCAAGTTGAAGATTTGTATTTGCAATGCCAATGATGAGATTGTTCTGAGGCATCATTAAAATATGTAATGATATTGTACTTTTTTGAATACATAAGTTTTGTAACTTATGTTTTAACAAATTTTTGGAGAAGATGTTGAAATATAATGTCCAATGATACAATGTGAATTAAGAATCAAAATTATGCACAATATAATGTAATGTCCTGCTTGAAATATTACCAGGAATTCAAACAATTTAAAAATTTTGTTACGTGAATTAAACATGTTGGAAATTCTGCAATTTAATTTTTTTCGTTATATTTCAGGTGGTCCGGTTAGCCGACCAAAAATTATCGGACTGGTCTCGATTCTTAAAAGGCAAGTAAATATATTTTGGTCTGATCTCAGTTTACCTGAACCTATCGAACCGATTACGGTCCAAAAAAATTTCATCAGTGTTATGGTCTGGTCTTGATTTATCTTATTATGGTTTTAGTCCATTCTTCAAGAGCCTCCATACTCTGACCAATCCAGACCGAAAACAACCATACCCACCTCACTCATATGTACACAATATGTTTATATTTTAATTTATATTATCATATAAGAATTTATATTTATTATCATAAGAATAAGAATGTATGTTAATCTTTTTAAAATATATATATTTTAATTAAATTATTATACAATTTAATATAATATTTATTTATTTCACAATACTATAATAGTTGTTTTGAATTATATGTTAATTTTGTTAAAAGTTTAAAATGATAAATATTTTTTAATTAATACACTTAATTTTACTTGAGTTAAGATTAACGAGTATAAATAAAGATATTTAGATAACAATAAGATGTTTGCGAATATAAAAGTTGATATTCACGTAAATATGAACTTGGATAGTACCTTGATAATGCAACATGTAATGATGTGGCTGTTTCTTATTTGGAAAAAAAGCAAGAATGCTTTAGTTGGTGATGAGAGTTTTTTTCATATGAGGTGTGCTGCCCATATCTTAAACTTAGTAGTGAGAGATAGGCAAAAAGATCATGAATTGACTATTGAAAGTGTTCGCGAAGCTGTTAGGTTTGTGAGGTCCTCACCACAAAGAGCTTTAAAGTTTAAGGAGTGTATTGAAATTGTAGGGATAACATGTAAAAGAAAACTTGGCCTTGATGTTTCCACACGATGGAATTCCACATATTTGATGTTGGATGCTGCTGAGAAGTTTCAGGCAGCATTTGAGAAGTTAGAGGATGAGGATCCTGGGTACATGGAATTTTTTAACCTCTCGGGTCCACCTTGTTCTATTGATTGGGAAAAATCTAGGGATTTTGTGATTTTTTTGAAAATATTCTATGATGCAACCAAATTGTTTTCATCTTCGCAAGAAGTGTCGTTACATTCTGCCTTTCATAACTTGACTGAAATTTTGTATAAGCTTCAAGAAGCTTCCTTGAACATGAATACCTATGTGGCTCCAATGGTTTCAAATATGAAGACCAAATTTGATAAATATTGGGGGGATGTTGAAAAAGTGAATCATTTCCTATTTTTTGGAGTGATATTTGACCCTAGGTTTAAGTTCGGTTATGTTGAGTGGTCTTTCAATGACATGCATGGGGCTGGTAGTCCAATTGCTAAGAAAAGTATTGAGTGTGTCAAGAAAAGTCTATTTACACTATACAATTGGTATAAATCTGAGCACAGTAAGAATGTTGAGGCTGCCCTCTTAGATGCACCATCCGAGAGCACTTCTCTTGGAGAAACAAGTACCCAAGCTAGAAAACCTACACTTTTTACAAGGGCTGATGCATTTAAACAACACTTGAAGGATAAAGTCATTGTTGATAATAAAAATGAACTAGAGAAGTACTTAGGTGATCCATGTTTGGTTGATGCTGAGAATTTTAACATTCTTAAATGGTGGAAGGAGAATTCAACTCGTTATCCTATATTAGCTACTTTGGTTAGGGATGTTTTGGCAACACCTGTTTCAAGTGTAGCATCTGAAAGTGCTTTTAGCACGGGTGGAAGGATTTTAGACATGTATAGGAGCTCTTTGAGTCCAACAATGGTTGAGGCACTTATTTGTTCTCAAAATTGGTTGATGCCTTCGGACGAGAACGATCCAAAAGTCCTTGATTTACTTGAAGAATATGACATAACTGATTCAATAGTTTCAGGTACATAGTTAATCATTTTTTCCTTTTTAAAAATTATTTGATAAAGTTAAGCATCATCTCATTACAATTTTCTTATATGGTTGTAGAATTTCAAGTTGCTTGTGTTGTTGGAGCAGCTGCTCCTGGGCAGGCTGGCCCGATTTAATTAGCTTTTAGGTATGAAAAAATTAAAAGTTATATACAAACTGTTTTCTAAGCCATAACCTGAATATTTTTTACATTGTTATGTGCAGCCACTTTTTTGGAGTCGTGAATGACTCGACTTTTTGAAGTCTGAACGACACAACTGACCTATATCGTCAGTACATCAATTCCCGCACAGCACTGGATCCATTTGAAAATGATACAAGTTAATTTTTGGTAACTCTTTATTCATTTTGGGTCACTTGAATAACTTGGTTAATTTTATAGCAGTACATAACTTTTCTGTTCAATAAATACAGGTTGAAATTTCTGAGCTGCGTAAAGAAATGACCGACTTGCAAAGCTACATCTCTTGGCGTCGTAAATCAGGGTAGTTACATTTTTGCTTCCCCTTATTTTAAATTAATTCATCCACTTTTAAGTTCCTCATCTTCCTCCGCTACATCTTCACCGTGTGTGAGATCAGTTTCCTAATCATTTACCTTACTATCTGGATCTTTCCATTAGTTAGTTTAGTTCTTTTCAGTTTGTTAGAGCGGGACATGATGTACATCATTTTCTAATTGGCTTATTTTTTCCGGTAGTTAGGTAGCTCAGTGCGTACGCACGCACACACACAGATCCAAAGTTCTATCATTGTAATCAATCAGAAGATGAATACCTGTCTGAGCTTCAAACCAATGATTTTCTTCCCTATTCCAAATATTTTGGTGTGAATGGCAATTGCTCCTTAATCACCACTGTATTATATATAGGGGTAGTTGCCTCTGAATCGATCAATTTTAACCCCGTTTCTTCCATACAATTTGATTTCAATGCAACGAGCTAGAAAAATTGCTCTCGATATTACTTGGTTCATGCATCACCTTGTTTCACATAACAAAAGTCAAAAGTCAAAACATTCATGAAATAGCCGATGCCGATATCTAATCTCTTCCCGACTATAACCCTTCTAACCTTCGTTAGTGCAAACCTCATGTTGGACTTTCTCAGGTAAGTTAACCATGTACTTTGATGGCAATGTGCATTTTTACACGAATTTTACATAATGTTGGAGTATAGCTTATGTTAACAGGATATAAAGTGTGTCTTTGTATTTCTTTATTCAAATTGATTTTGGTAACTGTTTAGGATCCAAAGAAGAATGACATTGCTTGTGCCTCTCTTAATGGGCTTAAAATGGGAGATAAAACATTGATACGGCATGCTACTGTCAGTTAGCCTTTCTACTAAGGAGTCTATCTATTACTTGGCATACAATTTCCGATTTTCTTCCTTCAATATGCTCATTTGCTATAGAATATGACTCGAAATAGAAGGGAGAAATTTAATTTGAGAGGAAATGATCAAGTAGGGAAGTAATTTCTCGAGTGTCTGAGGTAGTCAATAATATTCCTTTTAAGCTTCTAACCTCTAGTATTTTCAGATTACTACATTAAGAAACTTCAATTGGTATTATTCGAATAAGAAATTGTAATTTACTAGAAAACGATTGCATATAATTTCAATTTACGCCCTTGTTGTTGATCAATCCTAATTCCCTTAGATACATTAGACATGTAATAGACCATTCTATGATATCGTCAAGCTTCTTTATGTTTGTTTTAACATCTGTTAATCTTGTGTGCTTTTGGTATTTCATGGTATTCCATCAAATATTTCCCAGTGTTTGTGTTTATCATTGATAAATGATAATATAATGAGCATGGAGCAATACTCATGAATAAACTTTTATTATCTAGGTGACTAAATTGTTTTTTTTTGCTCTCCGTTGATTGATAAAATTCATTGTGATCTACTTTTCGGGCAGTGGACATTCTAAACCAGAAGAGGATAACATCTTTGCACGTGCACAACAACATATAGCTATGCAGGTGGGGCTCAAACTTTTACCTTCGTGGAATTCTGTGGATAACTGTTCGATTTGGTTTGGTAGAAATTGGTTTCGATTCTGATTTCATATGCATTGGTAACTTAAACTAATCTGAAGTATGAGTTTCTATTAGTACTGTTTAATTGACTAATCTGAAGCAAAAGCTTTGAAATATATTATTTCTAAAATAACACTTCTCTTCTCTTGCAGTTTACAGTGGAACACTTCTCTTCTCTTGCAGCTTACGGTGGGTGTTTAAGTGCTGGAAATATGATGGTGAACAAAAATTATAATTAGTGTTGGTTGTGTCATCATGTTGGCTTTTAATGTTAATTTATATATGAAGGATGAATGTAATTTAAGTATTCACAGTGTATTTTAAGCTTTCTTTTAATGTTGGCATCTACAAAAACTACCTTATAGACTTTATGTCCAAAATTGAATGTATTATTTTGATATAATATGAGGATTATTAAGATTCTGTATAAGGTAATTGTGTTATAATTTCTGATTTTTTCTGCTATATCATTTTTTATATATATGTTTTTTTTTTTAATTTTGATCATAGAATACAATTATTTGACAATCATGTAATCCGGCCTAACCGAACCGTACAAACCGGTAACCCGACAAACCGTAACCCGGTCAAACCAATTTTTGAATGGTCGAAATTGGACTATTGTTTTACATCCGAAATTTGGAATGGATTGAACTTTTGGGCCCGAATCCAACCCTATCCGACCGTTTGTCCACCCCTATTGGATACAATTCCTTTTTTCAAATTGCAAATATACAAATGGATCCTATACTACTCTATCCAAATGCTACCTATTAGCATCCTAATTGTTTTTGGTGGAAGTTTGAAATATATGCTTTCTTAAGTTCAAATCACATTAAGTTTAAATGAGCCATATTCTTATTTTTGTTCTCTCCACGTAACAAAGAATACATACATCTCTCGCTACAAAAGGAAAATTCTAAAGAGATTTTTCTCTTGTATTTTCTTTTCACATAGCAAAAGAGTACGATTACGTATGCGATGCACATTCATGATAGATACAGCTCATTTCTGACAATGTGTGGTGTTACAAAGCTATACAAACAGATCAAATTATTCTTGGCAAAAGATGGAGTCCTTATGGCGAATAATTGTCTAATTCCTATATTTTGAGTTTATGGTCTAGAATCGTCTAATTGCCTCATTGGTTTGTAAACAATAAACATTATTCAAGTAGAAGTTTTTTTCTTGATAAATAATGCTTCTAATACGCATCATTTGGGTCCCAATGCCCAAAACATTATGGGCATGTTGATATACGAAGATCAGGAATTATTGCACTAATAATGAATGTGCATTGAGTGGTGACTATGTGAAATGCCCAAAACTTGTGTGATGTGAAATGGTTCATATCGCTCTCTCTCTCTCTCAATCTTGATTGTTATTTATAAATAAAACCCTACAAAACAAATTGCACTTTCCTTTCCAAAAATTATATGAAAAAACAAGTTCGAAACTTCCACCTAACTCACAATTACGTACACGCAATTCCTTTCTTACCTTCAAAAACATCTTAATGCTGTTTTAAAGCTCATAATAATAATAATTTCAAATCGCAATCTGCATCAATTAATTTTATAATAAAATTTCACAACTACCATTGTCAACAACTATTGAGATCGCATTTTTAAAACCATAATTTTCATTAATCAATACTAACATTATTAAAATAACCACCTCAGACCAACAACATCAAAAGACAATAAATTAAAACATTATTCGTCATCATCATCCTCCACTAACTCAGAAATCCTTCAACAACTTGCGAACCTGCTCCAGAGTAACAAACAAAACAACCGTGAAAGGACCCTGTCTCGAAATGGTAGGTATAAACCCTTTGTAAAGAGCCATAGGACCCTCAGCACGAACCGTTTTCACCGCACAATCCAAAGCACCAGCATAAGGTGGTTCCTTCCCAGGCTCCACCCTCATGTTCATGACTCTAGTTTTAATAACATCAACTGGATTAGTCACAACCGCAGCCACAAACCCCGCCGCAAAACTCGCTGTCACGTGGGTCCCAAGCCCGTCTTTCATTAATCCTTTCTCGAGGATAATTTCCTTGAACTGGTCGTATGACGCCAGCTGGGAAGCTGTAACCAGCATGGCACGGTTCACGGTTAAAGATGAACCGCGCCAGAGACTCGTTACACCTTCTTGTTTCGCCATTCTGGTAATGGCGTCGATGACTGATTTGTAGTTTCGACGCTGGGATACTGGGAGTCGACCATCGGCTTGCATTCGGACCATGGCGACATCGGCCGGATTTCCGATTGCGGCTCCGACTCCACCGGCGATGAGTCCAGCTTCGATCTTGCGGAGAAGCGGCATGGTTCCGGCTTCACGATCTGACCATTTGTTTTTCAGGATGTCGTAGAGACCCATCCTGGTGGTGGAGTAGAGTGTCTGCCGGAGAACAGTGGCGGAGACGCCGGAGAATAAGGCTCTGACACCTTCTTGTTGAACGAGACGGACTCCAACGGAGATCGGACCCACACGAGGCTGAATAGCTGGAGCAACCGGGGTATGGGCAACATTGATGGAAGTTGTTCCGGTTGGACCGAAAGCAAGAGCGGGTCGGAGATTCTGAACCGGGTTCGGTTTGGGAGCGTTTTCGCCCTGGAGTTGCATGCGAACCTTGATTAGGTCAAGCGGGTGGGTGGAACATCCTGCTATGATGGAAGCAACGCCACCTTCAACAAAACCTTTAACTCCCATGATGTTGTTGTTTTAGGTTTTTGAGTTAGTAGAGAGAAAAAAAGGGTTTCAAAGAATTTTGAGAAAAGAATAACCAATAATAATCTGAATTAGAGATAGGATGACCAATTGGAATTTGAGGACATCTCACTGGAAACCAGGAGATGGGAATGAAGGCCACAAGCTATGGAAGAAGCGTGAGGAACAGAAGGCCTTTGAGACATATGCTGGCTACAATTAGGGTGTGGTTTTGGTGTGAGAAAAATAAGAGATGGTGTGGGGGAATTTATAGTTGGGTTTTTTTGGATGCGGCTAGGTTAAGTGTTTCTACGCGATTACAGGAGCCAGATGCACTAATTAACCCAAATCTTTTCATTCATTATTTAACGCGTTTGTGGAAAGGTCCTTATTTGAAAGGGTTTTTTTTTTTTTTTTTTTTAATTTAGATTTTTCTTAAAGGAATTATTTTGAAAAGATGCCACTAATTAAGTATAGACAAAAGAGTGCTTTGATAAAAGTATAAAAGAAAACTTTAAATTATTATCAATTATGATTATGAATCTCCTCAAATCAAATTGTAAATAAGTGCATCTTTTTTAAACTCATTAATATATATAATTTATAAGTTTTTTTTTAAATTTTAAATAATATATTATTTTCAAAAATTTTATAATAGATTTACTATTAACTTGATTTTTTATATTCAGAATTTATTACTATTATTTTAATTAAAAATTCTAAAATTAATAATAGTTTTGTCTTAAAAAAATGTTAATAATTTGATTTTACTATTAAAATAATAATGATTAAGTTGGACATTTATTCAATCATTTATCAATATAAGTATTTTAAAAATAAATTTTTTCTTATATTAAATATCATAAATAATATAATTAATTGTTTTGTGATGTAGTTTGATTCAATTCGTATATTCCTTTAATAATATTTATAAGAAAAAATTATTTCAGATACATTTAAATAGACAATGTATTTAGTTTATATATTGTTTACTTTGTGATGTAGTTAACTTTTTTATAAATCAGTGTTATTTTCTAATATTAAGGTGTGTTTGAATGGCCGACGAATATAATAAATTTTTTTAAAAAAATAAATTTAATAGAATTGATTGTAACATAATTGAATTTAATAGAATTAATTTATGTTTAAATACAATAATAAAAATGATTATCATAAATTAACGTTATTTGAATAGTTTTATTATAATTAATTTTGAATTGTATAATTACTAAAATAGTAATAAATTTTAATGCAAATAAAAAAGAAAGGGAATAATTGATGAAAATTAAAGAAGGTAAAAAAAAAAGAAAAACTAGAAAGAGTTTTAACAAAAAAATATATTTTGAATCAAATGGAGTAATGATTTGATTTGACTGCTAAAACAATAATAAAATAATAATGATTACTATTCATTATATCTCACAATAAGTGAGTCAATTTCATATTTTACACATATTAAAAAATATGTATATAAAAATAAAAGAAAGAATAATGATTATATTATAATATCCCTTTTTATATTATAATAAAGTTTTAGGGTTAAATATATTTTTTATCCTCATAAATATAACGATTTTTATTTTAAGTCCTTCTAAAATTTTTTTTTAAAGAATAGTCTCTCTAAAATTTTCCATCCACGTAATTGGTCTCTAACGTTAAATGACACTAACGAAGAATGACATGGCTTGATAGATAAATTAAAATATTAATTTTTTGACAAAATTTTGAAAATGCCTTGGATTGAGGGGGTTACAAATCTCCTCTAAACAAACCCAAAAAAAAATTCATTGCTCCATATCATTTCTGATATTTAACCCATATATGTCATCAGTTGGTCCGATTAATCTTCATATTAAAAGCTTTGAAAGAAACTTCATGTCATGTTTCGCATAACTGGAGCAAACATGAACATCATGACTCTAAGTTCCAAACAAACACTAATACAATTTTGATTTTTGAAACTAAAAGAATTTGATTTTTTTATTTGGGTTTTTTTTTTGTTTTATTAGTGATCTAATAAAAAAGGGCCACGTCGTATTCCTAGTGACGGTTCTAAGGCCCAGTGAGTTCGGGCACGCGTTCGGGCTCAACCCTTATTTTCTTTGTATTCCAATCTAACAATTGATTTTTAGACAAAATTAAGAGCAAAATTATCAAAACTATGGGCAAAATAGGGTGTAAAAACCTAAATATTTGCGGTTAAAATTTTTGCCCAAACTGTTTTTAGACGAAATCAAGGACAATATTAGTAAAAATAGAGTATCAAAACTAAAAATTTTGCGGTTAAATTTTTTGCCCTAACTGTTTAAATTTTCTGACTCCGCCATGGCGTATTCCCAAAGCATTATCATCTCAACCACAAGTAAACACCACCACACCAGAATCATCTCAACCACAAGTAAACACCACCACGCCATAAGCATTCGACTCATTTTGCAACATCCTCCTAATCAAAAAATTCATTTTTCTTTTAAGACTCATTTTGTTTTGCACCTCTAGTTTTTCTTATGTGCTTTTATGATTTTTATTTATGGATGTACATACTTTTTTTCTTCTTTATTTTCTTAGAACATAGTTTGGTTCTAATCATATCTTAGAGTTTTGATGATAACAAGTGAAATAAATTTTGTACAGTAAATATGATACTCTGATAAGTATTATTTTAATTTCAGATGATGTTCTGACTCAAGCACTCTAAAAAGTGAAATATCAAATTATGCTGAGCAGATAACGAATCAGAAGTTCTAACGATGAAAGGAACTTCTGAACACGCATGTTGAAAGCAACTTCTGAAAGAAACATGCAAACACAACCTCTGATAAGAGCAAAATAACCTCTGATAGAAGCTAAGATAACAAAGACTTATAGAAGATAAAGAAAAATGAGTTATCAAGACGTCATCTTCTAAGACAAGTTCTACTACAGTATCGTTAATTTATTAAAGCTAAGACGGCTGAATTACTCAAGTAGAACATAGTTCGAGGTACATGGAAAACACAAAGTACAAGCAGACAAGCAACATTAAATGCACTCTCTTTGTTCAAGACACGCAATGAAATTTTTTTGAAGCTATATATAAGTTCAAGCATTTAAAGAAGAATTTGTGTGTGCTATCATTAGAAAACTTATGCTGAACAAAAATCAAGCAAAGAAATACTTTGAGTTTATCATTTTTGTATTGAGCTTAAACGTAATGTAAAACATCACAGTTGTGATAAAGCTTTTTAGAAGCAAAAAAATACATTGTTAGAAGTTACTTTTGTAATTGTTCCTTGAGAGATCAGTTGAGTCAGATTTCTCAAGAGGGCTAGGACTAGAGAGTCTTAGAGGTGTTAGTCACTTGCAGTTGGCTTGTGCACGACATTATTAGTCACAAAAGGTAGTTGTGCAATTGTAATCACTTTTGATTATAGTGGATTAAGTCCTTGTTGAGATAGAAAAAATCACCTTGGCGGGTGGACTAGAGTAGTTTGAGTTTCAAACGAACCAGGATAAAAATAATTGTGTTTTATATTGTTGCTAAGAAAGAAAGAAAATAAAAAAGAGGAAAAAATTTCAACCCCCCCTTCTAAGTGTTTTCTTAACCTTCAATTGGCATCAGAGCTCTTGGTTCCGGGTGCAAACACTTAACCGTGTCAGCAAAAAGATCCAAAAGGAAAACACTATGGCAATTGATCAAAACAACAACAACACAAAACCTCTTGTCTTTGATGGAGAAGGTTTTGAATACTGGAAAGATAAACTAGAAAGTTTATTTCTAGGCTATGATCCTGACCTATGGGATATGGTCCTAGATGGCTACACACATCCGATAGACAAAGAAGGAAATAAGATTGATAGAAAGACAATGGATAAGCAACAAAAAATAGATTTCAAAATCACCACAAAGCCAGAAATATCATGCTAAATGCCATTTCAAAAATGGAGTATGAGAATATCACAAACAAATATACTGCACATGACATTTTTGAGTCTCTCAAAATGTCTCAAGAAGGAAATGCCCAAGTAAAAGAAACTAAAGCTATGGCTCTCATCCAGAAGTACGAAGCCTTCAGGATGGAAGAAAATGAGTCCATTGAAACAATGTTCTCAAGATTCTAAACTCTGACTGCTAGCCTGAGAGTTCTGAACAAAGGATACACCAAAGCAGACCACGTCATGAAGATCATCAGAAGTTTACCCAGAAGATGGTCACCAATGGTCACTGCATTCAAAGTTTCTAAGGATTTGAATAATGTATCTTTAGAAGAACTTATCAGTGCACTAAGAAGTCACGAGATAGAACTTGATGAATATGAGCCCCAAAAGAAAGGTAAGTATGTTGCCCTCAAATCTACTAAAAAAATATGAAACTAACGATTTTTAGGCTGAAGAAGGAAACTCCGAAGACTCTACATCAAAAGAATATGAGTTATCTCTTCTTTCCAGAAGGATCAACCAGATGTGGAAGCACATAAAAAAGAAGTTCAGAAACTACAAAAGATCAGAAGATAGAGGAGAATCTTTTGGACATAAGAAGTCTAGCAAAAGAGATATTATCTGCTATGAATGTAAAGAACCAAGGCACTTCAGAAGTGATTGTCCTAAGCTGCAAAGAGAAAAGCCAAAGAAAAAGTTTGGAAGAAAGAAAGGTATGATGGTCGCCTGGGATGATTCGGAATCTTCTGAAGCTGAATCTAACTCAGAGGATGAACACGCCAACTTAGCCTTTATGGCTACTGTTGGGTCGAAAATATGCCAAGGCCAGCTGAAGGTATTAAGTCCTTAATTTAAAGGGACAATTCTGGAACTTCGTGGAAAGTTCTAGAAGAGAAGGGTATATTTTGGTCAAGAGTGAGGAATTTCGAAGTCTCAGTCGACCAGTAGGAAGCCATCGATTCTTATGAGTGGTTATCTTGGGCTCGAATGAGTAAGCAGATTGCTGTCGAAGTCGAAGTCAAGAATTCACGTCGAGGCCGAAGTTGGAGATTACTCTTAGAGAAATTTAGCATCATTGTCTCAAGGTTTGGACGTAACTCATGGAAGCGGGAACAGTTATTTCTCAGAAGTGCGCCAAGTTCGAATTTCAAAAGGAGGTGCAGAACGTGGGCAGTTGATTATAGTTTTGAAGAATTGGCGCTCAGAGAGGTGGCAGGATCCTATGGAGCAGTTGCCTTCATATTTAGTTGTAGCCATCGATTTAGCATAGGCAGTTACTTTGTAAATACTATAAATAAGTCAAATCTCTTGTAATTTGGTGTGTTCATTCGTATGCTCAAACTGCTTGCAAAAACTCTGCCCAATTCCGCACTTAAGGAAGAAAGAGTCCAAAGCTTTGATGTACGTTGAATCACCAACTTTTCGCTTATTGCAATCAAGTTTTATTTCAATCTTTATCTAATCACCGGTTACTTTCTTCTAACCGTCGAGAAGCATTTTATGTTCTTTTGTTTAAGTTTCGCACAAGTCCCGAGCTTTAAGCCTTGAGTCACGAGTCACCTGGCTTGCCCGGTTTGGCTGTCAAAACTCCTTTCGATCGAGGCTTCACTGTCTAGGTCACGGATTACTTATCTCGACCAAGCCTTAGTTTGTGTGGAAAACCATCATAGTAGTTTCCTCTAGCCGTCGAACACGGTTCTTGCATAGGCTTCTTCGACGAAATACCGTGATCACCAAAACTTAGCACACGCCTTGAGATCAACTGGTCGATCTCGCTAGTAACCCCTAGTTTAGGACGCGGAGGATCGTTGTTTACCATTTTCCACAAGAAACAATTGGCACACCGGTGGGACCATAGTGCTAAGTAACAACGTGTATGAAACTTAGGAGTGGGGTTTTACCAAAAACACAACAAACCTCCTAGAAACAAAAGTGGGATGTCTAATCCCCCACCGTAATAGGATCGAAATCCTCGGGATCTTTACCTTCAAACCCGTATTGGAAGAAGTCGTCCAAAGTCAACCACAAACAACGAATCGATACCACGATCCTCGACATCAAGACGTCGGGACATCCCTATGGGATGCCGAGGACGATTCGATGAGGGATTTCCATATAACTAACACGTCCAACCATCGAAAGCAGATGGATGATAGCAACCATGAAATGGTTAATATGTTAACCAATCAAATGGGTAATGTCTTTAATCCCATAGTGCAAGAGGCGGCAGAAACCAATAGAGTATCCGCGGAAACTAACCGCCAAGTGATTGCACAACTGACACGGTTGTGTAATTTCCTAGGGGCCCCCCAAGATACGGGTCGACCAAAGACCGATGGTGCCACACGCCACTGCAAGGCATTGCCCAAGCCTGTAAACATGGGGGCAGGTGAAAATATTCATCAGGGGGCAGACGAAAGACCACGTAGAAATGTGGCCTTAGCGCAACCTAGAGTAGTGATTCAGCGGCCCCATGAGGTCGACTGTGTCCTCGAGGATATTCGACGAGAGGAATTGTGAGGGTAACCTCACTACGCTCGTCGAAAGAATCATGGCTAGGAATGGCTAAACACTGCAGAGGCCAACATATTCATCACCTTTGGTGACTATATCCTGCAGATCGAAAACCCTAGAGGATGGAAGACACCAAAATATACTAAGTTTGGGGGAGAGACAGGAGAGTCGACCGTCGAACATATAGCTAGATACCTAACCGAGTCGGGGATATGGCTAACAATGAGGTTCTTAGAATCAAACATTTCCTCATCCTTAACCAAAGCGTTTACCGGTTTACGACTCGCCTCCAAATTCGATCGACAATTGGTCGACATCGAGAAAATGTTCCATGAATGCTTTATGAGGGACATTCAAAATCGGTTTGGTCGAACTATCCAAAGATCAAGCTTAAAGTTTGCCGAGACCATCGACGACTATCTTAATAGGTTTAGGTCCCTAAAAGCTAGGTGTTTCACCCAAGTGCCCGAACATGAGTTAGTGGATGGTCGGAGGGTTAGATTATTCCATCGTGAAGAAAGTCGATCCCACATTTGTGAAAAGTATGTCATTAGCCGACAGGTTCGACACCTGAGCGCCCGAGAGTTGAGAAAGTTAGACACACTAAGGCTAAGGTCAAGAAAGAGAGTGGCTTATGTCGACTATGACGACACGAGCCCATATATGAGGCGATTATATCTCGTCCACGTAGCGGAGATAGATTTTGAAATGAAGCTGGGCCGCTTATGAATGCAAGTCACTTTTCCCTCAAAAGGAAAAACTGTGTCCGTCGAGAGTAGCTCAAAATTTCCTGCCAAAACTTACACTTTTGATGTTAATAAATGTGAGGAGATATTTGATGCATTAGTGAAAGATGGTCAGATTTAATTCCCGTGGGTGCTAAAATGCCACCACTAGAGCAAAGACAAAAAAGAGGTTTTTGTAAATATCATAACTTTCTTGGTCACACTACTTCTCAATGTGTTCTTTTCGTGGATCCGTCCAAAATCGCCGCAAGAAGGCCGTCTGAAGTTCGCCTCCAGGAGGATGAAGATTGACTCCGACCCATTGAGGCAAGAAGAGGCTTTGTTTGCTAAGGTTGCTGAAATCAACGTGGTAGATGTTGAAAATTTCTCCGAAGACAATATGGTCGAGGAAAGTGAAGGAAAGTCCGTTAGTCAAGATGGTGATGTTTACCCAAACCCAAGAGGAGCCTGGATTTCCTCAACGTCAGAAGAGCCAAGGCTCGATTGAGGTTTAGCCCGAGATGCAACGACATAAAACTTAAACTTGTTGCGCAGATTAGGGAGGACAACAGGGAATAGAAGGGACCTAGAAATGCCCCACCATCCAAACCTAAGACTTACGCCCCCGATGCTCCAAAGGATACTTGGATCAAGCCTCGTTAGTTCCGAAACTTCCAATCCGCACTAAGGAGGCTAAAGGCAAGTCGGTGATGAGTTACCGCGTGAAGTTACGAAAGGAAAAGTCATGTCTCGAATTACATGGGAGGAACCCTATGAGCCGAACTCAATGGAGGCGTTTCAGAGGAAGAAGCGGTGAAGGTTAGCCCGAGGATGCCAAAAGAAAGAATGGCAACCAGAAGAGATACAAAGTTAAGGTGGATCCGGTTGTGAAGCAGCAGATTAAAAAATATGTTGGCAAACCTGTTGCTAAAGATTCTGACGAGGTTACTAGCAATTTCGCCTCCGAGTCTGAAGCAAGCTTCGACGTCTTGGTCAATGTTGTCACTATGTTACCCGCAGAATACAATGTGCCCACTGATGTAGAGAACTCTGACGAGGTCGAAGCTGTCGAATTGGCTTCTCATAAGCCAACGTGCTACTTCGTGATGGATAATGGTTCTGTCGAGAACCAGGATGCTTTCTTCGAGAAGCCTGACATGGCCATGAAAAGCCATTTGAAGCCTTTGCTGATCAGGGCAAAAGTCCAAGATGTCACTGTGAACAAGGTGTTGGTGGATTGTGGTGCTACAGTTAACATCATGCCTTACCATACTCTGAAGAAAATCGGTATGTTTGACACCGACATCAGAACTCATAACGTGGTCTTATCAGACTACGAAGGAAATACAAAGAATACCGTGGGGGTGATCCAGGTCAACATCACTGTTGGCTCAGTATCAAGGCCAACCATCTTCATGGTCATCGAGAGGAAGCCTAGTTACAATCTGGGTTGGTCGAGAGTGGCTTCATGGTGTCGGGCTGTGCCATCATCTATGCATCACGGCGTGGAGAAGGATATTGTGGTCATGTCGGTATTGTCGACCGCAAGTCGGCTAATATTGCCCCATGCCTTCCAGCTGAAGAAGGATACCAGAGTTTGTCTGAGTCTTTTGTATCTTTGAGGCTACATGAAACTCATGGCTTTGTTTGGGACGTGGAGCCTATAGAGGATCTATATGCGACCCTGCGCCTCCTGGCTGGGGCAACCAACCTCTGACGATGTCTGAGTTAGAAGCCTTGCAAAGGATTTCGGCGTATGTCGCCGAAAACAAGATCAATTCGGCCCTGGAGGCTGAGGCAAACCTAGCTGTTGTAGCCAGCAAAGGTTGGTTGTCGAATTAGTTTAATATGGCTGCTGAGCCAAAACCACCGAATATACAAGTGTCGAAAGAAGACGTCGGAGAGCATCGTCTAGATTGCATATACGAAGAAGAACCTTTAGGGTTCGAGAAAGATCCTATGGCGCCAGAGAAAATGCAGCCACAAGATCCTTTAGAGGAGGTCGACCTTGGCGAAAAGGGAGATAAAAGGCCCACATATATAAGCGCCAACATCGACCCGTAACTAAAAATGAAGGTAATCTCTTTGCTTAAAGAATTTAAAGATTGTTTTGCATGGGATTATAACGAAATGCCTGGTTTAAGCAGAAATTTGGTGGAACACAAACTACCAATGAAAGATGGGGAGAAGCCGGTAAAGTAGACGCCTCGACGCTTCGCTCCTGCTGTGGTGTCAAAGATAAAGAGGAGATCGAAGACTTCTCAAGAGCAAGTTCATTCGAATCATGAGGTATGTCGAGTGGTTGGCAAACATTGTGCCAGTCCTTAAAAAGAATGGCAAACTTAGAGTCTGTATTGATTTTAGGAATTTAAATACTGCTACTCCAAAAGATGAATATGCCATGCCTGTCGCTGAAATGCTTGTCGATTCAGCTGCAGGATTTCAATATCTAAGTATGCTTGATGGTTATGCTGGTTATAACCAAATCTTTATTGCAGAAGAAGATGTGCCGAAACGGCTTTCCGTGTCTAGGCGTTAGGCACCTATGAATGGGTGGTAATTCCATTCGGCCTGAAGAATGCCGGAGCCACGTATCAAAGGGTAATGAATTCAATGTTTCATAATTTTATTGAAGATTTCATGCAGGTTTATATCGAAGACATCGTAGTTAAGTCGAATTCTGAGTCGACGCATCTTTATCATCTGCGAAGATCGTTCGAGAGAATGAGACAATATGGTTAAAGATGAATCCATTGAAATGTGCTTTTTGTGTGCAGGCAGGAGATTTCCTTGGCTTTGTGGTGCATAAAAAGGGCATTGAAGTCAATCATACGAAGACCAAAGCCATCATGGACGTCGCGCCTCCGTCAAATAAAAAAGAGCTTCAGTCGTTATTGGGGAAAATAAACTTCCTGAGGCGTTTCATCTCCAATTTAAGTGGAAAAACTAAGGTGTTTTCACCACTGCTTCGATTGAAGAATGAAGAGTTCATCTGGCATAAAGAGCATCAGGAGGCTTTTGACAGAATCAAGGCATATTTAGTGGAACCTCCTGTGTTGGTACCTCCAGTGTGGAAGAAGCCTATGAGGTTGTACATAGCAGCCTCAGAGATTCGACAATAGGTAGCATGTTAGTACAAGAAAATGTAAATGGTGTCGAAAGGCCAATTTATTACCTTAGTCGAATGTTGAATGATGCTGAAACTAGGTATAGTGATATAGAAAAACTATGCCTTTGTCTGTATTTTTCTTGTATCAAATTGAAGCAATATATAAAGCCGGTTGACGTGTATGTTTCTTCGCATTTTGATATAATTAAGCATATATTGTCCAAACCAATTTTGCATAGTCGAATTGGTAAATGGGCCCTAGCACTTACTGAGTATTCCCTAACTTTTGCGCCCTTAAAGGCCATGAAAGGACAAATTGTGGCAGATTTCTTGGTCGACCACTCAGCTATGGCTATGCCACAAAATTATGTTGGTTTCGTTCCATGGAAATTATATTTCGACGGTTCCCATAAAACGGAGTGGTATAGGGTAGTCATAATTTCACCAAGTGGAATTCCAGCACAGTTCAAGTATGCCATCGACGGCATGTGCACTAACAATGAGGCAGAGTATGAGGCTTTGATCACTGGACTTGAACTGCTACTAGAACTGGGGGCAAGGAATGTTGAAATTATGGGTGACTCAGAGCTAGTAGTAAAGCAAGTGTCGAAGGAATACAAATGCGTCAAAGCAAACTTAATCATGTACTTCGTATAGCGATAAGGTTGTTCAAACAATTTGAGCAAGCAAGCATCACCACATACCGCCAGAAAATCAAGAAGCAAATGATTTGGCGCAAGAAGCCTCTGGGTACAAGAAGTCGGAAAATGAGGAAAGCATCCCGACAAGAGAAAAGGTTCGACGTCCTGCTTTATACCCTTCAGATTTGTCCATTATTAAGTTAGGTGCATTTGATACCGAAAATTTTGAAATTTTACAATTAATAATGGGCAAAATAGTGATCGCGAAAACCTTTAGTTGAATATTTGCGAAACCAGAGGATCAAGATAGAAAAACTAAGTATAGGGCCCTTAGTTATGTTTTGATTGAAGAAGTGTTATTTAAGAAAACTGCTGAGGGGGTGTTGTTAAAATGTCTAGGCGAGAACGAGGCATATGTAGCCGTGTCGAGTGTGCATAGTGGCGCATGTGGCGCCCATCAGGCAGGACACAAAATGAAATGGCTGCTAATACGTTCTGGTGTCTATTGGCCCTCGATGATGAAAGACTGCATTGAGTTTGCTAAAGGGTGCCAAGAATGTCAGGTGCATGGGGGCATTCAACATGTTCCTGCCAGCGAATTGCATGCCATTGTGAAACCATGGCCATTTAGGGGATGGGCGTTAGATGTGATTGGGGAAATTAAACCAGCCTCGTCAAAACAACAAAGATATATTTTGGTGGGAATCGACTATTTCACAAAATGGGTCGAAGCGGTGGCATTGAGGAATGTCGACCGAAGTCAGAATTGATTTCATCGTAACCATATTATTTACTGATTTGGGGTACCGAGACACTCACCACCCACCAAGGGACGGTATTTGTGGGGCAAAAGATGCAAACTTTTGCACAAGAAGTTGGGATCAAACTACTAACATCTACCCCTTACTATGCACAAGCAAATGGCCAAGCGGAAGCGGCCAATAAGGTAATAATTAGCTTGATTAAGAAACAGGTGGGCAAAAAACCTAGAAACCGCATCAAACGCTAGATCAAACATTGTGGGCTTGTCGAACGCTCCAAAAGAGGCTACGGGAACCACACCGTTCGGTTAACTTATGGTCACGACTGCATCGCCAATGAGATACATGTCCATGCGGTGAGAATTCAAAGACAAAACGAGATACCCACAGAAGACTATTGGGCTCTGATGGCTGATGAGCTAGTCGATTTGGATGAAGAGAGGATGTTAGCTTTTGACTCCATAACAAGGCAAAAAGACAAAATTGCCAAGGCCTATAATAAGAAGGTAAAAGACAAGCATTTCGCCATCAATGATCTCGTGTGGAAAGTAATCCTACCTATGGATAGGAACGATAGGGTTTTAGGGAAGTGGTCACCAAATTGGGAAGGACCATTCAAGATAATCCAAGTATTCTCAAACAATGCATATGAGCTTGAAGAGTTGGCCTTGGATCGACGCATCCTAAGGGTAAATGGTAAGTACCTAAAAAGGTATAAACCAATCCTGCAAGAAATAACTATTTCGACACCTTAGAGAATAAAATTCGAAAGATAGCTGGAGAAATGAATATCGATACCAGCAAAGAAATAAAAGTGGCCATAAGCCATTGTTCAGAATTACAATAAAGTTGGTGTCAAAGAAAGAAGTTACAATTGTTACATTAAAATTTTCCAAATTTCTTTTGGAAAGTAGAAAGGTCACCACGCAGGCGAACACCGTAATCGACCAACTCCTCAGTATGCTCGCTCAGTGTCGAAATGGTTTTGTCTCTTTGTTCCGTTTGAGTGCGCAGGGAAGCGGCGTTTTTGGCTTTTTCCCTCAACGTTGCCTGAATGCCAGCAATGGATTCCTCCAGGTCCTTGTCGGCTGCAGTGATGTCCTCCAGCTCCTTGGACAAAGCGGCTAGTTGACTGCGTATTTCATCAGCTCTTTTCCTTTTGGGAACTAGCGCGAGCCGTTTGTCCTTCAGAGTAGCTGCGAGAACTTTCATTGCTTTGCTGTTCTCCTTGGCAATAGTAACGGCATCTTGAACAGCAGCTCGTTGTTGAAAGATTTCTTCTTCATTAGCAGCAACCTGTCTGACATTTTCAGCTAAAGGAAGAAGAACCTGGTCAAATGTAGACAACATGAGCTTGCACGAATCAGTGATGTCGAGGCTCCTCAGTTTGGCCATGGCCTCCTGAAGTTCTTGCAAAAGATTTGGGTCTCTTACAAGCGATTCAGGGAGCTCAGGGAGGAAGGCATAAGCTTTGATCTTGTCAGTCAAATGCTTGATTTCTGCAGCCTCCGGAGGTAACTTGCCAGCATAAACAAGGGCCTGGGTTTGGTCTGAGTCAGAAGAGAAAATGTATTTGTCAACAAAACCATCCAGTTCTTCGATCTCCCTGTCGATATCAATATCAGGAGAAGATTCCTGTGAGCCTTGAGCACCAGTGGGGAGTTTGGCCAGCATGTTGTCATCCTTGCCAACAGCTCCAGAGGTCGAACCCTGTTCATATCCTGCATTATCCACATTAACATTCTTAGCGTGTTCTTGGGGAGTACCAATAGGAACCATGCCATTCTGGTTGGCAGCCGTAGCCTGTGCTAAGTTCGACAGGCTAGAATCGGTCCCAGTGTTTGAATGTGTGGTAGGACTAGTGACAGAATCATCACTAAGAGTAGCCACCTCATTAAAGTCAACAAACTCACCAGCGACCACATTGGTTTCAAGTGGCTGATGATGGGGAGAAGATTCCTCAGGCTCTGGGTTGTATTCAGAAGGACCTGTGGTGCTAGGCTGTTGTTCCAAAGCCGCACTTGGCTGCTCAAAAGCCTCATCCTGAAAGGCAAAGAAAATGAGTATGTTGCCATAAAAAAGAATGAGCATGAATACATGGACGACGAGTTAGGCGCATACCTGTACTTTGAGTCCACTTTCGACCAAGGGACCAATGGTTTCGACTGCAAGGTTCTTCTCGGAAGTTTCGACGACTCCCTCCTTGGTTAATCTATCGACACCAACATCCTTGTCTTCAGTTAGACTTCTTTCGTCGGCATTAGTGGGTGTCGGAGACATAGTTACCAAAGCTGTGGGCATCAGGATGGGATCAGATGGGTCTTCCGTCTCAATCCCTTTGGAGTGGGTCGAAATAACCTTACCTCTTCTCTTTAGGACTAGAGGTTGCACGTCATCAGTTTCTTCAGAAACTTCAGCCACTGGGTCTTGTGTTGAAAAGTATTTTTCCGGCAAATATTTTTATATCGTATCCACAGAGATTGGGTGATATTACCGCCGTTCTATAGTTAAAATTGCTTTAAGTTTACAAATTAAAAATGGTTTGTTTATGTTTGGAAATATATCATGCACTTGTGACATAAATTGAAAATACTCAAAATGTGGTTTTTATCAATTAAAAGAAATTTGTCAAGACTTGGTTTCACTATTCCATTTCCATAGATTTACTTATAACTAGTATGTGAACTCAATAGGTTGAATCTATTCCACTATCCTCTCAATACCATTTATATCTAAATGATAATGTGATGTTTATTAAATTAATCCCTTAGATAATTTCTTCATCCAAAATATTAATCTAACAATCCCTAATATTTGATAATAAGGAAAAGCAAGAAATAACCTATTTCTACAATTCAATTCTTACTTGAGAAAACACTTGAAGAACATAAATTAAATTATCTTTTCAACAATAACTTAATTTGACATATTCAATAAACCATACAAGAGTTTCTCTACATTCAACCTCAAATTGTTCACATACAAAGAATTACAAGAGATACATAATGGAATTGGAATAGCTACTACCTTAGTCTTGACAAAATTTGGGAAGTTAGCTCCTCATCACCATTATTGACATTCACCGCTTTTCTATTCTTCTCTCCAAAGTTCTCTATATTTTTCAATCGATTGTGAATCATCATAAAACAACCTAGCAAAACTATCTTTTGTTTCTTTCTTTTCTCTCCTTCATTTGCTTTCTTCCCTCATCATTGCACATGATATGACCTTTACATGCAACCACTCCTTTCTCTTGGCCCAAAAGTAACTAAAATTAAATCCTCACGCCACCCCAAGACGGCTGACCCAAAGATACTTCTAATCATCTCAAATAATTGCGACCACGCGGTTCGGCGCCAACCAGGGACGCGCGAACTAAGGCAAATGAGGTTCGCGGCGCCAGAAGGGCCGAAATGCTTCATGCTCCTTTGACTTTTCCTTGGCTCCTTTTGTCTTATCTTGATCTTTCTTTGACTTGGTTGCTTCTTCCAACTCCAATTGAATCCAAGTAATTCTTTTCTCTAAAATTGCTACAAAACTAACAATTAAGGTGAAATATCTATTCTACTAAAATAAAAACAATGATAATTGCATATTTGTGAATTGTGTGAATAAAAGGATACAAATTAAATAAAACTTGGTAAAAAGGACCATTAAATATGTATGAAAATTAGTACAATTCGGTCCTTAACAACTCTCCCCAACTTACCATTTTGTTTGTCCCTAAACAAAAGTTTTTCACCAAGTTATCCAAAGTATAATGAAACAAGAGAAGGAATGAGAATTAATTACAAACACTTTGTTGGTTCAAAAGTATACGGCTTCCATGGTTCACTTACCTCAATACTAGAACAAAACGTGAACACATAATGGTTAGGTGCAAAGTACATACCAAGGAATTCAAAGCGATACATGTCAAAATTGAATCAAACCTACACACAATTTATAATAATTAAACATGAGGTGTTCTTTCACTCATCCGAACAATTAAATCAACAACAATTCGAATCATGCGGCCATCAAAACACATACCAAGTCATGTGAAAAATGAGAATCAAGAGGTCTTTCATGGGTTGTAATGCGGCTTGGGTTACAAAGAAAGGATAATATCAAGGGGAATCAAACAAAATACTTATCCTAAGGGAGCACTTTTATCAATTCAACTCAATAGCACTTCTTCTTTGATCCAATTTGTTCTTCTATTTTCAACAACATACAACGGGAGCTCTTTGATATTCTTCATTCTATTTACTTCATGGTTTCCAAAAGTATCCACTTGTCCTTAATAAGGATCACTTATTTTCTTTTCTTTTCGATCAACTTTTGTTCTCTCCCCAACTTTAGTTTTCAACACAATTATTAATACAAATAATGCTCCCCTTAGGAAAAACAAATTTGCAACCAAATTGGTTGAGGGTTAAAATGAAACCAAAACAAATTTCTAAGATTCATTCATTCACACATTTTTGCAATTTTCAATTGAATGAATCCTAAAACAAGTTCAAAGGGTTAACTAGGGATCACTCCTCACAAGGTTAGTTGATTCAAACTTTTTGGCCAAGTGGTTTTTCTCAATAACAAACAATGCCTCTATCATTTTCACAATTTCCACAAAAAAAAGACTAATGCATGATTTAGCATGATAAGAACGAGTTGAAATAAGATTCGGTATCCCGCATTTAGTGTACAATGGAAAGTTACCTCACAATTGGTTAAGCTCTACTTTGATTCAACATGGACATGTATCTCAAGGAATTCATGATATGTAATTTGCACAAACCATCACCTATTCATGTTAATTCTAGAAATCGGTAAAAGTGTACCTTGAAATGCCGAGTACCAATCTTATCATCACCACCCAAAGTGTCTTGCAATCCTCTCTTGAAACCGTTACTTTGTTACTTCAAGCTTAACTTAATGAACAAACAATTAAACAAAATTTTTGAAAAAGTGGGGTGTCCCAAATTCCATAAATTCAACTAATAAACTTTTAAAACACACCATTAAACAGTTATGCAATTAACGAGAAAAGTTTAAACGGTGAACTAGAGCCACCAAAAGTACATTTAACAACAAAATAAAATTAAAAAACTGAAAACTAAAATAAATCTACTTCTACCACTAGCCTTTTAACTTTCCTCATCATCACCACCACCTACTGGACCAATGGCTTCCTCCATCTCTTCATCTACTTGTGCACCACGTCCCTGGCACCCCATAAAACTTGCCCCTCGGCCAATTAGCATAAGACACATACTCAGCCTGAGTGGGGAAAGTGCGATCCTCGGGTGCCAAAAAAGTATTTTGAAATTGTTGTTGCATGGCATCAAAAAGGAAGGCTTGAGATCTCCTCGAAGCCTCAAAGTTGTCACAGCAATAGCTAGCAAAAGCCATCTGATCAAAAGCGGGGGCACGACGAGGTTTAGGTCGGGAAGATGAAGTACATGCTCCTTCCGCTTTATCCAACGGTGCCGACAAAACCTGTTCACAAAATAATCATTAATAGTGCTTGTTATGGTGTAATGGACTTCATTAGGGAGGAGCACATTTGCTTTCTTGCAAAGTCCCATAATTAGGCCCGGGTAAATGAGAACTCCGGCCTTTCCACCATGCTTCGTCCCACTTGTGGCGACTTTCCGCATTTCTCCCGCGATGATGGAAGCTACATCCACAGATTTTCCAGCCAAAATATAAGAGAGCAGGCAGCCCACATCCAGTGGAATAGTGGTGGTATAGCTACGCGGTCGGATGTTATTCAAAAGGAGAACCAAGACGGCTCGAGCTTCTAAGGTGAGGTCCTCTCGCTTCCAATGCTTGGGCAGCCCTTGATCATTAAGGAGATAGCTCCTTCCTTGAAGGCACAACTGCTCATTAACCTCATTAAAGTCCCACTCTTGAGTCGCCATTTTTTCGCGATATTGACATCGCTCTCCGTCTCGCAAGGTGAGAGGGTTCCCCAAAAAATTGTTCAACGCATCTCTATTAAAGATGATGACCTTGCCTCTCACTTGCGTTTTGTAGTGATACGCTTTACCTTCCTCCACTTGAATGGCATTAGCATAAAACTCTCGCACAATATCATAGTTAATCTCCCTCTCCGGCTCGCACAACTTATGCCACTTCCTATCCTCGATAAGCTGCACGATCTTGCTGTATTTCCCATTAGGAGCAAAGTTTACAAGTCGCTCGGCTTGGATTGTTCTTCGCACAAGGGCCTCATATCTCTCTTCGCATTCATCGTTTGAGAACCGTCGCACGCCTCGTAAAGGTCCGGAACTGGTGGATTTCTGGCGCTTAGACATCTGCAAAAATCATACAAAATCAAAACAACACACAAAACATCAGTATCACAAAGCAATAAGCTTGCTGGAATTACTGAGTTCGCGGCGCGAACAGACCTGCGCGGCGCGTCCTGGGCGAAACCCAGAAAAACCAGCAAGTTCACAGACAGCCAAATCATCATGCAAACATCCTTCTAACACAATCAGTATTGACACAAGATTCCCTAATGCTATTCCTTAATCATTCTAACAATTTCCAACACTAATTTCCTAACACATGCAATTGAAATCCCTAACCCTAACAATGCAATTCAGAATTTAAAATCAAAGAAGGAGAGAAGATTTCAGATTTCATACCTTGGTGTCTTGATTGAGATTTGGGTTAGGAAATTAGAGAGGAAGTGAGTAGGGTTCTTAAGTTAAGAAGGAATGTAATTGATTTTGAGTGTGGGAGAAGAGGGAAAAGGGTTTTAAAAAAAAAACTAACTAAAAGTAAGCAAAATAAAGAAAATAGGGAGACTGAACCCGCACTGCTCGCGGCGCGCAAGGCCTACGCGGCGCGTACTGAATGATAAATTAATTTTGGAAAGTTGCTGTCCAACCAGTTCGCGGCGCAAACACCTCACGCGGCGCGTACTGAATGAGAAAACTGAAAACAAAAGTTTCTGCCTGCTACTTCGCGACGCAAACATAGGTACGCGCCGCGCACCTAGTTTTCTGCAAAGGACGCGGCGCGAATAACGCACGCGGCGCCAACGGAGACAACTTTTAGAAAAATTAGATGCTGCAGATTTTCAGTTTTCCACCAGACTTGAGCAGAAGGGGTATTGTTACTAGAAAGCTAAAAAATTACTCAAAAAAATGAAAGGATTACTTACTACGTTGGGTTGCCTCCCAACAAGCGCTTTGTTTAACGTCGTTCGAGCTCGACGGTTCATTGGTGCTTCACGGCTCAACGAGCGAAATGACGCACACTTGCCGGTTGAATTCACCACCTTGGTAAATTTTCAGTCGCTGCCCATTTACCGTCCAGCTTGCTTTTGTTTTAGGATCCTCCACCACAATGGCTCCATAACTTTTTACTTCTTTAATCACAAACGGTCCCGACCATTTTGACTTCAATTTACCCGGAAAAAGCTTAAGTCTTGAGTTGAATAAAAGTACCATTTGCCCCCCTTGGAATTCCTTCAACTTGATCTTACCATCATGATATGCTTTTATTTTTTCTTTGTAGAGTTTGTTTGAATGATAAGCATTGTTCCTTAACTCTTCAACTTCATGAAGTTGGTCTTTGCGCTTTTCTCCGGCTAGATTATGGTCGAAATTTAGGAATTTGAGAGCCCAAAGTGCTCTATGTTCCACTTCCACCGGGAGGTGACAAGTCTTACCGTAGACCATTTGAAATGGAGTCAATCCGATGGGAGCTTTGTATGCAGTCCTGTATGCCCATAATGCTTCATCCAACTTTGTGGACCACTCTTTTCTTGAACTTGAAACTGTTTTCTCAAGAATCCTTTTGATTTCTCTGTTAGATACCTCGGTTTGACCATTTGCTTGGGGATGGTAAGGGGTGGTGACTTTATGCTTGACACCATAATGTTCTAAAACTTTTTCTAACGGTGCATTGCAAAAATGCGAGCCACCATCACTTACCAACACCCTTGGCATACCAAAACGTGAAAAGATGTTTTCTTTAAAATTTTATCACCGTTTTGAATCACTGGGTGAAGCAATCGCTTCCACCCATTTTGATACATAGTCAACGCAACCAAAATATATTCATTGGAAAAGATGGAAGCGGGCCAACAAGTCAATGCCCCAACAATCAAAGACCTCAACTTCTAACATATTGGTTAGGGCATTTCATCTCGTTTACCTATTCCACCACTTCTTTGACATTGGTCACAACTTTTGAATGCTCATGAGCATCTTTAAAGAGCGACGGCCAATAAAATCGATTGTAGGACTTTAGTGGCTGTCCATGAACCGCTATAGTGTCCTCCGTATGGAGAGTTGTGACAATGCCAAAGAATGTCTTTGGACTCTTCGATTGTTACACATCGCCTCAATATGCTGTCCACACCTACTTTAAATAAGTATGGATCATCCCAAACATATTGCTTGACATCCGACAAGAATTTCTTCTTGGTTACTAGTGAGGTCTTCGGTATTAACGGTTGCTTTAAAATTAGCAAAATCAACAAACCAAGGCCTCACTTGTATCGCATAAAGTTTCTCATCCGGAATTCTTCTCCTCCGTTTCTTTCTTTGTAATTTCTACATTGACCAATCGGGACAAGTGATCCGCTACCAAATTTTCGGAACCTTTTTTATCCCGGATTTCCAAATCAAATTCTTGTAACAATAGAATCCAACGGATTAATCTTTGTTTGGAATCCGGTTTGGTTAACAAATACTTGATAGCCGAATGGTCAGTGTAAATTACAACTCTTGAACCGATCAAATAAGCTCTAAATTTTTCCAATGCATACACTATAGCTAGTAATTCCTTTTCGGTAGTTGCATAATTAATTTGTGCCTCATTTAGGACCTTACTAGCATAATGTATGGCATGAAAAACCTTTGCTTTTCTTTGACCCAAAACAGCACCAACCGCATAATCGCTTGCATCACACATAAGTTCAAAGTCTAGTTTCCAATTAGGTGCAACGATTACGGGTGTGGTGATCAACTTTTCTTTTAACTCATGAAAAGCTTTTAGACACGACTCATCAAAATTAAATTGCGTACCTTTGTTGAGTAAATTACTCAAAGGTTTAGCTATCTTCGAAAAATCCTTGATGAACCTTCTATAAAATCCCGCGTGGCCAAGAAAGCTTCTCACTCCTTTGATGTTGATTGGTGGGGGTAGCTTCTCGATCACTTCAACTTTAGCTTTATCCACTTCAAGACCTTTTGAGGAAATTTTATGACCAAGGACTACACCTTTGGTAACCATGAAATTACACTTCTCCCAATTGAGCACAAGATTTGTCTCAACACATCTCTCCAACACCACATCCAGATTTTTCAAACATAGATCGAAGGATGCACCATACACGGAAAAATCATCCATAAACACTTCGATGCATTCTTCAATCAAGTCGGCGAAAATCGCGCATACACCGTTGAAATGTTGCTGAGCGTTACATAACCCGAATGGCATCCTTCGATAAGCAAAAATACCAAAAGGACAAGTAAAGGTTTTTTCATGATCCGCCGGATTCACCGAAATTTGATTGTATCCCGAATAGCCATCCAAGAAACAAAAGAAATTTTACGGCTAATCTTTCCAACATTTGATCCATGAAAGGTAGCGGGAAATGATCTTTTCTTGTTGCTTGATTCAACCTCCGATAGTCGATACACATCCTCCACCCGGTCACCGTTCTTGTTGGAATTAATTCATTCTTATCATTACGGATGACCGTCATACCACCTTTTTTCGGAACCACTTGTACCGGACTCACCCATTCACTATCGGAAATAGGATAAATCATCCCGGCCTCTAGCAACTTCACTACTTCTTTTCGCACGACTTCCTTCATTGATGGATTCAAACGTCTTTGGGGTGTGCAGCGGGTTTGAAATCATCTTCCATCATTATCTTGTGCATGCATGGGTGGACTAATTCCCTTTAAATCGGACAGCACCCAACCTAATGCTCCTTCATTCTTCTTTAGGACTTGAATTAACTTGTGTTCCTCCTTCGGTGATAAAGTGTTGCTAATAATTACCGGTTTTGTGGCATTATCACCAAGAAAAACATACTTTAAATGCGCGGGCAGCATCTTTAATTCTAACTTCACCTCTTCAACTTCCTTGTTCTCATTCAAGTCTTCCATTTTCTCCTCCTTATGATCGATTTCTTTACAAGCTTCCAATTCACCCAAGATTTCCTCGATCTCTTTGTCTTCATTTTCGGATGAAATGGTATGAACTTCAATGAGAGATCTTTCTAATGGACTAGAAATATGCACTTGATTTACAATTCCCATTACTTCTTCGATAACATCGATGTGGAAAATGTCATGCTTGTCTTTGGGATGCTTCATGGCTTCAAAAAGATTAAAAGTCACCTCTTCATCTTGCACCCGTACTTTCATAAGCCCATCATCAATGTCAATCATCATACGGGCTGTTTTCATGAAAGGTCGACCAAGAATCAATGGAACATCTCTATCTTCTTCCATATCAACTACCACGAAATCAACCGGAAACAAGAATTTGTCTACTTTCACTAACATGTCTTGAGCAACCCCATATGGTGAAGTGGTAGATTTATCGACTAGTTGCAAAGTCATCCTAGTAGCTTTCATCTCGATGTTCCCCAATCTCTTAATAATGGATAAAGGAATCAAATTTATGCTAGACCCCAAATCAATTAGACCATTTCCGATGTAGGTATCCCCAATAGTTACCGGTAGGATAACTCGTCCCGGATCGGCTTCCTTTCTTGGGAGAGTTCTTTGGATTATGGCACTACGGGCATCAAGCAAAATTGTTTCATTATCCTCATATCTCTTTTCTTGGTGAGGATGTCCTTCATGAACTTGGCATATTTTGGCATTTGCTCTAATGCTTCGGCAAATGGAATATTTATTTGAAGTTGCTTAAATATATCCATAAACCTAGCATAATGCCTTGCATTTTCCTTCTTTGATGGTGCATGTGGATATGGTAGGTGTTGGAGAGGAATTTTGCTCACTCCTTTATCTCCTCTTTTATTTCTCCTTGTATTTTTCTCCTTTTTCTCATTTTTTTCTTCATCTTCTTTTCCTTTTTCAACTAAGTCATCCTCCTTTTTTTCTAACTCCTCTTTTTCACCTACTACCTCTTCATCATCCTTATTCTCAACCATCACTTCATTATCATCTTCAACTACAATTTCATTACTTATTCCGTTGCTCACCCCTTTACCGCTTCTAGTAACAATTGCCTTGCAATGCTCCTTCGGGTTGGTGTGAGTATTGGCGGAAAAGGATGGTCCCGTTTGTTGCTCGGCTAATTGCTTAGCAAGCTGCCCCACTTGATTCTCTAAATTCTTTATGGCAGCCACATTGCTCTTTTGATTCTCCATAGAAACTTGCATAAATTGGTTGAGTGTTTCTTCCAATTTTGAGCTTCCACCTTGAGATTGTTGGCCTTGAGCATTTGTGCTTTGGTATGGGCTTTGATGTTGATAATGTTGATTGTTGAATCTTGATGGTTGGTAGCCTTGGTTATTTCTTTGATAAGAGTTGTTGTGATGTGGAGGTTGCCTTTGGTAGCCTTGATTTTGATTGTTCAAATAATTTACTTCTTCGCCTTCGGGAGGTGGACAATAGCCGGTAGGATGATCACCTTGACAAAGTTCACAACATGCCACTTGATGCTTGATTTGAGCTCCTTGCATTTCTTTCATTTGTTGTGGAAGTTTGGACATTTGTTGAGTAAGTAACTTCACTTGTTGTGAAAGTAGCTTGTTTTGAGCGAGAATTGCATCATTGGTGTTTAATTCAAGAACACCCGATCTCCTTTGTGAAGGGTTCCGATCATGTTGACTTTGAAGATCATTAAGTGCCATTCGATCAATAATCACTATAGCATCTTCCGCACTTTTAGACATCAAAGAACCACCCGCGGTAGCATCTAAAAGTGTTTTGTGCACCGGTTGGAGTCCATTCCGAAATATGTGGATTTGAGTGAGTTCATCAAAACCATGACCTTTGCATTTTCGTAACATAGACTTGAATCTTTCCCAAGCCTCATTTAGAGACTCGTTGCTTCCTTGAGTGAATACCGCAATTGCCGTTTTGGCTTCCATGAATCGGGATTGTGGAAAATACCTTTCTAAGAACTTTTCTTCTAATAAATTCCAATCCGTCATCACTCTTGGTAATTGATCGAGATACCACTCTTTAGCTTTTCCAATTAAGGAATGTGGAAACAATCTCTTGAATAGTGCCTCCTCACCCGCTTCATCTACCCCCGTTGCACCCGCAATCTCATAAAATTTGGTGAGATGCGTGAAAGGGTCTTCATGGTCCATTCCGGTGAACGGACTTGCATAAAGTAGTTGAAGGATTCCGGTCTTCATCTCCGAGTTCCTTCCACCTTGAGCATTACGAGCAAATTGAGCGGTGCGTCTTGGACTATTTGCGGACATTTCGGTACGAACTTCACCCGCCATGTTTCCTTCAAAAGTGTTGGCACCTACTTCCTCAATTTGAATTGTTGAAGAAATAGATGCTTCTTCTCTTAGTCTCCTCTCTTTGGCCAATTTTTGTCTTCTTCGTGTTTTGCTATTGAGCTTCCGGATCGTCCTTTCAATTTCGGAATTGAAGGGAAATTGTTCTTCGGTAGCTTTTTCCCGCATACACAAAAATTCTACAAAACTAGCAAACCAAGTGAAACACAAGAGATATTAATAAAGTAACAAAACTTAAAACAATGAACTATTGCAATGCTTGTAATATCAAACGCCAATCCCCGGCAACGGCGCCAATTTGTTGAAAAGTATTTTTCCGGCAAATATTTTTATATCGTATCCACAGAGATTGGGTGATATTACCGCCGTTCTATAGTTAAAATTGCTTTAAGTTTACAAATTAAAAATGGTTTGTTTATGTTTGGAAATATATCATGCACTTGTGACATAAATTGAAAATACTCAAAATGTGGTTTTTATCAATTAAAAGAAATTTGTCAAGACTTGGTTTCACTATTCCATTTCCATAGATTTACTTATAACTAGTATGTGAACTCAATAGGTTGAATCTATTCCACTATCCTCTCAATACCATTTATATCTAAATGATAATGTGATGTTTATTAAATTAATCCCTTAGATAATTTCTTCATCCAAAATATTAATCTAACAATCCCTAATATTTGATAATAAGGAAAAGCAAGAAATAACCTATTTCTACAATTCAATTCTTACTTGAGAAAACACTTGAAGAACATAAATTAAATTATCTTTTTCAACAATAACTTAATTTGACATATTCAATAAACCATACAAGAGTTTCTCTACATTCAACCTCAAATTGTTCACATACAAAGAATTACAAGAGATACATAATGGAATTGGAATAGCTACTACCTTAGTCTTGACAAAATTTGGGAAGTTAGCTCCTCATCACCATTATTGACATTCACCAGCTTTTCTATTCTTCTCTCCAAAGTTCTCTATATTTTTCAATCTGATTGTGAATCATCATAAAACAACCTAGCAAAACTATCTTTTGTTTCTTTCTTTTCTCTCTCCTTCATTTGCTTTCTTCCCCTCATCATTGCACATGATATGACCTTTTACATGCAACCACTCCTTTCTCTTGGCCCAAAAAGTAACTAAAATTAAATCCTCACGCCACCCCAAGACGGCTGACCCAAAGATACTTCTAATCATCTCAAACAGAATTGCTGACCACGCACAGTTCGCGGCGCCAACCAAGGACACGGCGCGAACTAAGGCAAATGAGGTTCGCGGCGCCACAGAAGGACGCAGCGCGAACTGAGCTGCTTCATGCTCCTTTGACTTTTCCTTGGCTCCTTTTGTCTTATCTTGATCTTTCTTTGACTTGGTTGCTTCTTCCAACTCCAATTGAATCCAAGTAATTCTTTTTCTCTAAAAAAATGCTACAAAACTAACAATTAAGGTGAAATATCTATTCTACTAAAATAAAAACAATGATAATTGCATATTTGTGAATTGTGTGAATAAAAGGATACAAATTAAATAAAACTTGGTAAAAAGGACCATTAAATATGTATGAAAATTAGTACAATTCGGTCCTTAACATCTTGCTGAATCTTAGAGGAAGAGGATTTGTGTTTCTTCTTTTTCTTTTTCTCTTTCTCGAGGCCGTCTTTCGAGCTTCCTGCCTTCTTCATTTTCTTTTTCTCGTCTCTCGAGCTTTCTGCTTTCTTCATTTTCTTTTTCTCAGGACCATCGCCTGTGTCTTCCTTCTTTCGTTTTGATTGTTTGGATTTGGTGGAACAGTGAGGGGAACAAACATCAGAAGATGCCTGCAAAGTTAGAGAGAAATTAGGACAAGGCAGAAATTAAAGGGAGGGATTTTGATAAGGCGTAGGTTAATACCTTCTTCCCCTCGATTTGTTGTAATGTGTCCTTGGAAAATTTGGATTTGGTGGAGGGAGCAGTCAAGACCGCAGAGCGTGTCTGATTCTGGAAAAGAAAATAACCATAGTAAAGATTTGTGACAAACAAAAGGGGTAAGAACTAAGTAAGAAACAAGATGCTCACAGAAGAACCGGTTTTCTTGATAGAGTGTGAAATGGGTTTTGTGTCTGAGTCGGAGTCCTCAAGGACATTCTGCAAAAAGGACAACGACATTAATATCAATAGACAGATAAACCAGATCAAGCCAATAGGTTCTGATGACAAACCTTTGTGGTTGAAGGACCCGTTACGGTGTCCTTAACAGCAGGAGCGTCAACGTCTGGAGCATGTTCAGTAGGGGGAGCTGAAACAAAAAGAAAAGTTAGTAGGCCCAGAAGTTTCGACACGAAGAAAATGGCTTCAGAAGCCAGTACCATGAGGCATGCCCTGAATTTGCTTGCTGTTGGTACGCCAACGTCTCATGGACTTACCCTGCAATGCGGCGGAAGCAGCAGTCAGTTGAGCTAATTTACTCTTGGAATCACCAACAAATGAGTTGAAGTATGTCGCCAAGTGTCAAATTCTTTGGTACAGAGATATTGGGGTTTGAATTCGTAAAGGTGAGTTGTGGGGGTTTGTTGCAAACATTGTCATAATCATCTTGATGACACTCCAGGACTATTGGCAAACACTCCATTAAGGAGGCAGGACTCGAAAATGGATTTAGGAAGAGTTTGACAAAGCCCAAATTGGCGAGCCACCAGGTTGGGTTGGTATGCCACAAGGCTTGGTTTGTCACCATTAAGTGCATAAGATAAGAACAAGGGAGTCAACACTTGAGTCCAGAAGTTGATGGCACGCTGAGGATATCTGGCGTCCCTGGGATAAAAATTGCCGCAATAATAGGAGACTTTGGATTTGTCGAGAAAGGGGCTGAGGCAGTCAAGTCACCTTTTTTCAACATGGTCTTGAACATAACTTCAAGTAATTGAGGCCTCACTCTATTCTCAATAGGGATGCTCGACAGCAGCCGTTCCCATACACTATAGTCTTGACCTGAGGTACCAGCCGGTCGATCAAGTGTGCATGCTACCTTTCTGTTTTTGAAAGGTTTCACTTCAGCTGGGAACATGGCCACTAACCATAACTGGAGAAGCCATAGAGGGCCATGGAATAACACATTTTTCTTGGGGTCAATAACATGAGCTTTTATTTGGCCCACGATATCTGTCAATGAAGAGTAGAGTGAGGCCAGAATGAGGTCAGATATGGAAACCAGGGTACCATTGTGTAGGTGGCTAGCCAGAGTGGCATGTGCCTTAGTGACCTGCACAGACCTGTTGCGAATATATGGCGTGCTAACCAGTATGCTAAAAAGGCAACATGCTCCTCATCTGAGATCTCATCAGTGTTCTTGTGATGATGCTCTGCAAAGGCAGTATAAGATGGAAGTCCACTTGTGCCAACATTGAAGCGCACAGGAATATAGGTAACGTCTCGATGGTTGTAAAGTTCACCACCTAACTTCGTATCGGTGATGGCCGCCAGGTCGAGGAGAGTCGGAGTCATCATTCCACGACCAGTGTGGAACGTATTGGTAGTACCCTCCCAGAAGAAGATAGCAGCCACCAACATGTTGTGGGAGTAAGGAATACCAGTTCGACTCATTTGTAACAATGGGTAAATCCCAAGCTCTTCCCATTGCTTCCTTTTTGTGGGTTCTAAGCGGTCCATCCAAGTACAAAATTTGGGGCAATTGATAGGGGAAGTGACCCTAAACCTAAAGTCTTTACGAAGGAAAGATAAAGAAATGGGGTCCATAAAAGAAACCAAAGGGCGTGATTGGTGACTAGTGGGGAAATGAACATGCATGTTATGCACGTTTGCAAGAGCAGGTGCCCTAGAAGGTAGAGGACCCAGAAACACAGCAGGATTGCCAAGTTGACCAAGGTTGAAGGGGATTATTACCTGGGATTGCCAAACCTTCGCTTTTTCAACGGAAAATGGTGGTTCCGGAATGTAGGGTTTGCCGTCTACATAGCAAAGCTGATACACCGGAGCTGGAGCAGAGGTGAACTGAGTTGCGTTTGTCTTCGTCATCTGGGGAAGAAGAGAATCGCCGATGTATGGTGTGATAAGAAGAATGAAGATGATGGACAGTAGCAAGTGAATGGTAATGCGTATGAAGGAAACTGAGAGCGAAAGAAAAGTGAGGAAGTCCTGGAAGAAGGCTATTTATAGCCACTCACGCCTTGGAGGAAAGAAGCGGGAGAGTTAGTGGGGCATGGTGCCGAATCGTGGCCGATGGATGTGACACGTGGAGGCAGATGGAAGTAAGAACGTGTGGGCCATGGAACGAGGTGAGAACAGTGCGGTCACGTCTCATTTAATGCTCACGATTTCGAAACGCCAACGTGCTACTGGGTCATGATTACGTGACGTCAGCGATGGGATGGTACAGTGTACCACGTTTTGGAAAGAAAGAGGAAGCGGTTATAGAGCTGGTGTTTCGACCGATTTTTCATAGATGCCATTATCTCACGAGGACAACAGGCATTCAAAGTATTTTGCAGAAGTTTAGAACATCGATCATGTGTTCGAAAATGGCATCTCTGGGGGGCATTTTGTTGGGTCGAAAATATGCCAAGGCCAGCTGAAGGTATTAAGTCCTTAATTTAAAGGGACAATTCTGGAACTTCGTGGAAAGTTCTAGAAGAGAAGGGTATATTTTGGTCAAGAGTGAGGAATTTCGAAGTCTCAGTCGACCAGTAGGAAGCCATCGATTCTTATGAGTGGTTATCTTGGGCTCGAATGAGTAAGCAGATTGCTGTCGAAGTCGAAGTCAAGAATTCACGTCGAGGTGAAGTTGGAGATTACTCTTAGAGAAATTTAGCATCATTGTCTCAAGGTTTGGACGTAACTCATGGAAGCGGGAACAGTTATTTCTCAGAAGTGCGCCAAGTTCGAATTTCAAAAGGAGGTGCAGAACGTGGGCAGTTGATTATAGTTTTGAAGAATTGGCGCTCAGAGAGGTGGCAGGATCCTATGGAGCAGTTGCCTTCATATTTAGTTGTAGCCGTCGATTTAGCATAGGCAGTTACTTTGTAAATACTATAAATAAGTCAAATCTCTTGTAATTTGGTGTGTTCATTCGTATGCTCAAACTGCTTGCAAAAACTCTGCCCAATTCCGCACTTAAGGAAGAAAGAGTCCGCAAAGCTTTGATGTACGTTGAATCACCAACTTTTCCAGTTATTGCAATCAAGTTTTATTTCAATCTTTATCTAATCAGTCTGGTTACTTTATTCTAACCGTCGAGAAGCATTTTTATGTTCTTTTGTTTAAGTTTCGCACAAGTCCTGAGCTTTAAGCCTTGAGTCACGAGTCACTGCTTGGCTTGCCCAGTTTGGCTGTCGAAAACTCCTTTCGATCGAGGCTTCAGTCGTCTAGGTCACGGATTACTTATCTCGACCAAGCCTTAGTTTGTGTGGAAAACCATCATAGTAGTTTCCTCTAGCACATCGAACACGGTTCTTGCATAGGCTTCTTCGACGAAATCCGTGATCACCAAAACTTAGCACACGTCTTGAGATCAATCTGGTCGATCTCGCTAGTAACCCCTAGTTTAGGACGCGGGGAGGATCAGCGATTGTTTACCATTTTCCACAGTAAACAGCTACCATAGCAGATGACTCTGACTCTGAATCAGAATTTGAAGAGGTATTCTCTGAATTTACTAGAGCTAAACTTGTAGATAGTTTATCAGAACTTCTTGAAAACCACAGTCAACTCAAAATAAAATACAAGAAACTCAAAAAGAGTCTTGTATATGAAATTGAGTAACTTAAAGCAGAAAACTCTGAACTAAAAGAAAATAATGTTAAACTCAAAGAGGAATCTCAAAATGTTCAAAAAGTTTCTAGTTCAGATACTACTTCGAGTTTAAAAGATATTCTTTGAATACGACTCCAGTTTTCAAAAATTTCTTGCTAAAAGCATAGGTAGAAGCAAAATGGCTTCAATGATCTATGGTGTTAGTGGAAACAACAGAAGAGGAATTGGATATGAAACTCCTAGAGGGAAAGAAACATATCAACCTAAACCTGTTGATGAAATGGTTATCACATATAAACCACTGCACAAATAATTTAGTTTTGGTCACACACGTGATATCAAATATACATCTTACATTGAAAATTTTCATGCTAAACCAAAGTTCAAACGAAACTTTAGAAACTCTAACCAAAAAGGACCCAAAAGGATATGGGTGCCTAAGGAGAAAATAATATATGTTGCAGATGTCCTTAACAACAAAGTTGAAACACCAGTCATGGTACCTGGACTCTGGATGCTCACGAGACATGACAAAAATAAAGTATATGTTCCAAAGTCTAGAGCTTAAATTTGGAGGAGATGTAAAGTTTGGAGGTAACCAGATAGGAAAGATTATTGGTTCTGGAACCATTAGAAACGGTAACCTCCCTTCTATATCTAATGTTCTGTTAATAAAATGATTAGTGAATAACTTATTGTACATAAGTAAATTAAGTGAAAATGGTTATGACATAATCTTTAATCAAAAGTCATGTAGAACTGTTAGTCAAAAAGATGGGTCAATCCTTTTTACTGGTAAGAGAAAGAACAACATCTATAAAATTTATCTTTCTGATCTTAAAACTCAGAATGTAAAATGCCTTATGTCTGTTAACGATGAAAAATGGGTCTGGCACAGAAGATTGGGACATGTTTTAACACCCCAATATTACCCAAGGTTTTATAAGTAAAATTAGAGTAATTTAAAATTTCATAAATTCAATAATGAGGCGTCACACCTTCAAAACCAAATCACTTTAAACAGTTTGCTTTAAAGTATTAATCTCGGATACATAACATCCTCGGAAATCATAAATTGAATCTTAGAAATCAAAACACCTTCTTTATTAAACCTCCTCATCAAATCATATTTTCATAAAGTATGATTCTTATTCACAAAAGGAATAACAACAAAAAAACAACAACAAGACAATATAAATATTCCCCCCGAGTGCTACGTATCAGAGCGACACCGACTCGACTAATAGCAGCTATAATCTCCGTCTTCATAACCTGCACGTTACCAGTATAAAGGTAACGGTGAAACAAGTAAAGGGTGAGATACTCAAAAACATATAATTAAAGGCATGATAACACACACACACACACACACACACACACACACATATATATATATATATATATATATATATATATATATATATATATATATATATAGTTCTGGAATCATAAAAGATATAGGTTAGTAAGTGCATTCCAACACATATCCAAATCTCACTCATTTTAATCGTCATTCTAATGTATATAATCAACACTTTATCGCCATAACCTCATCGACATAAATCATCACAACAACGCATAAACTTTCATCACCACGAAATCATCACAAGTCAATACGTCACTAATCAACACGGCAATCATAAACAACAACATCAAACAATGCTAATAACATAAGCAACAAAACTTTGGAGTATAACTCCCATCATGGTTGCCATCCAGGCCGGCCTGGTTTCCATAGTTTTCAGGCCAATCAAATATAACAACACAACATAAACAAAATCATCACAAATTGGCTAAAGCCCATCGTCACAAACATCATCACATCATTTTGCATTAAGCATTTCATCAAAGTCAAATCATCGTAAAACTCATCATTTATATTCATTGCATAGTTATCATGAAATTATCATGTCATATTCATTTCATGTTCATCATAAAGATCATCACCAAACAAAGCATCGTATATCATCGCAATTCCACATAATCCATCAATTAAAACCCAACGCCAAACAACTCAATCATAAACATAACTGACTCCATGAGACACGACTATGTTATGCATGTGGTACCCATCGCTTTGTCCATACTTAGGAACATTTGGCATAAAGCCCATCGTCGCTTGGCATAAAAGCCCTCGTCGTTTGGCATAAAAGCCCTCGTCGCCAATGCAATGTATGTGACTCGACAATAAAAACAACACAACAAAAACATCATCATCGCTCATCAAAATTGACATAAAGTCTACGTCACCATATTCATCCACATCAAGATAAACATATCATCGCATCGCATGTCATCAAGTATTCATTAATAAATCCACTGTCGCAAACATCATGTTTAATCACACCACATCATTATCAATTTATTCACCAAATTACAAATACGGAAAAATAGTCACACACCAACAATCATCGCAAAAGTCATTCCTAATAACCGGTATTAATCATAATCTTCAACATCGCAATCGGATTGTCCATACGTGCCTTAAATTGACTAAAACACAATCCGATTCAATTTAACTGTAATTTGTCCTATTTCGGGTCGTTACGTAAAAACTCGTAGTTTCGAAAAACTAATCTCACCACTACGTTTTACACGTCGAACTTAGCTAGCACGTCAATTTTCGTTGAATTCGGAGCAACTTGCTTCGTCGCTGAAATTACCGAAATCGAAAAAATCGGAACATAATCGGGTTCCAAATTTAATCGGCTAACTTATGTCCTAATTATATTTTATTAATACCAACTAGTAGTATATGAAATTGATGAAATTGAAACAAACAGAAGCCAAATGAAGAATTATGTAGAAAATAAATTATGCAGAACAGAAAACAGATTACAGGGAAAAACAGCAAAAATTCGTTTCTCTCCTCCTAGCACCAGGGACACTCGTCCTAGCCTTGTACCATGATTGGAGGCGGGGGCCTTGGAGTGGGGAACGGCCACCCCTCAAGATGAGGTGGGCGCCTCCCCCTTGCTTCATGGCTCACTCATCTTCTTCCTCGGTTCAACATACAGGCAGTGTAACTTTTCTGGGTTTTTTTTAATAATTTTCACAGTTTCTATATTTTCTTCTTCTAGCAACTCATTCCTACTAGCTTAACAATAAGGCACCAATAATCCATACTCCTAACTCAACCTTTCTAAGTTATCTCAACACTCACTCAACCAAACTCATGGATCAACCTATCAATTTTTCCCGAATCCAAAACATATCTATCAAATCCTAACTATAGGAAGTGGAAAATCAAACCCCTTACCTCAAGTGCTTGGATGATTCTTGATGATTCCACAAAATCCAAACCTTGCTCTTGCTCTTGCTCTTCTTCTTCTTCTCCCAAAACCCTCTCTTTCTCTCTATGTTACTAAGTTTGGCTTTGTGTTGTAATAGAAGGAAAATGAGGAAAATGTGTTTTTATGTTGTTTCTACTAGTAAGCCAAGGGTGTAAACCCAATTCTAGACAATTAATCCTCACACCCATAACTTATTTTTATTAATTAACACACTAATAATATCTAATAATGTTATTAACTCAATTAATTAAAATTATTCCGGGGAATTAAATATCGGTCTAAATAATATTTTATAGAATCGAACGGAATAAAAACCGGACCGAACGAAACGTCGCCAAATATATTAATAGATATATCGATTAATATAAATATTCTCGTCGTCAAAACAATCGTCAAACGGTAACTCAAAAATATTAATATAATATAATATTAAATAAAACGGGGCGTTACAACTCTCCCCCACTTAAAAAGTTTCGTCCTCAAAATTACGACCAAAACGAACAACTCGGGACATGCCTACGCATTCGTCCACTCAATCCTCGTGTCAAATAAACAACATACAAAAGACACCAAAAACAAGGGCATCTCCCTAACCACAACGTCCAGTCAAGAACAATCATGCCGAGATGCAAAGCCCATACAATGCACTCGAAAACCAACTAACAACCCAACAACCAAACAAGTCGCAGACACACCGGTTCACTCGAGAACCAAACAAACAAGATCGATACCATCCTAATGTCTCAACCATGGAATTAGTCACACACTCGAACTGACACCTCGGAAATGAGTCATCAAAGATAGGAACATAAAGTCCTACGACACAACACCGACTCCATCGCTAAAACGACAACAACAAAATGGTTATACAAACCAAAACTGAAACAATCAGAATAGGATAGTACCACGCATGCTACGCAAACACGAAAAAGATGCCTTCATTCACGCATAAGTACGAACTCAAGAATTACACTTGCAGTTATCACTTTCATTCCAGAAAATCACAAGGTCACATCGTCCTTGTAGATTACCAACGTACAACCCTTGAACAATAACAAGGTACTCAAACATAACCGAACTGCGATACACTACTCATTCAAGGGCGTATACTAACGACTTGCGACTATAACTCACTAGTCCAAATCCAACAATCTCGCATACTCAATAAAAATTCAATGCTCGATATCTATACCATGTTGCGTCACTTTTACGCATATGATACCAACCGTAAAACAACTTGGTTAATCCTCAACTTCACAATTACTCAGAATGGATACGTTCGAAGCATACGCCCATCAGGACACCTCGTAACATCAGACTCATCAACTCAAAAAAAAAATCACTCTTTCATTCTTGATTGATCAACATCCATTGATCCTCTAAAATACACGACCTAGCTTGACCGTCTCAAATATTGTCCAAATATTCACTTGTGAAGCTTCGACGTATACATTTGACTTCAACGAAGTCTTCCTTTATATCAATTAAATTCCCAAAACTTGTATTAAGTAATCACCATCCTCGCACCGTCACAATGATCAATACACAGGTTTCTTATTCGAAACACCTTTCATAACTTTCAATCTTCCAAAGTGGTAATTCAAACCAAAACACTCTCTCAAGAACTCAACCCATCAACGTCGTCTCATACTACTGTAATTACAAAACAGGTTGGACTTAGAACCATAACATAAATTTTTATGGAATTCAACATGAACACCGTCGCGACCGTCTACAGTCACAAATAGAACATTTTCCCTTATAAAACATCAATCATCTTAAGGTACCTGTGGCTACCAAACCATCTCGAAATTCTTTACCGTCAAGACTTATCTTAGTCATAATCTAATAGTCCACCGCGACCATTAGTATCCGACGAAATCCATATGCTAGTAGTGAACAAACCCTTAATAACCTTCTGAACTTAATCTCAACAAATGTCTCAAAACAAACATGCGACATTCTTCAAAACAGTAAATCCCAAATCAGATATCCTTGGGTTATCCGCGATATCGACATACTAAACTAACCACCAGACGAAGTCTCTTCATAGATCGTACTCAAACTTGAATTGTCTTCAACAATTCCAATCTTCTCGTCGTTAACATTTGCACCTTTAAGATTTCAAATGAGCACAACCGCCTCAAACTCTAACTCACGCGTCCGACAATTTTTCGTTATGAAAATCAAATCGTTCCAAGGTAGCAATACACTTTTCCAACTCTATGTCGAAATACATCTTAAGTCCAAAATGAAATATCACAATACACCGCACAAGGTTCTTCAGTACTAAACAAGACCAAAATCAAAGCATTCGCTAAAATTTTCACTGGCTCAAACAAATTTGCTTCCCATTGTGAAGTCCAAATAGCGACTCAACCATCTCAAGTCAAAGTACCCACGATCAATACCAACTTATAAAAATATCTTCCATCAAACTCACAAAGTTAACCATCCAAAACAAAGGAACTTCTAAGCTCTGAAATAACCCCATGAAGTCTTCTACAAGATACAAAATAAATCTTCGCGGAACTGTCCAAAATATCACGGTCTAATTCGCTTACTTAAGGCATTCACGTCCAACAGTTCAAAACTCTATCTTTAGAATACTCGACATGCACTGGTCTAACTTCACTACTGATAACGCAAAGCTCGGATGCTTGCTACAATTTCCTTAACTTGATGTGAACCAAATAATATCTGTTCTTACAGGAAAAACTATATATATGATTTTAAGGGATTCGGAGGCTCATACAAGGACGTATGGCCTCCAAGCTATGGGTCTAGCTTACCCCGCAGTTGGGAGCCCTTAGAGATAAAGTATTTGACCCCTCTTGAGCGTGTGGCTAAGAGAGGTAATGAGAGAATGATCCTTTTCCTATGGCCCCAAGGCCTCCTTTTATAGTGTAGCCATCACTAATGATAATGATGGCGTAACCGTCCATTTAATACTTGAAACCGCTACTTAATGGTTCGTAACCGACCCATAAATAGCGTAACGGAGACCAATCCAACCCTCCTAGCCCGGATAGACGTCCGGGTCATATCCCGGGGCTGACCCGGTCTCTTATCCCAATTCCGGGAACTATGCCAGATAAGCATCTCATATGTTATCCGAGATTCATCCCGGATGCCTACAAATCCCCCTCCGGCCTTATATCTCGGCTGGGAAATTTATGCATGAACATAAGCCCCCCGAGCATATGGTTTCTAGACCTTGAAGCCTTATGCTCGAATTTTAATAGAAACATAAACTTTGACCCAGGTCGGACCTCCAATACCAACCTGTGCTTTAGTGTGAATTTGCACACAGTGGTTTACCGTTATTCGCTTTTTGAGGTTTTTAAATGTTACGGACGTCGCTGGAATCGACACTCCAGCGTAACGCTCGTTTTTAGCCCGGGCCGGATCCCAGGACGCATGGTCGGGATAAAAAATTCCTTTCGACCTCACATCTCGGCTCGGGCAAGAAGATATAGAGCAGACTAGCCCCGAGTATCTTGAGTCAAGGCTTTGGTGAAAATGTTTTGACGGAATCCAATTAAGGTCCTTCGCCTTACACGCCCGGTACAGACAGAGCTTTTAAGGTTGCTCGTGAACGATTTTATGTTATGCTACTATCCCCCAAGCCATAGGGCGTAGCAAACAACTACCCTGATGGCTTGGATGAGTACGTAACAATTTGTTCACAACGCCAATGTATTCATATCCTCGTCGCTGAATCGATACTCGAGTTTAGCCCAAGCATAACGCTCGTTTTAGTCCGAAATGGGCTCGAACTTTGTCGGGCTATTGGTAGTAAGACTTAGCTTAACTAGACCATCCCGAGTCGCATGATGTATCAGCGGGCTATATTGGCTTTTCAAGCACATAACAATGCTCATGACACCACTTCAATTTTTACCGCTTTTGCGTTAGATCTGAGCCCCCTGGGTGGTGAATTTAGAGGTTCAACGCCACTAAGTTGATCCGAGTTAGGACCATAGCTCTGTGTGACGAATCCCGAGGTTTCAATGCCACTAAGAGTTAATCCGAGACGGAATCAGAGCTCTTGGTAGCTCACCTGAGGCTTCAACGCCACTAGGAGTTGATCCGAGATAAGACCAGTGCTCCGTGACTTGCCGGAAATTATAGGTGTAACCGTCACTAGGAGTTGATCCGAGACGGAATCATAGTCCAGGCGAGGGTGACCAGGAGGTTGTTCCGAGTAGGAACACAGCCTTTGAAGGTTGTTCTGAGTAAGAACAAAGCCTTTAAGGTTCAGAACCTCCATAGGGATGATCCGAGATGGATTCAGAGCCCAACCGAGGTTGACCGGAAGGTTCACAGCCTCTATAGGGATGACCCGAGACGGATTCAGAGCCCAATCGAGGTTGACCAGAGGGTTCAGAGCCTCTATAGGGATGATCCGAGATGGATTCATAGCCCAACCGAGGTTGACCTGAAGGTTATTCCGCGTAGGAACAGAGCCTTTCCGTGACTGAAAGACGATCATAGACCGAGCTTAGCAGTACGTCGCCAATGGGTTCAGAGCCTCAAGCGAGGTTGACCAAGGAGTATTCCTCATGGGAACAGAGTCTTTCTGTGACTGAAAGACGATCATAGACCGAGCTTAACGATGCGCCAATGGGTTCGAGCCTCAAGCGAGGTTGACCAAGGAGTATTCCTCATGGGAGAGCCTTTCCGTGATCGAAGACGATCATAGACCGAGCTTAGCGATGCGTCGCCAATGGGTTCGAGCCTCAGCGAGGTTGACCAAGGAGTATTCCTCATGGGAGCGAGCCTTTCCGTGGTGAAAGATGATCATAGACCGAGCTTAGCGATCGTCGCCAATGGGTTCGAGCCTCAAGCGAGGTTGACCAAGGAGTATTCCTCATGGGAACAGAGCCTTCCGTGATCGAAGGCGATCATAGACCGAGCTTAGCGATGCGTCGCCAATGGGTTCGAGCCTCAAGCGAGGTTGACCAAGGAGTATTTCTCATGGGAACAGAGCCTTTCCGTGACTGAAAGACGATCATAGACCGAGCTTAGCAGTACGTCGCCAAGCCTTTGATTCCCGCCATATCCGAGTCTTGAGGTGCGGAGCACTTTTATCCGTTACATCCTATTTAGTCTTTTACAAACTATATTTAATTTCCCAGATGCCTCCTCTCCCACATAGGAGAGTAAGACGACACCCTTACACAATGGTATTTTAAATATTGTAATCTTTTTACAAAATTTCAACAATTCAATCTACCCGGCTTTTCGCTGTCTTCTCTTCTACCATTCTTGATCGGGATGGTTATATGAGCCCCTCAAGCGTGAGGTTTGTAGGAACAAAGTGAAGCGCTTTGACACCAAGCCTTCCCGATCAAAGGGGACACTCTATTCTTCGCTGTCGAGTACGTGTTTCGACCCTAAAGAGGTAGGGGTGTTTCCCGCCCACGCAGGGGATAAGGACAACACTTTATTACTTAAAATAAGTTTTAACGAATTTTTAAAGTAATCAAAAATAACATAGTCATTTGCCTGTTTTATACAATAATACAAGCGAATGTCGAACGTCACTGACCTTTTAATTTTCTTGTCGATCTTGTTTGTCAAATCCATTTTTGCTGTCCGATTTAACTCGGTGGGTCATGAACAAACATATCTGGGTTAGTTACCAGATGTGTTTAACATAAACATGTCAATATTTTTGATAATTTATTTATAGGTAATTATACCTTAACACTCACTATATGTATTTACCATCACTTTAAACATGATTTATTTGTGAGATAGTAGCACACAAAATAAGAAGGAATACATAATAACATACCGTTTATCATTACGAGTCCACCCAAATTAACTTTAATCAATCAGAAAACAATTTAACTCAAAATATTATAATTGTCCACGAATAACTTCGTAGCTACCTTATTGCCGAGAAAGGAAGCTACCTTAAAAGTTCTACCTAATCCATTTTGTTACTTAACATATGCAAGTGAATTTTAACCATCGTATATGTATTCAGTGAGAGGTACTTGTATGCTAATATCACTTATCCGACTTCATAAACATATGCTCATAAAACTTACTGCAAATGTGTTCTTGCTAGCTCTTTAAAAGGTAAAGGACCAACAAGAAATGCATTAAGCTTTAGATACTGCTAGTATGTTCAGACGTTTCTAGTAATTATAAGTATTCACAGTTTACACAAGTAAGATAGGATAATGATATACTACTAACATACACGTGAAGCCTTTGAAAAATGTTGAATATAAAAGGTAAGGATATGTTACTTATCTATCGATGTTGGTGTTGATGCCCTCTCGACGTAATTATTTGAGTAACTGCCGTCTTATGTCATCGGCTTGGTTGTCACCATCCGGCTTCCACACTCCAGCGAACCTCTCCTTATCTTATCCTCCTCACTCTTGAACTTAACTCCATGACGTCGTCACAAGGAAGCATGCTAAGCCGAGAGACCTCGGAAATGTCGTCACGGTGACTTGCAACCATTTTTCATGTCTTCAAATAACTAATCGATTGTTAGCTCTCCGCGCCATACCACCTGGTACGACTATCAGATGATTTTTGCTGTGTAAACCAATTATGCCTTCCTCTAAGTATGCTTATCATATCCGATAACAAACCATGTTTCACCAGTGGCAGAAACAACCATATATCATGTGCTCTCTTGTGTATATCCCCTGGCTTCGATGGTTCTTGACCAAACACCAGTAGTAGTACATCCTGCTAAGTTTCCATTTAAAAAGCGTTCCTGTTCAAAACTAATAACTTCTTGATAAGCATGCAGTAGCAACATATTCCTAATGCACGGTAGTATCATCCTCATAACACAGATTAATAACGCAAATAACATTTTACCAAAAACTTGGTAGTCACATTGAAGTGAGTTACAAAAACATAAGACTTATCTCTTTGTTGACTGACTGATCCACTGGAAGGTCGTCAAAGCGGCGCAACACTGACAGATCTAGACGGGAGCATCAAGACTTCCCCGACGTGGATTGTCATCTCGAAAAAATCGAGTGTATATCATCACAGACAAACCTTAAGCAAGATCCGTCTTTGAGCATTAACGCGGTCGACCTCTCATGATCTTATACTCCCATCGAAGCTTGATTCTTCCTTGAATCACACGCCTCTGAACTGTGTACATACTCTGTTTGTGATCCTCCTATCACACCCCTGTAACATTACTGCTACCACCACATTGAATTCTCCTTTGCGAATGCCATAGCTACCAGAACATTATAACAGAAACTTCTGTCTAGGACTTTGGTTTAGTGTTATGCCTATTAAAAAGACATAAAGAATGATAAGAGGTCCAGTATTCATCAGTTATAAAATTAAACAGTAATTGTAAAGAATCACTTATCTTTAGTTGTCGGAGTCGGCACTATGATTCACTCATCGGGAAGATGATGATTCTCCTGATATAAACTTGACGGCTGTTCTGATTTCACTCTGATAACATTGGCAGCATATTAGATTCACCTTAGAGCAGAATAGAACAAGTTGGATTAATTGCCAAGGATGAATGCCCCTTTGATGAGGATGCACTGAGTACATCGCTAGTTCTGTTGCAATGTAACTATTTGAGCAGCTGCCGTCTTGTGTAAGATGAAGGAACAACTGGCTTGGTTATCACTGTTCGGCTTCCCCACTCCAGCGGACCTATTCTCTGTTGCTTATGTAAGCCTTAATCCATGCGTTGAATAGCGACAGACTTGTATCAGCTTGCTGTGATGGTTGTGTCGAGAATCACTTATTCCTAAACCCATCAACATTACAGTTAACGTAATCCCATATTAACCATTCAAGCCAGGGACCAGATACGATGTTCAAGCATACTACATCAAGTTTTCCATTGGAAATCATCATATGTCTCAACCGATAACAACATAATTCTATTTTCCCCTGTATCTAACTACACTATACAGAATCAAAATGAAAAAACTTATCTGGCGTTTAAGCTCTCGTATCAGAGTTTGTAAATAGCCTCGGGTTGGATCAATCGAAGACCCTGCATGTTGTTGAAGCATCGAGTCGCACAGAAGTCGCTCACTCCCTTTTCATGGAGTTCCGACCTCGACCGAGAATGTCTTCGATCTCCTCCAGTCTGGCTTTGGGGGCTCTTCCAGACTTGAAGATGTTCTTCGTGGTCGGCAAGGGACTTCGGGATAGACCTCGGATCGAGGTTACGCTGGCGATAAGTTAAGAATGTCTCTGATGCATTCGAAATGACGGCGATGCATTTGAGATAGTCGCCGGCTAGGCTCGACCCTTCCTCCCAGCACCTCACAGAGGAACAATGTCTTCAATTGATCGTGACGAGCCAAGAATGGGATCCAGAACGGCAACGCTATAGCAAATCCGTCACTTTAGCCTCGACGGTGGTATCAACTTTCCGAGCTGCAAAGGTGAACCTCCGCGAAAGCTTTCTTTGTCTTTTCGACATTTGGTGCATGACCGTGCTGGGGTATTCGGAAGTTCGTCTGTATCCTCATCCCTGTGACATCACTTAAATCGTTATTATCAACTTTAATATGTAACTACCAGAACATTGATAACTCATAAGGATGTCAGTTTCTTTTCCTAAGTTTGAGGCGTTTTGTTTTTAAAAAAGACAGTGTGTCTAAGTATTCAATAAACATAACCGACGATTTAGATGGAAGTAATTATGAAGAACCACTTATCTTCCAACGGAGGTATCGGAACAACAATTTACGATTTGTTTGTTCTGCCCGGATCAGGGAACATCAACCCGGGATGGCAAGCCCCAATTGCACCAGGACCTCATATGAGGCTAGAAGGAGGGGATCGTCGACGGACGACAATGTCAACCTGGGTTCCTTCTGGGAGTGGTGGAGGTATCGACTAACGTAGAGATGGTCGCCGGCTAGCCTTTCCGTCAAGGAAACGTAGCTGAGGCCTCATTCTCCTCCCTTGGACTTAACGCTGAAACCAAATATCGAAACAAAATATATTATGGTTATCCATCAATAAATCTATAATGTAGATGTAATACTGATACTGTATAGCCATGCTACTTATAACAATGTTTCAATTTCGAAGCCTGGAACGAAATTGTTAGGCGAGGTTTATGGGTGTAGCGTGAGTCACCCAGGTGAAACAGGATTGTTTAGGAATAACATGTGTGGCCCGGGAAAGTTTTACCAGGGCCCCACGGTGGGCGCCAATGTTCTTACAGGAAAAACTATATATATGATTTTAAGGGATTCGGAGGCTCATACAAGGACGTATGGCCTCCAAGCTATGGGTCTAGCTTACCCCGCAGTTGGGAGCCCTTAGAGATAAAGTATTTGACCCCTCTTGAGCGTGTGGCTAAGAGAGGTAATGAGAGAATGATCCTTTTCCTATGGCCCCAAGGCCTCCTTTTATAGTGTAGCCATCACTAATGATAATGATGGCGTAACCGTCCATTTAATACTTGAAACCGCTACTTAATGGTTCGTAACCGACCCATAAATAGCGTAACGGAGACCAATCCAACCCTCCTAGCCCTGATAGACGTCCGGGTCATATCCCGGGGCTGACCCGGTCTCTTATCCCAATTCCGGGAACTATGCCAGATAAGCATCTCATATGTTATCCGAGATTCATCCCGGATGCCTACAAATCCCCCTCCGGCCTTATATCTCGGCTGGGAAATTTATGCATGAACATAAGCCCCCCGAGCATATGGTTTCTAGACCTTGAAGCCTTATGCATGAACATAAGCCTTATGCATGAACAAAGGAACTTCTAAGCTCTGAAATAACCCCATGAAGTCTTCTATAAGATACAAAATAAATCTTCGCGGAACTGTCCAAAATAGCACGGTCTAATTCGCTTACTTAAGGCATTCACGTCCAACAGTTCAAAACTCTATCTTTAGAATACTCGACATGCACTGGTCTAACTTCACTACTGATAACGCAAAGCTCGGATGCTTGCTACAATTTCCTTAACTTGATGTGAACCAAATAATATCCATGAACACGAAATAACTCTTACAGCTACTCATGAGAGTACTGTCTGAACATTCCAAAATCATACCTGACGCATTAGTCACACTAATGACATCAACAAATACTCGCCAGGACCATACACTATATTGAAAAGCATTGTCTAAACATCTCCAGTTCTCACACTAACCCGTAGACAGCCAGACTTCACATCGATCTCACTAAACACATAAGCTCCAAATGACTGATTTATCCAACATCAGTCCTTGGAAGTAGATACTTGTCCTCAACATCCACTTTGTTCCTTTGTCGGAAACGACACACCAACTTAAGCGACCTTTGTTCTATTCGAACAACACAACTAGAGCACTCCACGACGACCCGCTCGAATAAACAAAATCTGCTCAAACTAATCCTCAAGTTAACTCTTCAACTCTAACTCAGAAATAAATATCCCTTAAGGATACTTCGAATCACGACTAGTTCCAGAAACTAAATCCATCAAAACTTCACTTCGCACTACGGTGGTAATTCACTCATATCTTCACAATATGCTTTAGAAAAGTCACAACAAGAAGTTCGCTTGCCAAAATCTTGTTTCTCATCAAAATCCAAATTCGCCCACAACTCAAGTAACCATGCACCACCTTGTGCTAACTCATCTACTTCATACACTATTAAGCTGTCAAGACAAGTCCATCCCATCCAACACAAATCTCGACTGCTATCAACAAGAGATTAAGGGTGATCAGTTCCTCAATTTGTCAATTGATGGTGACATAAACCATCTTTACCAAACTACAACAACGTCTTCAAACTTACACTTCAAGTCACCAAAGCGTAACACTGCTTGAGGCTCCATCTTTAAACCACAAGCGCCACCAGGAAGTAAAACTTCTCCCCTACTTATTCACACTCATCTCTGCAGACAAACAGTTAGAAACAAGCAAGTAACGACAGTGTTTCACACACATGTCGCATACAACAGGGTTAAACACATTAATAAATTGGCCGACAGACCGACCTGCTCTGATACCACTAATGTAACACCCCAATATTACCCAAGGTTTTATAAGTAAAATCGGAGTAATTTAAAATTTCATAAATTCAATACTGAGGCGTCACACCTTCAAAACCAAATCACTTTAAACAGTTTGCTTTAAAGTATTAATCTCGGATATATAGCATCCTCGGAAATCATAAATTGAATCTTAGAAATCAAAACACCTTCTTTATTAAACCTCCTCATCAAATCATATTTTTCATAAAGTATGATTCTTATTCACAAAAGGAATAACAACAAAAGAACAACAACAAGACAACATAAATATTCCTCCCGAGTGCTACGTATCAGAGCGACACCGACTCGACTAATAGCAGCTATAATCTCCGTCTTCATAACCTGCACGTTACCAGTATAAAGGTAACGGCGAAACAAGTAAAGGGTGAGATACTCCAAAACATATAATTAAAGGCATGATAACAAATATATATATATATATATAGTTTTGAAATCATAAAAGATATAGGTTAGTAAGTGCATTCCAACACATATCCAAATCTCACTCATTTTAATCGTCATTCTAATGTATATAATCAACACTTTATCGCCATAATCTCATCGACATAAATCATCACAACAACACATAAACTTTCATCACCACGAAATCATCACAAGTCAATACGTCACTAATCAGCACGACAATCATACACAACAACATCAAACAACAACATCAAACAATGCAAATAACATAAGCATCAAAACTTTGGAGTATAACTCCCATCATGGTTGCCATCTAGGCCGTCCTGGTTGCCATAGTTTTCAGGCCAATCAAATATAACAACACAACATCAACAAAATCATCACAAATTGGCTAACGTCCATCGTCACAAACATCATCACATCATATTTGCATTAAGCATTTCATCAAAGTCAAATCATCGCAAAACTCATCATTTATATTCATTGCATAGTTATCATGAAATTATCACGTCATATTCATTTCATGTTCATCATAAAGATCATCACCAAACAAAGCATCGTATATCATCGCAATTCCACATAATCCATCAATTAAAACCCAACGCCAAACAACTCAATCATAAACATAACCGACTCCATGAGACACGACTATGTTATGCATGTGGTACCCGTCGCTTTGTCCATACTTAGGAACATTTGGCATAAAACTCATCGTCGCTTGGCATAAAAGCCCTCGTCGCCAATGCAATATATGTGACTCGACAATAAAAACAACACAACAAAAACATCATCATCGCTCATCAAAATTGACACAAAGTCTACGTCGCCATATTCATCCACATCAAGATAAACATATCATCGCATCGCATGTCATCAAGTATTCGTTAATAAATACACCGTCGCAAACATCATGTTTAATCACACCACAACATTATCAATTTATTCACCAAATTCCAAATACGGAAAAATAGTCTAACACCAACAATCGTCGCGAAAGTCATTCCTAATACCGGTATTAATCATAATCGTCAACATCGCAATCGGATTGTCCATACGTGCCTTAAATTGACTAAAACGCAATCCGATTCAATTTAACCGTAATTTGTCCTATTTCAGGTCGTTTCGTAAAAACTCGTAGTTTCGAAAAACTAATCTCACTACTACGTTATACACGTCGAACTTAGCTAGCACGTCAATTTTCGTTGAATTCAGAGCAACTTGCTCCGTCGCCGAAATTACCGAAATCGGAAAATCGGAACATAATCGGGTTCCAAATTTAATCGGATAACTTATGTCCTAATTATATTTTATTAATACCAACTAGTAGTATATGAAATTGATGAAATTGAAACAAACAGAAGCCAAATGAAGAATTATGCAGAAAATAAATTATGCAGAACAGAAAATAGATTACAGGGAAACACAACAAAAACTCGTTTCTCTCCTCCTAGCACCAGGGACGCTCGTCCCAGCCTTGTACCATGATTGGAGGCGGGGGCCTTGGAGTGGGGAACGGCCACCCCTCAAGATGAGGTGGGAGCCTCCCCCTTGCTTCATGGCTCACTCATCTTCTTCCTCGGTTCAACATACAGGCAGTGTAATGTTTCTGGGTTTTTTTTATAATTTTCACAGTTTCTATATTTTCTTCTTCTAGCAACTCATTCCTACTAGCGTAACAATAAGGCACCAATAATCCATACTCCTAACTCAACCTTTCTAAGTTATTTCAACACTCACTCAACCAAACTTGAAATTCCTGGCAGCAGATACGTGATGTCACAGAGAATGTTATGACACAGTATCTGACACTATGTTAACAACTCACACGATAATAAGCGAAGAAGAACACAATAAATTGTTTACCCGTTCGGTTCAACAAACCTACATCCGGGGCTACCAAGCCAGGAGGAAATTCACTATTAGTAGAATTAATTCGTGAATAAACCACCGGTTTATCTCCTTCACTTAAAACCTACCCAATGCAACTTCAACCTAAGTCCTACTTAGATCCGAGTACCCTCACTCCCTCAATCACCGCAGTGATATCAACCTATTGACTAATTGAATTGTGAAGACACACTTCAATAAAATATCTTGATCTTGCTTCAAAGCTTCAATCAAGAGACAAACACTCGTGCTTTAAAGCTTTGAGTGATAAACTACCCTTACAGCAAATCCTAGTCCAATGCACTTATCAATTGATAGTTGCTTGGCTCACAAGAGAAACTAGAATTACACAATATCAACTGTTACAAATCCTAACAGTACACAAATAACAAGCTGCTATCTCTTCAATACATTCAAAGGGCGCAACACAGTTGTAAGGGTTGAATTCCTTTTATAGAAGCAGTCCTGAACCTTCAGTTTTGGGCTTCCATAAAGATAGCTAGGGTTCACTTAATTTAATCCTAAAAACATGGTCTTTTCAACAACCAATTTAGGTTTAATTAAGATTAACCTAGCAGCCACGTGAGCATGCTTTCTAATAACAGAAAAACAATATTTAGCAGCTCAAGAAACTTCCTGAAAAATCTCAGGAACAAACAGATTCTGCAGAACAGAATGTCACACTGAATGTCATAACATCTGTTATGACATCAGACTGTTTTTTGCAGAATTTCCAACACAGCTTTAGCTTCCAGTTCTGAGTTGTCCATTTACCATCCTTAGCAGGTAGGATTTATCTTCAATCTCTGAATGTCATGACATCTATCATGACATTCTAAAGCCTAGTTTTACCAAAATTAATGCCAACCTAAAAACACTAACAAACTCCCCCTTTGACACATTTTTGGCTAAAACTACTTAACCTATCAGAGTACATATGCAGCAGAAGACAAACTAGTTCTAAGCTTAAATAAACTAGAACCTAGAGATAAGATAAATTCTACCCATACAAAGATCCCACAATTCCCACAATTCCCACAATTGCCCACATACAAAATTTAAAAACAGGCCCATACAATTTCCCAAAGTCCCATACTACTGTCACACAGTAGTTCTTCTCCCCCTTTTTAGCCATAAAGAGCCAAAGAAAAACAATACAATTTTCCCAAACTTTTAATCAAACAGTACCAGAAAAAAAACAATACCAGCATAAGTATTCAAGGGTTACACATCTGTCAACACAATGATTACAATCATCCAAAAAGAAATAAAATGCAGAACAAGAAAAGAGGACAATTGATAGAGCAAACACAACAGATAAATGGAAGCATCACAACAACTTAATCAGTTGCTCTCCTTTGCTGAAGAGGCATCTTCATTGTTAGCAGCAGCATCAGCAGCATTACCAGCAGCTAGTTCAGCCTGAATCTTGAAGCCAGAAGCTTGATCAGACTTTGCAGGTCCAGGAGCTTTCCTTTTCTTGGCCATTGGTGTTCTTTTGCATTTTGAGCAGCCAGCAAATTTAGCTCTATACTTCTTTGAAGAAGTTCCAGTTCTGGTTATTTTCTCATCTTGAGAACCAGAAATACCACCCTTTGCTTTGGCAGGGAAATCAGCAAGAGTATCAGAGTCCACATGTGTTGCCTGGACGTGATCATCAGATGTCATAACATCCTTTGTGACATCTGGATCATCTGCTAAACTAGGGCTAGCAGGCCTTTGATTAAGGGGAACAGAAATTCCAGGAACAGTGTGATTTTCGTCTAGGATTCTGGTGACTATCCTAGAAATGGCTCCTTCTACATACATGGTACCTTCCCTATTTCTTATCTTAGGGGGAACAGATGAGGATGAGGCAGAAATCTTACCAGTGAAAACTGATGATCCTTGAATATTCCGTGCATGTTGATTGAGTCGATTGCCATTAAGCTGAGGAGACCTTCACAGGTTCAACATTCATGGCTACAGCGATTGCCCTAATCTCAGCCATGGTGGGAGATGAACAATCAGAGTCTTGGGATGAAGAGGATGAAGAAGACATATTTCTCTGAGATATATTGAGGAACTGACAAAGAATTTGAAAGTATCTTTTGGGTGGAGAGAAAATGATACTTTCAATAGGAGAGGTTATTATATGGAGGTGACTCTTGATATTCTTGAAACCTTTAAAAATAAGAGGGAAATAATGAAGTGACCCACTCATATTTATTTGAAATACAAGGTTTCTTCTCCTCTTTGTAAGCAATTTTAATTGCTACAGTTCCTCATATTGACAAATGCCCAGTTTGCTCCTTAAATTCTCAAATTGACTAGCATCAAGAGCTTTAGTAAAATGTCACCGATTGCGTTCGGTGACTACATGGTCCAGTTTAATCACTTTCTCCTCCACAAGGTCTCTGATGAAGTGATGTCTTATGTCAATGTGCTTAGTCTTACTGTGTTGTATAGGATTCTTTGAAATATTAATAGCACTCAGATTGTCACAAGACAATGTCATGACATCCGTGTGACATTGTACTCGACAACATCGCTTCATCCGGACTATTTGAGAACAACGCTACAATGCTATGTATTCAACAGTGGACAAGGACACTTTTGCCTCTTGTTGAACCAAGAAACAAGATTGTTTCCCAAGAAGAAGCATCCTCGTAGGTACTTTTTTGTCATCAACACTACCCGATCATCACAATAACTAGACAAAATGGGTTCACATCCATGGGAATACAGGATACCATAACTGCAGGTTCCACTCACATACTTCAGAATTCTTTTCACCTGGTTAATGTGACTCACTTTAGGTTCAGCTTGGTATCTTGCACATACCCCAACAACAAATGCAATGTCGGTCTGGTTTAGATACAACAAGCTCCTATCATGCTTCTATACAAACTTTGGTCTACCTTTTCACCATTTGTGTCCTTGGACAACTTCACATGTGTGGGAGCAGGAGTCCTTTTATGGCTGGCATTCTCCATTCTAAACTTTTTGACAATATTCCTTGCATATTTGCTCTGTGAAAGGAATGTTGAGTCTTCCATCTGTGTGACTTGCAGTCCAAGAAAGTAGGTCTCCCATAAGACTCATTTCAAACTCAGCTTGCATTTGATTGGCAAAATGTTTCACCATTGAGTCTGACATTCCACCAAATACTATGTCATCCACATAAATTTGAGCAACCATTATCTTTCCTCCTTCATTCTTGACAAAGAGAGTTTTATCCAAGCCTCCTTTTCGTAGCCTTTGTGTAAGGAACTTGGTTAGCCTTTCATAGGCCCTAGGAGCTTGCTTTAGTCCATATAGGGCTTTCCTTAATTTGTAGACATGATCGGAAACTTGGATCCACAAATCCTTTAGGTCTTCTACATATACTTCCTCATTTAAGTAGCCATTTAGGAAGGCACTTTTCACATCCATCTGAAATAGTTTGAATTTTAGAATGCAAGCAACCCCTAGAAGAAGCCTGATTGATTCCAGTCTAGCCACTGGTGCAAAAGTCTCATCAAAGTCAATCTCTTCAACCTGAGTGTAACGCTGAGCAACAAGTCTAGCTTTATTCCTGGTGACAGTCCCTTCTGCATCAGACTTGTTCTTGTAGATCCATTTTGTGCCAATGATGTTTGTTCCTTCTGGTCTAGGAACTAATTCCCATACTTCATGTTGCTTGAATTGGTTCAATTCATCTTGCATTGCTCCAATCCAGAATTCATCACTTAGAGCTTCTTTGACATTTTTTGGCTCTACCTTTGACACAAAGCAAGAGTTTGAGACAGTCTCTCTGGATCTTGTAACGACACCTTTGGTTGGGTCCCCAATGATGAGATCCTTTGGATGATCTTTCTGAATTCTGATGGAAGGATCTTTGTTAACTTCCTCTGGTTCAGATTTTGGAGGAGAAGGATCAGGTACATCTTCCTTATCAGGTACTTGAGGTGATGTCTTAAACCATGTCTCAACATCATATGGGACATTGTGTTCCTGATGATGATCATCAATAATGACATTAATAGACTCCATCATAACCTGGGTTCTGGAGTTGAATACCCTATATGCTCTGCTGTTAGAGGAGTATCCCAGAAAAATGCCTTCATCACTCTTAGAATCCATTTTTCTCCTTTGATCACGATCTGTCAGAATATAGCATTTACTGCCAAATACATGGAAATATTTCACAGTTGGTTTTCTTCCCTTCCATAGTTCATACAGGGTGGAGGAAGATCCCTTTCTTAGGGTGACCCTGTTGTGAACATAGCAAGTTGTATTCATAGCTTCAGCCCAAAAATGAATAGGAAGTTTCTTAGCATGAATCATTGCTCTGGCAGATTCCTGTATGGTCCTATTCTTTCTTTCCACCACCCCATTTTGTTGAGGCGTTATAGGAGAAGAAAACTCATGATTAATTCCCTCTGAGGAGCAGAATTCATCAAATTTGCTGTTCTCAAACTCCTTTCCATGATCACTTCTTATTCTGACAATACAACTTTCCTTCTCTCTTTGAAGTCTTTTGCATAGCTCCTTAAAGACATCAAACACATCAGATTTTTCCTTGATGAAGTTTATCCAGGTAAATCTGGAGAAGTCATCCACAACAACATAGGCATATCTTTTTCCACCAAGGCTTTCAACCTGCATAGGCCCCATCAAATCCATATGAAGCAGCTCTAGCACTCTGGAAGTGGTCAGATGTCTAGACATTGGGTGTGACATTCTGGTTTGCTTTCCAACTTGACATTCACCACAGACTCTTCCTTCATCAATATGGAGTTTTGGTATCCCTCTGACAACCTCCATAGTGATGATCTTTTTCATCCCTCTGAGATGCAGATGTCCAAGTTTTTGATGCCATAGCTTTACCTCCTTTTCATCCTTGTCTGTAGAGCACACAGAGAGGTTGGTGTTCTCAGATTCCCACATGTAGCAGTTGTCCTTTGATCTGACTCCTCTCATAACAACTTCTTGTTTATCATTGATTACAAGACATTCAGACCTGGTGAAGTTGACTTTAAATCCCATATCACATAGCTGACTTATGCTTATGAGATTAGCAGTCAAGCCTTTTACCAGCAACACTCCATTTAGATTTGGAACTCCAGAGCAGTCCAAGTTTCCAACACCTTTGATTTCTCCTTTAGCTCCATCTCCAAAAGTAACAAAGCTGGTAGAGTGAGGTTTGACATTATTGAAGGTTTTTATACGGTCATATGCTTGGAACACCCCGTCAAAGTACCAATCTTCCTTGGCAGACATTCTGAGAGAGGTGTGTGCTATCAATGCTGCAGTCCTCTTCTTCCACTTTTGAGTGTAGGGTACTTTGATGTTCTTAGGCTCAACATAGGAAGTCTGATTAGGGTACCCATGTAACCTATTGTAATACTGGTGCCGACTTCGTAGGATTTTGTATCCAAATGTGCGGATAGCAAGAGTCGCCACCGACTTTTATTTTTATCCAATTAAGGGAAGGTAAAAGTAACGAAAAAGACCTTCGTTAGATTCTCGAGTTCGGAGAATGGTTATGAAAAGGGAAGGTATTAGCACCCTTTCCATCCGTAGTTATCTCGGGCTCTTAGTTGCTCTAGATCACTTTTTAAAATTGCTTTCGTGTGTTTGACAAAGATGTTTTGAAAAAGGCATTTCGCTTTGACTTTGTAATGACTCATGTAGGAGTGTATACAAAGTGTTCGAAATGTTTTGTTTTGAAAAGAATTTGAACTTTGAAAAAGTGTGTGGTGTGAAAAGCATTTGGTAGAGCAAGTAACTAAAAGACTTATTTACCCACCGAATTGGTCATTTTATTGTACTTCTACGTTCCTTTAGAATAGCGCTAGCCATACCATTAGTTAGTAGGTAGCTCCATTCGTTGGATGTAAGCGGGACATTCGAAGGGACATCGGATGGTCATAGAAAGCAACTTGTAGGAAGTATCCTAGCACATTCAAGGACTATCATCATTTTCGTAGGCGACAATCGAGGGTCAAGATCATGTATTCGGAAGCGACATCGTGGGTCTTATGATCTTTGTATCGAAGGGACTATGATGATTTGTTTGGAAGGCAACGGTGCTAGAATACCCTACGCTCGAGGGACATGACCATTTGAATTCGCAAAGGCAACGAGAGAGAATTACCTAAGGGGTGCGTGTGAAAGAAGTGTGTTGATTTGAATATGTTATCTTGAAAATTAGTGGGCTATGTTCAATTTTAGTCTTGCCATACACGCCTAATTACTAGCAATTTATAGGGTGCGGAAAGTAAAATGCGGAATGTAAAGTGCGGAAAGGTAAATGTCCTACACTATTACAAGGCTTTGGGGCAGATACATAATTTAAAATGCGGAAAATAAAATCCTAAATTAAACTATTACATCCCATATACAGTTACATTATTGGAAAATAAAATGAAAATAGTAAAGAAACGTCCGAATCGGAAGAACCTGTGAAACGAATGAGAAATCGGAAAATATGATGAAATCGAAATAAGAGAAAATGTTAGGAAAAATGCAAATTTTAAATTGGAAAAAATATGACATGCTGGAAATAATGTAAATATACTAAGATAATTTTTTGGGATTTTTTAGATGCAATTTAATAATTAAAAACTAATTAACAATGATTTAAATGCAAAATTACAAATAAAAATAAATATGCATGCAAAAATATGTTTTTTAATTTTATAAATTAAATAAAGGTTTTCTGAAAATAAATGCAAAAGGAAAACATTTTTTGATGATTTTTAATGCATAAATAAAAAATATGAAAAGAAATTAAAATAGATGCAAAATATTAAATAAAATAGAAAAATAGAAAATATGAGGTTTTGCAAACTTGTAAAAATAAGTGTCTGAGCCAGGGATCGAACTGGAGACACTAGCTTCAAACCTTGAAAACCCACTCCCTTGCCATCTGAACCAACGCACGCTACTGTTTGGAAACGGATTGAATGGGATTTACACGCGTCGCTCTCTGGCTTCATCCCGCTCGCGCCAAGCTTCGTCTTCAACCTTTTGAATATTTGAAAAGTCTGCGTCGGCCATAGTTCGACGCAAAGTCCCTGGCAAACATCAAAAACACATCACACATAATATAAATAAAATCTAAGGCCATGGTTCGATTCCTTGGAGTGTTCCGAATTCAATGGCATAGGTCTTATTGTCCAATTTTTTCATTTAAAGGAAACCCTAATTCGTTCACAGAAACCCTAATCATGGTGAAACACGATTCAGGCCATGGAAATTCGATTGGTTTGCCCAGAAAGCTTGCAAGCTTCAAACTAAACACAAAAACAACAACAAATCGAGTTAATAATGCATGAATGAAGGAATTCGAATTTTGAAATTTCAAGAACAAACCAAATTCGGATTTCGCGATTCTTGATGCTTTTTGACAATGTAAGGGTCTGGATCGACTCTGGAGATGCCAAGGAATGTGTTTGACACCTTAGAATTGATTGAAAACGGCTGGAAGTATGATTGCCAATAGCTTGAAGGTCACGGATTTTTTGAATTAGGTTAGGGTTTCTTGAGGCAATTTTTTCGTTTTCCTTTTGATTGGTATGCATCAAGTATTTATATTGGATGGATTTGAGACAGTTTTTGGCAAGAATCAATCACCATTCAATGATAATCAAAATTTGATTTTTGTATAAAATCAAATTTTCAAAACTTGATCAATTCCAATCCAATCTTGTCATTTTTGTCAAATTTCGAAATTTGATGGACTTTGGTGAGTTTCTTGAATCTCAAGGAAGGAATAAAATCAATCTTTCAATTAATTTTGATTTTATAATTTATTTTAAAATTTAATTTGTATTTAAATGAATAAATTCAAAATTAAATAGAAAAATAAATCAAAAATTCAAGGCATTGGGCTTGGATATTCCTAATTGTATGAGGAATAAGTTTGGATGAAGAAAAAGCAAGCCCATTTGCAAAAGATTTGATTTTTAGAAGTATCTCTTTGTGCATTCTTTCAAAATTGCCCAACTTGTGAATGGTGTATCTTGCTCAATTTTCCACATTTTTGAGTGTTCTTGGACTTTTTGGAAAGCTCTAATAGTCCTCTAACCAACCTTTTTGGTCTCATCTCAATTGGAGTTTCCATGCTCAATATATCTTCAAAACAAAAGTTGACTTTTGTTGACTTTGAAAATGACCAGTAATGTTTTGAGCTATACCTCTCAAATGAAGCATTTTTGGACATTCTTGTGAGACATGAAGTTGTAGAGAATTTAATTTCCTTCAAAACAAGAGGTGGTGGAAAATTTCGAGAAAGTATGAGAAAGTTATGATCATCAAAGTTCATTGACTTTTCACCTAGAAACCCTAATTTAGAAAGTTTGACTTTTGAGCAAATCTTGAGTTTTCTTGATGAATCATGATCAACCCTTGATCAAATGATGAATGTAACTTCAAAATGAGGATGTTGACCAAAATTATGAAGTTTGACTGTATGTTGACCACATTGACTTTTTGTCCAATACAACTGATTTTCAACCATCTGAGCAATTGTCTGAGGAAACTTGACTTGTGAAGCTTGAAACTTGACATGGAGAATCTTTGAAGCATATGAGGAGGCATGAAGGCCATTGGAGATGTTGGAAATTCATCTTGACTTGAGAGATACCAAACCCTAGTTTGGGTTGATTGTCTAGGAGAGAGTTTGTCGATTAACTCTTGAGGAATCCTTGAGCATAGATGTATGAATCTCTTGAGTAGATGGAGGGCAAATTTTGGGGTATGACAGCCCTGTTCAATCTTCTTGTACTGGAGGGTTAGATTGACACGCTTGTCTTTTGTGACCGGAGGTAGAAGATGATTGAACACCGAGTACAGAAAATTTGCACCGTTGGTGGATGATGCGGGAATGGGCTTAGATGCCATTGGAGAAGCGGATACTATTGGAAGATGAGTCGTCGCTAGACTCGAGAATGTCGATAGGAGAATTGACGGAGATGGGCTTAAGATGCCATCCGAAAGATCGATGTTGGGGGAGTGCACGCCAGGCTCTGAGACGCTTCTGGAAGGAGCATGGAGATGGGCTTAAGATGCCATCTAGAGGAGTCATACGTTAGACTTCGTGTTCATTTTTTGAATGAAGTTATTGGTTTGTATTGATTTTTAACCATATATGCAGATTCGAAAGTGAAGCATTGTTGATAAGTAGTCGGAGATGGGCTTAAGATGCCATCCAACCGAGTCGTACGCTAGACTCTATAGTTGTTGTTGATAAAGGGTCGAATAAATCTTCGTGCCGATTACTCCGAGGGAGATAGTAGTTGGCAAAATGTGGATAGCTTCCTGTTGTGCATCGGTGTTGATCCATTGCTGTTATCGGAGGATAACCGAGGTGGTCTTCGGATAGTTTTCCGTCGGTCGGGCTTAATCTGGACCCGTCGGAGGACAACCAAAGGCGGTCTTCGATAGTTTTCCGTCGACTCGGGCTTAATCTGGACCGTCGAGGACAACCAAGGGCGGTCTTTCATATAGTTTTCCGTCGATTCGGGGCTTAATCTCGACTGTTGCGTATGGATATACTGTTTGGAGAAAACAAGAGGAACTTTGACAGAATATTGGTTAGTTTTATGCAAAGTATGATGCATGACAGTGTATATGAATGACATATGCATGAGTTATGACTTTATGAGTAATGTATGAATGATAGATGTTGTGGTATTTCAAAACATATCCATCTTGAAGAAGATGCGGATATTCTGTTTGAGGATTTCTGACTCCTGCTTGGGGATTTGAGTAGGTGAAGACCCCGCTTTTGGAAGAGAAGAAAGATATCCTGGATTCCTCCGATGCACTATCTGACCAAGTCTTGGGCCTAGATATTGTTGAGGAGGGTAGAGACTGAGAAGCTCGTTGTTGGAGATCTCATAGACCCTGTTGAAGAGAGTCTGGGAGGCGATCTGTCGGGGACCTTGTATGTAGATCCTGCTGAGGAAATTTAGGAGGCGCCATGGGATTCGGTGCAAATCTCACTGGAGAGCATTTGATATTCTTGGGAGACGGGCTGAAAGAGTCGGGATCCCGTTGTAATCTCGGGCTGGGGAATGAAGATGTAGGTTCCTCCGATGCACTATCTGACCAAGTCTTGGGTCCGATATCATTGGGGAACAAGGAACAGATCGAGATACCTGGGATAAATGCCTTGATGGGGTGAGGTGTTGCTTGGAGACCGATGTAACATTACTTAGTTGAGTGGAATTGCAGCGTGGATTCCCTTTGCTCACTGGGAAGTTGTGTTGTGAGTGACACCTTTGTGGGGATCATGCTCTGGGGAATGTTTTGGTGACTTTCGTCGTCCCAATTCTCGGAGCTGTAGTAAGTACTTTTGTATGTTCACTTTCGTATGTTTGTGATTAGATTCTTATTGTCAAATGCGATAGTCATTCAAAGCAAACGTTGGACTTATTGCAAATAACAACAATGTAAATTGTAAAGAGAAAGAAGTTTGCGTTTATTTGAAAGGTGGCGTATGGCCAAGTAGTTTGTACACAAGAAAGGTAAAAGCTATGGAAACAATCTCGTTAAGTTCCAATTATGCTAGTACTCATATATTTCACTATCTCATCTCCTTGCTGTCAGAGAAAGTGAGTAGACCGATCTTCGCCATTTGAACCTTGAATGCCGATAGTAGTCCGAAGTATGATCCGAAGAGACATAGTTGTACGCTTAAATCCCTAACTTTTGCCTAGACCGCCTTTTCGGTTTTCACCTGGGATACCCTTTTTGCCCAAGCCGTTTCGTGTTTTCGACTTGCGGTGTACATGTTTTGTATATATCCTTAACTTTTGCCCGAACCTTTTGGTTCGCCAGATGCCCTTATTTTTGCCTAGGCCACCGACCTAGCGGGTCTTTTTATCGTAGTATTTTTGACTATGTCGCGCTCACGTGGTGTGGAAGTCTTCACCATCCATGGTGCTAAGTATCATAGCTCGGAAAATATCGTCTTGACTACAAATGGTCCCTCATGTGGGAGTCCATTTGCCCACGATCACCTTGTGGGAGAATGATGCGCTTGACTACTAGGTCACCAACTTGGTAGACTCGGTGTTTGACCTTCTTGTTAAATGCTCTGATCATTCGCTTTTGATAAATCTGTCCATGGCAGATGGACGCGTTCTCATCGATCAAGTTAATCGGTCAAGGCGAGTCGAACCCAATCGTCTCACCTAACTCTGGCTTGGAGGACTCGTTGAGGGTATCCGAACCTCGATGGGTAAGATGGCTTCCATACCGTACAAGAGAGAAGGGGTTGCCCCGTTGATGTTCATCGATAACCATGAAGAGCAAATGGTAACATTTCATGCCAATCTTTGTAAGTCACATCATCTTCTATAATCTTCTTAATGTTCTTATTGGCGGCTTCCACTGCGCCATTCATCTTAGGCCGATAAGGAGAAGAATTGTGATGCTTGATCTTGAATTGCGTGCAGAGTTCGGTGATCATCTTGTTATTAAGATTGGAGCCGTTATCTGTGATAATCCTTTCGGGGTGCCATACCGAGATAAGATTATGCTTGATGAATCGAGCCACAACATTCTTGGTAACAGATGCATACGAGGCTGCTTCTACCCACTTGGTGAAATAATCTATTGCCACAAGGATGAAACGATGTCCATTGGAAGCTGTGGGCTTAATTTCTCCAATCATGTCAATGCCCCACATTGCAAAAGGCCAAGGAGAAGTTAAAACATTCAGAGGTATGGAGGTGCGTGCACTTTGTCGGCATAAACCGCACTTGTGACAAGATCGAGCATAGCGGTGACAATCACTTCCATGGTGGACCAATAGTATCCTGTTCTCAAAATCTTCTTAGCCATGGTGTGTCCACGGAGTGGGTACCAAATGCCCTTCGTGTAACTCTTCCATGATACGCATTGTGTTTCTCGTCTACACAATGAGTAAGCAGATCGTGGTTGGCTTGTATAAGATGTCGCTGAGAAAGAATTTGGATGCGAATCTTCTCATGAACTTTATCATTGATGGATGCTCGCGGATATTCCCGAGTCTCAAGATACCTCTTCACGTCATAGTACCAAGGTTCCTCTTCGCCAAGCTCACAACAATCTGTTGGTTCGTCGAACTTCTCAATGATGATCCGGGAGCCTCGTTGTCCCATCGACTTGAACATAGACGACATAGTAGCCAAGCGCCCGCCAACCGATTCTCTTCTCGTGGAATATGATCAAAAGTGATTTCTTCAAGTAGGGATCAAACTCGTAACATGCTCTCGATACGGAATGAGATTCGGATGCTTCGTATCCCACTCGCCTTTATCCGACCGATCACTAAAGTCGAGTCTCCATACACTTGTAAGAACTTGATTCTTAAGTCAATAGCAACTTTAAGACCTATGATGCACGCTCAGACTCGCCATGTTGTTCGTGCAATCAAACATAATCTGGCGGTGAAAGGAGTATGTCCGTGGGGATGTAATGATGGCGCCAATGCCATTTCCAAGTGCGTTTGAGGCTCCATCAAAGACCATAGTCCATCGGGATCCTTGTTCGGTCCTTCGTCCGGCCACGGTTCTTCACAATCAGAACTAGTAAAACATCTTCGCTGGAAATTCGAACCATAAACCGATAGTCATCTACGGCTTGATGAGCCAAATGATCGGCTACCACACTTTCTTTGATCGCTCGAGAAGTGTATGGATGTCATATTCGGTCAAGATCATTTGCCATCTTGCTATTCTTCCGAGAGTGGTTTCTCAAAGATGTATTTTATCGATCCATCTTGGAAATCAACAAGGTAGTGTGAGTCAACATATCTTGCCTTAGTCGTGACAAAGCCAAAGCGTTGCAAGTTTTCTCAAGCTGCGGTATCTTGTTTCACATCGGTAAACTTTTGCTAAGGTAGTATATTGCATGCTTTTCTACTGCACTCGTCATGTTGCCCCAACACACACCCCATTGAGCTCTCTAACATTAAGTACATGATAAGAGGTTTTCCTTCAAAGGCATCGGGATAGGAGGATTCAGAGGTACTCCTTGATTTTGTCAAAAGCGATCCGCAATCGTCATTCCATTCCACTACTTGATCTTTCTTTAATAACTTGAAGATTGGCTCACAAGTAGCGTTAGGTGCAATGAATCGCAATGTAGTTCAATCGCCCAAGAAACCTCGACTTCCTTCTCTGGGAGTGGCATCTCTTGAATAGCTTTAACCTTGGCGGGATCAACTTCAATACCTTTACCACGACAACAAACCCTAGGAGTTTTCCGGATCTGACTACAAAGGTGCACTTGTTAGGATTGAATCTCAGTCTGTACTTCTTCAATCAGTCAAATAGTTTCTGCAGATGATTAAGATGTTCTTCTTCACCGTGATCGAGCTATCATGTCGTCGACGAGACCTCTATCTCGTGATGAATCATGTCATGAAATAATGTCACCATAGCACGATAAGTGGCGCTGCGTTCTTCATCCGAACGCATAACCTTGTAGCGAAAGTGCCCCACTGTAACAAAAGTAGTTTTCCATGTCTTGAGCCATTTTGATCCGATTGTAACCGGAGAAACCATCCATGAAGGAGAAAACCTTGTGTTGAGCGGTGTTGTCAACCATAACATCAATATGAGGAAGTGGAAATCGTCTTTCGGACTCGCTTTGTTCAAATCTCGTAATCCACACACATTCGTACCTTGCCATCCTTCTTAGGTACGGTACCACATTTGCAACCCAGGGATAAGAGGTGATGCTAAGAAACCAACGTTGAACTCGCTTCATAACGGCTTTGATTTTCTCTCGACATCTCGTGACGCATACGATTAACCTTCGCTTTCACCGAGAAAACCTTCTTTTGTCGGCAATCGGTGTACCACGATATCAATGTCCAAACCCGCATGTCTTCGTATGACCAAGCAAAACCTCAATATAGTCTCGTAGCATCTGAACCAACCTTTCTTTAACACTGCTCTCAAGACCCGCTCCTATCTTGATCTCTCTTTTCTGCTTCGTCAAGACCCAATTCACAACCTTAACTTGCTCTTCGTGTGGTCAGATAACTCGCTCTTCTTGTCAGTAGCCGACAAGTTCTCCGGCACTTCACAACCTTCCTCACTTTCATCTTCGGCTTGGTAGATCGGATTATCAAGTCATATTTAGCACTAGCATAGCTGTTATTAACGAGATTCGGAGTGATTCTCGCAGTTGTATCACGGGTGTGTGTAAGAAACACATAGCTTTTGAAGGGTGATAAAGTAAAGAATGAAACAAACAATTGAATGCAAAAGTCCAACGAATTTATTGAATGAAAACGCAAACAACAGATAATAACCTCGAACGAGCCATGATGCCCCGGCAAGGCACTAGGCTTTCAAAGTTTATTGTTCAAAACATAAAGAAATACGAAAAGCAAAACAAAACAAGAGCAATTACTCATGACTAAAGGAGATTGGTATGACGCCTCGCCTTCCAATTCTTGAGCCCTTTATCCGAGTTGGAAGATCCACTTGCCGATGTCAAGTCGTTGTCTTCTATAGCATGGATTCCACTGGCCGATGCGAAAGGAAGTTGGTCGGCACGTCACGGCGATCATCTTGACCTTGATGGTGAAGCCTAAACCGGTCTTGTCAAATTTGAAAGGAAGATCGGGAGCTGACCCAAAAAGACTACCTCCTCTTCAACAAAGCTTGAGCATCTTTCAACGAGGCCATCCTAGGCGGAGCTTGTGTAACCTTAGGAGTGACAGGAGAGTCAACAGGCATGACTCTGGGGATTGTTTCAAAAGCTTGACAGGGAGTCTCAAAGAATTCACCTTCCATCTCAAGGTATCGGAATGACTGTAGATGACTGACCATATACTCTTCTTCACCACATACTATAACAACCTTCCCTTTCACCGGGTATTTCAGCTTCTGATGTAAGGTAGAGGTAACAGCGCCTGCCCCATGTATCCAAGGGCGTCCAAGTAGGCAAGAATAAGCTGGACGGATGTCCATGACAAAGAAAGTGGAATCAAAAGTCTGGGAACCGACTTTAACAGGCAGAGTGAGCTCTCCAAGTCGCGCTAGAACCATCAAAAGCTCTCACAATAATGTCACTGGGTCTCAGAACCAACCCTTCGACATCAAGCCGATCAAAAGCAGTCTTCGGAAGGATATTCAGAGCAGAACCGGTATCCACCAAAACATGAGATAACGTGGTGCCCTTGCATTCAACAGAGATGTGCAAGGCTTTGTTGTGTTTCTTCCCAAGGAGTCAAATCAAGATCGAAGCCTAGGCCGTTGTTGGCAGCCGCTAGCAATACAAACTTGAATTGATCGGTGGTAGTGTCTTGCGGCACATGAGCATTCTTCAAACTTCACCAAGGCATTAGCATGAGCCTCGAGCACAAGAGCAAAGCGAGCATGGAAATCTTGGATGGAGTCTGTCCTAACTGCTCCACAACATTATAATCACTCTTCTTGATGATCTTGAATTTCCTCCATTTCTTGTTTGAGGTGTCTCAAGAACTTCCTTTGGTACGGTTGAAGAGGTGATGAGCCACCGGTTCTTTCCTCTAGCTTGGGGAGTGGGTTGAATAATGGAATGCGAAATGGAGTCGCGGTGTCTTTGGAGGAGAGATATGGAGAGAATACCCTTCGGTTGGTCACCTTACTTGACCCGGTGATGTTGTCAATGTCGAAATGGTAGCTTCAATGAAGATCTTCAATGGTCGAGGGTCTTGCTTGACGCCATGATAGTAAACATCACTCCATAATTCCAAGGGATAGCTTTGTCGAGGAATACGGAACCGCCTGGAGAAGTGATGATGAGAGGTGCCACTCTAGGCAGGATCGGAGGAAATCCTTATCGTGTTAACATCAGTAGTCTTCGGGAAATCGTCACCCCATCCGGTCGCCTTAACATCTTCAATAGGAATCTTGTAGCTTTCAGGAACGGTGTACTTCACCATGTAATCATACTTTCCACTTGGCTTCCCCAAGGTATCCCACACAGATGGTGTTGTTTCATTTGCATTGTCAATCTTCAACTTAGACATTTCTTCACACAACTTAGTGGTTTCGTAAAAGATCTCACGGTTATCCATCATGCACCGAACACGTCTTCTCAACTACACAACCATCCGGCGCGGATGGGCACCAACGACAATTCTCTGGGCATCCTGGGTTGACACCGGCTTGCAACAAGTTCTGCTTAACAGTCATCAGAGGAATGGTCAAGTCATCTACGTTGAAAACATAAGTATTGTCCCCAACAACATTGGAACTCTTGTCATGATTAGGCATAGGCGCGTTGATCACATTCGGAGTCTCAACAGGGGGGTCAAACTCAATCTGCTTAGCTTCAATCATATCCTGAATCTTGTTCTTTGAGCCCAACAATCATCGACTATGTCCCGGCTATTGGAATGGTAAGCACACTTAGCATTTGGATTGTACCGGAGAGGAAGTATTGACATTCCGAGGAGGATCCCAAGGTTATCACTCGCTTTAACATGTGTTGCAAGGCTTGCGACAATGGCATGTTGATCTTCGTGAACCGCCTTGGCGCGCTCGACTACGCTGTCTCACTGAGGTTGTCTTGATGTAGGATTGAGATCACAACGCCCTACGATTGAGCGCGGTCGGTCTTGGCTCGGCTTTTCTGACCATACACAGCATTAACTTCTTTCTTACCACCAAAAGATCTCTTCGCAGCATTTGAAGATGTCTCTATCTGAATCTTTCCACTCTTGATACTAGCTTCGATACGCCGTAAATCTCGGTGAATCCGATGAAGAGTTTCCAATCAGATGATTGAAGAATGGGCCTGTTAGTGTTCCCATGAACATATCAACCAACTCCCTATTGGACAAGGGTGGTTGAACTCAGCCTGCTAAATCTCTCCACTCCTGAGCATACTCCTTGAACTTCTCGTCACGACCCATAGACATGCTTTGTAATTGCATGCGAGTGGGTGTCAATTCAGATTGTACTCATATCGTTCAGAGAAAGCATCAGCCAAATCACTCCAAGTACGGATACGGTCATTCTCTAGGCGATAGTACCATTCCAACCGGGTTCGGACAAACTCTCTTGAAAATAGTGCATCCACAACTTTCGTCATCATGTGGGATTGATCTTACGGACATAGGACTTCAAATGCAGCTTTGGGCAAGACATGCCATCATACTTAGCAAAAGTAGGAACTTTGAACTTGGGAGGAATCACACACAGGAGCGAGACTCGGATCATCAAAATTCAGCCGGACATCTTCAAGTTTTCCACAAGATTTAGACGATCTTCAAGTTGCTTGCACTTGTCATCTTCATTAGAGTATTGGCCATCATCATAGTTCTTCTCAAGTTCAGCTGACCCTTCACCATCACCCTTGTTACTTTCCTCGTATGGACACTTCCTTGAGAGCTCAATACGGTGACCACCTTAGGACCACCTTTGTAGCGTCGCCCATGTTGAGAGAGACCAACAACCTTCTTCTTCTTGTTGATGAGCTTCTTCAAATCTTCTTGGCCTTGGACCAAGTGGTGAACATCTGTTGAACTGCGCATTCGAGCTTGAAGATCTTTGACACTGTTCAAGAGCCATTTCGCTAAAATAAATAGCGAGCAAATGAGAAAACCAATCTCCAATGTACCGTGATGCAATGTTATGCTATGCGATGTTTATGCGAATGCAATGCAATGTTTTCAAGGACCTTAGAGATTTAAATTTGTTAGACAAGCAATGAACAAACATTTATTAGTACTTTTTATTCTTTTCTTTTTAAGTACAAAAGATAGTTCAAAACAATAAAAGAAAACATAAACATCCTAAAGCTCTAAGTCTCCCATGGCGCCTCTTGGTGCCGATGTAAGCGTTGATGTTTCGCTCCTCGTGAAGTAGCTTGGTCAACTCTAACACTTTCTTCTCACTTGCATAACACTGAGCTTCAAAGGTATCCCTCTTCTTTAAGTCGAATCCGTGATCTCTTCAAGTCTTCAAAATCGAGAGGCATGTCGTGATGGAGAAGATAGGTACGCCACCTATAGCAACAGTTCCATAATTATAAAACAGCGTGAATGGCATCATGAGGTTTTGAGCTCGAGCTCGCACCCATTTGAGGTAAGGTTCCCAAGGAATGGAGTTCGGTGCCCCAAAGTCTTGGTATCGCCTTCTTTACCATTCCCCAAGCATGTATAAACCTTCGCTTAATTCGAGATCGTGATTGTAGTCGAACACAACATCTTGGAGAAGCATATCATGTGGACCATCTCTTCGAGCAAAACCAAACTGACGTAGAGCTAGAGAAGGGTTGTAAGTAATACCTCCCTTTATACCAAGTAGCGGTACATTAGGGAATTCTCCACAACGCTCGATGAAGGTGAAGTCCTTTTGAGAGAAAAGATTCCAACGGATATCTGAATGAGAAAGTGACATTAACCTTTGAGACCATCTCAACCTTTGTTCGTTCTTCAAAACTGATGGAGGAAGGTGCGAAATAAACCACCTGGAAAGTAACGGTACACAACACATGATAGTTCCTTGTCGCTTAGTAGTACGAGTGTGGAGAGAATGTAGGATGTCTCCGAGTAAAGTAGGCACTAGATTGCGGGTAAGGAACAACTTGATGGCATTGATATCGATGAACTGATCCGAGTTAGGAAATAGAACCAAACCATAAATTAGCAAGGCCACAATGTTTTCAAATGCATGGAAACTCATAACTTTGAGGAGTTCTCGGGCTTTCTTGATTAAGAACTTGGAAAGTAAACCCTTAACTCCACCTCTAGTTTCCCAATTGGCTTCAATGTATGAGCGCTTAAGATGTAAGGCGGATGCGATGTCTTCGAACTTAGGAATCTTTTCCAAACCGGTGAATGGCATTTGGTCAAGAATAGGTATCCCAAGTAGCTTAGAGAACTCTTCAATGTCTTGTGGAGAAGTCATCCACAACAACATAGGCATATCTTTTTCCACCAAGGCTTTCAACCTGCATAGGCCCCATCAAATCCATATGAAGCAGCTCTAGCACTCTGGAAGTGGTCAGATGTCTAGACATTGGGTGTGACATTCTGGTTTGCTTTCCAACTTGACATTCACCACAGACTCTTCCTTCATCAATATGGAGTTTTGGTATCCCTCTGACAACCTCCATAGTGATGATCTTTTTCATCCCTCTGAGATGCAGATGTCCAAGTTTTTGATGCCATAGCTTTACCTCCTTTTCATCCTTGTCTCACAGAGCACATGTAAGAGGTTGGTGTTCTCAGATTCCCACATGTAGCAGTTGTCCTTTGATCTGACTCCTCTCATAACAACTTCTTGTTTATCATTGATTACAAGACATTCCAGACCTGGTGAAGTTGACTTTAAATCCCATATCACATAGCTGACTTATGCTTATGAGATTAGCGCCTTTTACCAAAGAACACTCCATTTAGATTTGGAACTCCAGAGCAGTCCAAGTTTCCAACACCTTTGATTTCTCCTTTAGCTCCATCTCCAAAAGTAACAAAGCTGGTAGAGTGAGGTTTGACATTATTAAGGTTTTATACCACCATATGCTTGAACACCCATCAAAGTACCAATCTTCCTTAGCGTATATCTCGAGAGAGTGTGCTATCAATGCTGCAGTCCTCTTCTTCCACTTTTGAGTGTAGGGTACTTTGATGTTCTTAGGCTCAACATAGGAAGTCTGATTAGGGTACCCATGTAACCTATTGTAATACGGTGAACTGACTTCGTAGGATTTTTGTATCCAAATGTGCGGATAGCAAGAGTCGCCACCGAATTTTATTTTTATCCAATTAAGGGAAGGTAAAAGTAACAGAAAAAGACCTTCGTTAGATTCTGAGTTCGGGAGAATGGTTATGAAAAGGGAAGGTATTAGCACCCTTTCCATCCGTAGTTATCTACGGGCTCTTAGTTGCTCTAGATCACTTTTTAAAAAATTGCGTGTGTTTGACAAAGATGTTTTTGAAAAAGGCATTTCGCTTTGACTTTGTAATGACTCATGTAGGAGTGTATACAAAGTGTTCGGAAATGTTTTTGTTTTGAAAAGAATTTGAACTTTGAAAAAAGTGTGTGGTGTGAAAAGCATTTGGTAGAGCAAGCAACTAAAAGACTTATTTACCCACTCAGAATTGGTCATTTTATTGTACTTCTACATTCCTTTAGAATAGCGCTAGCCATACCATTAGTTAGTAGGTAGCTCCATTCGTTGGATGTAAGCGGGACATTCGAAGGGACATCGGATGGTCATAGAAAGCAACTTGTAGGAAGTATCCTAGCACATTCAAGGACTATCATCATTTTCAGAGGCGACAATCGAGGGTCAAGATCATGTATTCGGAAGCGACATCGTGGGTCTTATGATCTTTGTATCGAAGGGACTATGATGATTTGTTTGGAAGGCAACGGTGCTAGAATACCTCTACGTTCGAGGGACATGACCATTTTGAATTCGCAAAGGCAACGAGAGAGAATTACCCTAAGGGGTGCGTGTGTGAAAGAAGTGTGTTGATTTCAGAATATGTTATCTTGAAAATTAGTGGGCTATGTTCAATTTTAGTCTTGCCATACACGCCTAATTACTAGCAATTTATAGGGTGCGGAAAGTAAAATGCGGAATGTAAAGTGCGGAAAGGTAAATGTCCTACGCTATTACAAGGCTTTTAAGATACATAATTTAAAATGCGGAAAATAAAATCCTAAATTAAACTATTACATCCCATATACAGTTACATTATTGGAAAATAAAATGAAAATAGTAAAGAAACGTCCGAATCGGAAGAACCTGTGAAACGAATGAGAAATCGGAAAATATGATGAAATCGAAATAAGAGAAAATGTTAGGAAAATGCAAATTTTAAATTGGAAAAATATGACATGTGGAAATAATGTAAATATACTAAGATAATTTTTGGGATTTTTAGATGCAATTTAATAATTAAAACTAATTAACAATGATTTAAATGCAAAATTACAAATAAAAATAAATATGCATGCAAAATATGTTTTTAATTTTATAAATTAAATAAAGGTTTTCTGAAAATAAATGCAAAGGAAAACATTTTTGATGATTTTTAATGCATAAATAAAAATATGAAAAGAAATTAAAATAGATGCAAAATATTAAATAAAATAGAAAATAGAAAATATGAGGTTTTGCAAACTTGTAAAAATAAGTGTCTGAGCCAGGGATCGAACTGGAGACACTAGCTTCAAACCTTGAAAACCCACTCCCTTGCCATCTGAACCAACGCGCGCTACTGTTTGGAAACGGATTGAATGGGATTTACACGCCTCGCTCTCTGGCTTCATCCCCGCGCCAAGCTTCGTCTTCAACCTTTTGAATATTTGAAAAGTCTGCGTCGGCCATAGTTCGACGCAAAGTCCCTGGCAAACATCAAAAACACATCACACATAATATAAATAAAATCTAAGGCCATGGTTCGATTCCTTGGAGTGTTCCGAATTCAATGGCATAGGTCTTATTGTCCAATTTTTTCATTTAAAGGAAACCCTAATTCGTTCACAGAAACCCTAATCATGGTGAAACACGATTCAGGCCATGGAAATTCGATTGGTTTGCCCAGAAAGCTTGCAAGCTTCAAACTAAACACAAAAACAACAACAAATCGAGTTAATAATGCATGAATGAAGGAATTCGAATTTTGAAATTTCAAGAACAAACCAAATTCGGATTTCGCGATTCTTGATGCTTTTTGACAATGTAAGGGTCTGGATCGACTCTGGAGATGCCAAGGAATGTGTTTGACACCTTAGAATTGATTGAAAACGGCTGGACGTATGATTGCCAATAGCTTGAAGGTCACGGATTTTTTGAATTAGGTTAGGGTTTCTTGAGGCAATTTTTTCGTTTTCCTTTTGATTGGTATGCATCAAGTATTTATATTGGATGGATTTGAGACAGTTTTTGGCAAGAATCAATCACCATTCAATGATAATCAAAATTTGATTTTTGTATAAAATCAAATTTTCAAAACTTGATCAATTCCAATCCAATCTTGCCATTTTTGTCAAATTTCGAAATTTGCTGGACTTTGGTGAGTTTCTTGAATCTCAAGGAAGGAATAAAATCAATCTTTCAATTAATTTTGATTTTATAATTTATTTTAAAATTTAATTTGTATTTAAATGAATAAATTCAAAATTAAATAGAAAAATAAATCAAAAATTCAAGGCATTGGGCTTGGATATTCCTAATTGTATGAGGAATAAGTTTGGATGAAGAAAAAGCAAGCCCATTTGCAAAAGATTTGATTTTTAGAAGTATCTCTCTTTGTGCATTCTTTCAAAATTGCCCAACTTGTGAATGGTGTATCTTGCTCAATTTTCCACATTTTTGAGTGTTCTTGGACTTTTTGGAAAGCTCTAAGAGTCCTCTAACCAACCCTTTTGGTCTCATCTCAATTGGAGTTACCATGCTCAATATATCTTCAAAACAAAAAGTTGACTTTTTGTTGACTTTGAAAATGACCTGTTTTGAGCTATACCTCTTAAATGAAGCATTTTTGGACATTCTTGTGAGACATGAAGTTGTAGAGAATTGAATTTCCTTCAAAACAAGAGGTGGTGAAAAATTTTTGAGAAAGTATGAGAAAAGTCAAAGTTTTGACTTTTCACCTAGAAACCCTAATTTAGAAAGTTTGACTTTTGAGCAAATCTTGAGTTTTCTTGATGAATCATGATCAAACCTTGATCAAATGATGAATGTAACTTCAAAATGAGGATGTTGACCAAAAATTATGAAGTTTGACTGTATGTTGACCACAGTTGACTTTTTGTCAATACTGATTTTCAACCATTTGAGCAATTGTCGAGGAAACTTGACTTGGAAGCTTGACATGGAGAATATTTGAAGCATATGAGGAGGCATGAAGGCCATTGGAGATGTTGGAAATTCATCTTGACTTGAGAGATACCAAACCCTAGTTTGGGTTGATTGTCTAGGAGAGAGTTTGTCTGATCAACTCTTGAGGAATCCTTGAGCATAGATGTATGAAATCTCTTGAGTAGATGGAGGGCAAATTTTGGGGTATGACACCTATAGCAGAAGGGTTTTATGTGTCCAAACCTTCCACAATGGTGACATCTCCATCTTTGAAACTTCTTATTCATGTTTCTCTGATCCTGATGTTGGCCCCAATGTTGTGACATCCTTTGACATTGGCCTATTAGGTCAGTTTTCTTCTTATCAGCAAATTTCTTTGCATCTACATGCCCGAGCCAGGAACATTCTCTGTTTTCTGTTGTGACATCTCGGCTTTGGTTTCCATGCCTCTTCTTTTTCTTGTGTTCCTTTTCATCACATATCCTAGACCATGCTTATTTCCAAGATTTTGTCCAAGTGAAAATTTCTTCCAACTTATCCCATTTGTCAACATTTTGATGACTTAGTCATATGATCAAGCTTGGAATTCAACACTATAATCTCACTGTTGAGATGACTTATAGTGATTGTATTTTCCTTCTTCTCCCACTTCACATTTTCCTCCAACTTCTCAATCAACTTTTTCATTTTTCATTTTGTCGACATACTTCACCACTCGATACACTTCTTGTAAGTATCAGCAAGTTATTCAAAGGTCACTTCCTCATCACTAGAGTCATTATCAAGATTGCCACTTTCAGAAGATGCAGTGACAAGTTTGGCTGATTCCTCTTCAGTATCACTACTTGATTCACCATCAAACCAAGTAACATTCATTCCTCTCTTTTGTTTCTTAAGAAAGGTAGGACATTCAGCTTTAATATGTCCAAATCCTTCACATCCATGACATTGGATTCTACTGCCTTGACTTCCTTTTTCCTCTGACTTGGATCTTCTGTTGGAGTCATAAGATCTGCTAATGTCAGATGGAATGTCCTTGACATTTGACCTTGACTTTGGGTCAACCCTCCTGATCAGTTTGTTGAACTGTCTTCCAAGCATGGCTATAGCTTCAGATATCTTCTCTTCATCTTCCACCTTGCATCCCTCTTCAGTGTTGGATACAAGTGTTATGCTCTTGTTTTTCTTGTCAACAGTTTCACTGATTCCCATCTCAAAAGTCATAAGGGATCCAATAAGTTCTTCAACCTTCAAGGTGCTGATGTCTTGAGCCTCCTCTATTGCAGTGACTTTCATTGCAAATCTCTTAGGCAAGGATTTGAGAATCTTTCTCACCAGCTTCTCTTCTGACATCTTTTCACCAAGTGCTCCTGAGGCATTGGCAATTTCCAAAATATTCATGTGAAATTCATGAATAGTCTCATCTTCCTTCATCTTCAAATTCTCAAATTTGGTAGTGAGCATCTGAAGTCTTGACATCTTCACCTTGGATGTCCCCTCATGAGTAGTTCTGAGAGTGTCCCAAACATCCTTGGCTAACTCACATTGATGGACCATTCTGAAGATGTTCCTGTCAATACCATTGAACAGAGCATTCGATGCTTTAGAGTTCCCTAGAGCTAGCTCTTCTTCCTCTTTGCTCCATTCCTCCTCAGGTTTTAAGACAGTAGTCTCATCTTTCTCAAGCTTGGTGGGATGTTTCCATCCTTTATCAGCAGCTCTCCAAGCTTTAATGTCCACTGATCTTAAGAAGGCAACCATACGAGGCTTCCAGTAATCATAATTAGACCCATCCAGAATAGGTGGTCTTCCTCCAAATCCTCCTTCTTTATCCATTACGCCAGAAACTATTATCCCTAGATCTCACCCAGAAATAACAAGGTGATGCCCGCCTCGATGCCAATTGAAATTCGCCACAGACACGTGATGTCACGAGAGAATGTTATGACATAGTATCTGACACTATGTTAACAACTCACACAGTAAATACAGAAAGCAGTAAAGAACACAATAAATTGTTTACCCAGTTCGGTTCAACAAACCTACATCTGGGGGCTACCAAGCCAGGGAGGAAATTCACTATTAGTAGAATTAATTCAGGAATAAACCACTAGTTTATCTCCTTCACTTAAAACCTACCCAATGCAACTTCAACCTAAGTCCTACTTAGATCTGAGTACCCACTCACTCCCCCTCAATCACCGCAGTGATATCAACCTATTGACTAATTGAATTGTGAAGACACACTTCAATAAAATATCTTGATCTTGCTTCAAAGCTTCAATCAATAGACAAACACTCGTGCTTTAAAGCTTTGAGTGATAAACTACCCTTACAGCAAATCCTAGTCCAATGCACTTATCAATTGATAGTTGCTTGGCTCACAAGAGATACTAGAATTACAAAATATCAACTGTTACAAATCTTAACAGTACACAAATAACAAGCTGCTATCTCTTCAATACATTCAAAGGGCGCAACACAGTTGTAAGGGTTGAATTCCTTTTATAGAAGCAGTCCTGAACCTTCAGTTTTGGGCTTCCATAAAGATAGCTAGGGTTCACTTAATTTAATCCTAAAAACATGGTATTTTCAACAACCAATTTAGGTTTAATTAAGATTAACCTAGCAGCCACGTGAGCATGCTTTCTAATAACAGAAAAACAATATTTAGCAGCTCAAGAAACTTCCTGAAAAATCTCAGGAACAAACAGATTCTGCAGAACAGAATGTCACACTGAATGTCATAACATCTGTTATGACATCAGACTGTTTTTTGCAGAATTTCCAACACAGCTTTAGCTTCCAGTTCTGAGTTGTCCATTTACCATCCTTAGCAGGTAGGATTTATCTTCAATCTCTGAATGTCATGACATCTATCATGACATTCTAAAGCCTAGTTTTACCAAAATTAATGCCAACCTAAAAACACTAACAAAACTCATGGATCAACCTATCAATTTTTCCCAAATCCAAAACATATCTATCAAATCCTAACTATAGGAAGTGGAAAATCAAACCCCTTACCTCAAGTGCTTAGATGATTCTTGATGATTCCACAAAATCCTAACCTTGCTCTTGCTCTTGCTCTTCTTCTTCTTCTCCCAAAACCCTCTCTTTCTCTCTATGTTACTAAGCTTGGCTTTGTGTCGTAATAGAAGGAAAATGAGGAAAATGTGTTTTTATGTTGTTTCTACTAGTAAGCCAAGGGTGTAAACCTAACACACTAATAATATCTAATAATATTATTAACTCAATTAATTAAAATAATTCCGGGGAATTAAATTTCGGTCCGAATAATATTTTACCGAACCGAACGGAATAAAAACCGGACCGAACGAAACGTCGCCAAATATATTAATAGATATATCGATTAATATAAATATTCTCGTCGCCAAAACAATCGTCAAACGGTAACTCAAAAATATTAATATAATATAATATTAAATAAAACGGGGCGTTACACATGTTATCATGAGAAAAATATCTCAAATTAAAAAACTCAATTTGGTGAGAGGACTTCGTAATCTGAAGTTCAACTCAGAAGTTCTGTGTGAAGCATGTCAAAAAGGAAAGTTTTCAAAACCTTCTTTTAAATAAAAAAAATGTTGTTTCTTCCTCTAGGTCATTAGAACTTCTACACATTGATCTATTTGGACCCGTGAAAACTGCATCCATTAGAGGAAAGAAGTATGGATTGGTCATAGTAGATGACTACAGCAGGTGGACATGGGTTAAGTTCTTAAAACACAAGGATGGGTCACATTCTGTGTTTTTTTGACTTCTGTAACCAAGTTCAAAATGAAAAAGAGTTTAGAATCATAAAGGTTAGAAGTTATCATGGAGGAGAATTTGAAAATCAATTTTTTGAATTTTTTTTTAAGAAAATGGAATTTCTCATGATTTCTCTTGTCCTAGAACTCCCCAACAAAATGGAGTTGTAGAACAAAAGAATAGAACATTGCAAGAAATGGCTAGAACCATGATCAACGAAAATAATATGGCTAAACACTTCTTGGCAGAAGCAGTGAACACAACATGTTATATTCAAAATAGAATCTCTATAAGACCTATTCTTGAAAAAACTCCATATGAATTGTGGAAGAACAGAAAACCCAACATTTCATATTTCCATCCTTTTGGATGTACTTGCTATATTCTAAATACTAAATATCATCTGAACGAGTTTGATTCTAAGTCACAAAAGTGTATTCTGCTTGGATACTCTGAACGCTCAAAAGGTTATAGAGTGTACAATACAGAAACTCTGATTGTTGAAGAATCAATCAAAGTTAGATTTGATGATAAGCTTAGCTATCAAAAGCCAAAGCAGACTGAAAATTCTGTAGGTACAGAAGTTCAATTAATAAACTCTGAAAAGTCTGAAGAAAACTCAGAAGATCCTCCTATTGACAATGCTCTGGACAACTTAAGAATTTTTAAGAAACCCTCGCAGAAAATATTTCCTAGAATCACTTCAGCACATCCAGAAGATGTGATTATAGGAAAGAAAGATGACCCCATAAGAACAAGATCCTCTCTTAGAAATAATGAAGAATCATTGTTTTGATTGGTGTCTCTGATTTAACCAACCTCAATATATGAAGCTCTTCAAGACAACTATTGGATAATAGCTATGCAAGAAGAACTTAATCAATTTACCAAAAATGACGTATGGGATCTAGTTCCAAGACCTAAAGGATTCAATATCATTGGAACAAAATGGGTATTCAGAAACAAGCTAAATGAGCAAGGAGAAGTTGTCAGAAACAAGGCACGACTGGTTGCACAAGGTTATAGTCAACAAGAAGGAATTGATTATAATGAAATCTTTGCCCCAGTCGCCAGGTTAGAATCTATTAAATTATTGATTTCTTTTGTTGTTCAAAATAACATCACTTTATATCAAATGGATGTTAAGAGTGCATTTTTAAATGGTTACATAGAAGAAGAAGTTTATGCCCGTCAACCTCCTGGTTTTGAAGATTCAAAATCTCATGAACATGTTTTTAAATTAAAAAAATCTTTTTATGGTTTAAAACAAGCTCCCAGAGCTTGGCGTGAACATTTAAGTAGCTTTCTTTTAGAAAAGAATTTTCCCATAAGGAAAGTGGACACAACCTTATTTTGAAAGACATTTAAAAATGATATTTTAATTTGTCAAATATATGTAGATGCTATTATTTTTGGAACTTCTAATGTCTCTCTTGGAATAGAAGTTTCTAAGTTTTTGCAGGCAGAATTTGAAATGAGCATGATGGGAGAACTTAAATTCTTTCTGGGAATTCAAATAAATTAGTCTCCAGAAGGTACTTACATACATCAAGCAAAGTATGTTAAAGAAATTCTGAAGAAATTTCAACTATCAGAAAGTAAAGAAGCAAAAACACCAATGCATCCTACGTGCATTCTAGGAAAATATGAGGTAAGTAAGAAAGTGGATCAGAAGCTCTAGAGAGGTATGATTGGATCTCTTCTTTACCTAACTGCGTCTAAACCAATCAAATCATAGAGAATCTCACTTAACTGTTGTTAAGTGAATTCTGAGGTATTTGAAAGGTACTAATAATGCTAGACTGTTTTACAGAAGATCCAAAGATTTTAAATTAGTAGGTTATTGTGATGCTGATTTTGCTGGAGATAAAGTAGAACGTAAAAGCACCTCTGGAAGCTGTCATTTTCTGGGTGAAAACATGATCTCTTGCTACAGCAAGAAGCAAGCCACCATTTCACTATCAACAACAGAGGCAAAGTATGTAGCTGCTGCAGGCTGTAGCACTTAGATGCTCTGGAGGAAAAGCCAACTAGAAGATTATCATCTCTATGAGCGTAACATTCTTATCTTCTGTGATAATACTTCTGCTATATGTTTATCTAAAAATCCTATTTTACATTCTAAGGTAAAACATATAGAAATTAAACATATATAAATTAAGCATCATTTCATAAGGGACTATATTCAGAAAAGTATTTTAAATTTAAACTTTATTGACACAGACCATCAATGGGCTGATATTTTTACTAAACCTCTTTCTGAAGATAGATTTAAATTCATTCTGAAGAATAGTAGTATGACATTTTGTCCAGAATGAAATTGTGTTTATTATTATTATTGTCATAAGTTCTCCTCTTAAATGAATGTTCTAGTTAACATCTCTTCAGAAGTTATAAGAGAAGTTAAATTAGAAACCATATCTAGAAGTTCTGAAATATTTTCTAATGTTTCATTACGAATATGGTTGAGAAGCTCATTACATCAAACAACTGTAACGCTCTTAACCTAGAAGTTGAGCACGTGTTCAAAACTTCTGAAAGGTCACGCATGCGTGCAAGCTATTGACACGCCGTCCCTAGGTAATTGTTCCAATCTTTTCAAATCACACGAAATCCCTCAAACGTCAGATGTTATTAAATGCTTGTGATGATTTTTTTTAATTATTTTTTAATTTCAAATTAACTTTTAAATTGCATGCATTTTCTCTATAAATACCTTATTGAAAAAATAGCAAGTGTATTATTTTTACCGATGTAGTAATAATGAGATTTACCCCAAGTATCGATCTCGAGGATTGCGTAGGAAATACTGAGTTAGATGATTTATTCAATTGAACAAAAACAATAGTTTTAAGTTTGGTGGGAATAAAACCTTGCAGAAAGTAAATTGAGATAAAAATTGACTTTTTGTTTGATTAAAGTATGCTAGGGTGAGTGTATAATTTGTCATATAATAACCTTCACTCTTTGATTTATTCAACAAGTTCATCATCCTTAATTACCGATTTTCAATATTATTTTATCCTAATTCCTTAGTGAAATTTTTTTTAACCTTCTTTCCTAATTTCAATTTCCATTTAAATTAGTAGAGAGGTTAAGCATGCAATTACCAAGAACTATTCTGGTTATCATAGGATTACCCTAGTCCTAGGTGAAATCATTAATAATATCATTATTTAGAAAACCTTAACACTACTGTCCGACTCTACTGTGTTAAAATAGTGAAATCATATGGTCTCATAGGGTCAAACTATGAATTAATCTAAATAATCAAATTGATGCATAACGAACTAAAATGTTAACTAAAACAAAGAGATCAATATTCTTAACATAACAAATTAGGGACACCCCCTAGCATTGGGGGGTTTAGCCTCTCATAGAATTCAAAAGTAGCATAATCAAAATATTAGATCAAGACATTACAATAGATTGGGTCTTCGATCTTCAATTGCTCTCGCGCATGAAGAGTTATTTGTTCCCAAAACTGTTGAATCTCCAATCTTCTATCGTGAAATATTTTGCGGTGGCAAAAAGTCCCCTCTCTCAATCTCCTAGTTAGGTTTAGTAGTGCCTAGTCATCTCTCAGCCTCGTGCAATCTCCGGAATGCCCTTCGTATTTATAAATTTTCGTGCAAGATTCGGAACAATTTCGGGAGAATTTCTACTTGTGGACTTACACAGAAATTAACATCAACTTAATAAGTAAAAATAAACAAGCAAAGAAATAAAACCTCCCCCAAACTTGAAATAAACATTGACCTCAATGTTTCAAACCAAGCTCGAGAGAAGTGACTCACAGAGGGTAACGCAGCACACTCTGCTGCTGCCTCCTAGGATTCACCAGTAGGCTCCCTTTTTATTACCTGCAAACACAACAAATAAAAATTAAGCTATTAAAAGCGTGGGTTTCCTCCCACGAAGCACTTTGTTTAACGTCGCCTGGCTCGACGGTTCATCCCCTTATGGGGGTACTTTTTCTTTCACACTTTGTTGCTCATATTTTCTCCTTCTACTTTGACCATACCAACTGAAAATTTATTCTTTTCACCTGCACTTTATTTCTTGACTTTAAACACATTCATGGTTATCTTTGCATCAAAATATTTTAAGTTCAGATGACCTGTCTCAATATCAAAATTGCACTTGTTAGTCAACAAAAAAGTCGACCAAGAATGATCTGGATCTCTTCATCTTCAGGTATGTCCATGATCTGGAAATCCACTGGAAAAGCAAAAATTTTAATCTTGACCAACACATTTTCAGCTATTCCATATGACTTCTTGATGGTGTGATCAGCAAATTTTAATTTTGTTCCACTCCCGCTTATCTTTTCAATATCAAGCTTCTTGAAGATTGATAATGGCATTAAACTCACATTAGAGCCAAAATCAATTAGAACCCTTTTGAAAGTTCTATCTTTTATGGTGTATGGTATTGCCACTGATCCAAGATCCTTCTGCTTGACATGTATTTTTCTCTCGGGCGCGATTGCACACAACTTCTAATCAACGGGTACATGTTCATCATCTGTTGGCCTTTTTCCCTATTGATGCCCTGCTAGATTAATCCTTAAATGCATTTTAAACTCATAATAATGTGTGTATTTCATATCTTATTAAAGAATTTGAATGTTAAGTTTAGACTAATCTTTAACAGTAAAAATTTCTCTCTGGAACAATAAATTTATTATAAATTTGACATATTTTAATAAAATTTATGTTTTAATCTATTTATACAAAGTGTGCATAATTGTTAAAGTAGTGACATGTTTGAGGGGTCTCTTAGAAAAACATCAGAAAATCAGGGAACATGTGCCACCTAAAAGACGACGTTGAAACAAATGTGAACTCGTCAAAAAGTACATGTACAAGTTAACCTTGCAAGGCCAGAGGTACTCAGATGTCTTAGTAGGTATATTATAATGCATAGTAGTTAATGCTTGCTCATAGCGGTAGGAAGCCATGTGGTAGTGTTTATGGTGGTTTAGATGACACTACTATAAATAATATATTTTATGAAAAACTTTTAGTTCGACCAACCAATAACCGAGGTATATGTCGCAGGAGTGCCATGATTAGTCTTTTTAAAATATATAAAACTTATGCCCTCAATTTATTCCCCAACCGAAAAAATATATTTACCAGGGACCTCGCTTCGAATCCAAGATACAACATTTTTTTCAATTGACACCAAGATGTTGTTTATCTTGAATAGTGTTAATTTTAGTAAATTGTGTTATGTATTGACCACTTAAATGATCATAAAAATGTTATTTTTCTTAAAATGTAATTTTTCATGAATAATGATAGTTTGAGAATATGTTCAATATATGTTCTTAACAAGTGTACCATGAGTATAGTATAATTCATATGAATTAGGTATTTTTTTATTTTTACTTTTATTCTTTCTGAGTTTTGCTAACTTTAGAAAATATAATAATTGTGTTTATATTATGATTTGACTACTTTCGCTAGTGTTGGGTGGTATCGAGTTTATTTGAGTTTCTACTATGTGTTTTTATGGTTCTTTATCCATATTTCTCACTTCAAAAACTCTTCAATTTAATTTATTGATTTTTGTGTTTATTTTCTGAAGAATCAAGATTTAGAAAATCTTTTAGATGGAGTGTTGAATTAGTTAGTGTTTCTATTGGTTTATTTTTGGAAATTTTTTCATATATCTAATGGTTTTCTCTCGTACCTTTGAAAAATCAAAAATATCATTTCCAAGTGTACATACGAATTCACCTTATTTCAAAATATTCCATAAGTGCACTTACGAATTCATCTTATTTCAGGGTGTTTCGTAAGTGTACTTCCAACTTCGTTCAATATCTCAAATTTATTATGATTTTATTATAAAAAGATATTTATTTATAATATAATAATAATATATATAAGAAAATAGAATATTGTGTTTATTTCATGTGATTTCCATTACATATATATACACGATTTCAATACTAAAAAAATAAAAAATAAAAAATATGTATTAAAAACCTAATTTATATTTGACCTATAATAATAAAATCTATTAATACAATTGATATCAATATCAAATTTAATTTGGCTATAATGATATTAATGAAGAATATATCAATATTATTGATACCAATTTCTATATGAAGAGATATAATTGATTTTTTGTCATGATTTACTTGAAATGCATTAATTGTATAATATATTTCTAACAATATAATTAAATTAAATTATTATTAATAAAAAAAACTTAAATTTATAACTAAAAATTATTAAAGTAAATTTATGATATGAAATTAAACAATAAATATCATAATTAATTTTTTAATTATAATAGTGAAATGTAATTGTTTTTTAATTATTTATTTATAATTATGAATAATTTTTTATAAAGAATATAAAAAATATTTTTTAATTATAATTTTAAAAGTTAAATTTAATTTAGATGACATTTTTTAATTTTTATTATGGAATTGATAAATTTATTGTAAAAAATTATGAATAATATATAAATTATAAATATTTTCTATATTAAATAGATATATATTTCATAAGAATAAAAATCAAAATAAATCAAATAAGATGAATTCGTAAGTGCACTTTCGAAGTAAACTAAATAAAGTGAATTCGTAACGAATTTTGGTGTCCTTCAAAGTAAACTAAATTAGGTGAATTCGTAAGTACACGTACGAAGTAAAGTAAATAAGGTGAATTCGTAAGTGCATATACAAAATAAATCAAATAAAATGAATTTGTAAGTGCACTTAGGAATTTTGAGTTCCAACAGACGAATTCGCAACTACACTTACAAAGTAAATAAATAATTCACGTTTATGGTGAATTTGTAAGTGCACTTATAAATTTTAATAGTTTTTAGATTTTTCATCAGAAATGGAGAAGAAATTCAATCATAAGGTGAATGAAAAAATTCTCTTATTTTTTTAGCTTTTATTTCAGAATGCTCTCTTGAAAAATAAATCTCGTTATTTGTTTCCACTTTTTAAGCTTTATATGCTGCTTCGTGTTACACTACGATGGAAATAGAATAAAGGAAAAGTAAAAATAATTAAGTGAATTTTAGTGACATTATCAATATCCATAAAAATGAATTATGATGATTTGTTTTAATGTCAGGAAATATGGGATAGTGTTGAAATTTTGATTTGCTTGATTTATGGAAATAAGTATTTTGATGTTATGGAAATATCTCATATACTTAAAACCTGACGTTTTTTAGTTTGCTCCAACATAATGTTTTGGTTGCATTATTTGTTTTAACCAATGTATTATATAAATCTAATCAACATCTTCAAAACATGCATCAGTCATAGAAACACTCCCACTCACTCAACACTCTCTATCCAACTATTTTAAACTTTAAAGAACAATGTTGATGTTTTAATTTCTCTTCAGCACAGCTACCCAACTTAAGTAAAAAGAATTGTTGTCATGTAGACTCATCGTTGACCATTATCAAAATACTCTGGTCCACTTCTGAACTGGAATATTAGCGATCCACCATAACGCATCGCATTTCACAATCTTGTCTCTTTGATGTTGTGGTAGAACGATGGTTGAGTTAGTGCATAACTCGCGTTCAAAAAAAAATTCTGAAGAGTCTTGTCTTTGATATCTCGCATAAAGTTTTGTGCAATATGTCTTATTCAATAAACATTCATAGAAGGAGAATCATTATCAAAATTATTGTTTACACTCTCAATAGATACATGTCTGTCTGAAATCAAACAGAGGTTGGGTTATAGAGCAATGTATATTCAGAGATTCTTGAGAAAGAAACTCCAACCACCGCCAATCTCACATTCAACCAGAGTGAAGATAATTAGAAAGATATTACTATTGTCATCTTGTGCCATTGTCATAAGTAATGTTCATTTATATTTCACGTACAACCATGTTCCATCAATTTGAATAATAGGTTTGCAGAATGCAAAACTTTTGATGCATGGTTTATACGCCCATAAGAGTTGATGGGATATTCTATTTCTACTAACACAATTTTTGTCTGGTGTAAATGCTGACAATGTCTCCATAATTGCAACAAATCCCAGAGCATATGTCTTAAGTGCCACCAAATATTACAGAAGTTCTTTGTATGAATCCTCCCCATTTTTGTATACTCTTTCAACATCCTTAGTCCTTAATATTCATGCCTTCATATATGAGCGAGTACAATTGTATCGTGTAACGATATGAGAGTTTATTATACCCACCTTGAATGATGGATCCTTGCCAACGAGAGGCAAGTTTCTTGGCATATTATTTGAGATCTTAGTTTACGATGATCCTGCATCAGATTGGTGGTAATGCAAGTGAGAGGTGGATCCATAGAACATATCTGTTAATAATCACTTCTCTCCTTGTAAGATGCTGGAAGCCAAAACATGTAGAGCACGTTACGACACGGAATTACCTACCTCCCCGCACCAGTGTGATCTATAGTATAATCAACTGAGTTTTCTATGTGAAACATTTTTATAGCTCTCACAATCTTCTTCTATACAAAACTTGTCTCCCACTTTTAACGGTCCCTCCGATTAAATATACAAGTTGTAAAAAAATTGAGGGTGGCTCATCTCAATTCAATTTCAAGTTTTTCATGTGCTCACGTGTGTCACGTTGCGTAAAAAACGCACGTTATCGAACTTTATTTATCCCAAAGGAATGGAGAAACATAAAAAAAAAACCTCAAAAAGAAGGATGAGATGTTAACGCAACCAAGAAAATGATATGGAAGTCAGTTATGGAAGAGGAAGATATTAGCAAAAACTTTCCACATGTAATTCTATTTAAATTAATTAACATTAGTATTTACTTTTTTTTATTTCCTTTTTTTTATAAATTAAATTAAAAATTAAAAAAATGAATAAACATTGGCGCCAAACCAATTGACGAATGCATATAAAAATTGCTCATTTGTACCAATGGATCTGACGCATCGTAGTGCATGCACCAATTAGTGTGACGTTTAGGTATATTTTTGAGTGCATGTGTCATTATTTGTGGCTCCTAAGTGTATTTTTGAGTGCATGCTAATATGTACCACGTCTCTTCTTTCGTACAATTGTTTTTGTTTAAAGTTTAGATATTTTTATTTTAAAAAAATTTAATTATTTAAAAAATTCGAATATTTTGTGCAATATACAAATAATGTTTTTAATATGGTAGATTACTAGAAGTTCCTTTTATGAGTCAGTACTATCTGTATATATATATATATGATAAATAAATAATTTCATTTACATTTATTGCTTATTTTTCATTTTTACAGTATTTTGATATCTTTTAGCTTTGAAAACTCTACTTATTTAAAGAAATTAAAATTGCAAGAATAATAATGTTTTGGACTGCCTGAATATCTGTCGGGTAAGTCACTCCATCTCGAGGTACAACGATCCGTCGAGATTCAATAACATATTGGAGGCTTCTATCTTTCCGCTTCATGCGCCACACGGCGTCCCTTGCTCGACACCTGTCGAGCAGATCCGCAGTTCACCTTGCTAAGGAATATGCCCGTTATATTTTCTTTACTCGACATAACGACTAGTTATGAGCATCAATGTCCGGTCTGACCAAGTCATCTCGGATAGCTATATTCACGGATCCGCATATACAGATCCAAATATAGCAACCAATGAGAATCCTCCTATGATCATTATATAAACCCTCATATATTTGAGGGCAAGGTATCACATTCTTACTCCCAAAACCCTAATATTCATTATTCTCACTTTAAACATTTGCTTACTTTAGCATCAGAGTGCATTGCAGGTACACCACCCCCTCCTCTACATCAATCTTGCTCGAAGGACCTTCATCTGTTCCGACCGTCTCCAAATTCTGATCACCAGTCAAGACAGGAGAGAGACCTCTCTCCCCATCACAGAAAAAACACAACCATTTCGTCTCCCTCTCTCCCAACACGAGCGATGAAGACGAGCATCATGGTCTTTTATGTCGGGCTATCATGGGCATCCCTATTCTGTCCGGTCTGGAAAAACCATCTAGACTCGGGCAGTATGATAGAACCACCGACCCAGACGAACACATAGAGAACATTGATGCCCTGCTCGATTATCATGGAGTCCGAGGGGCCATCAAGTGTCGCCTTTTCCCTACGACCCTAAGAAAATGGGCCATGACATGGTAAAAAAGTCTTCCAGGCGGGTCAATCACATCTTGGAAGCACTTGGGAAGATCATTTTCCATACACTTCACTGCATCCTGACGACACCCTAAGTCGGAAGCCTCCATAGAGGCCATCATCCAGGGTAAAGAAGAATCTCTTCGAGCCTACATCGAGAGGTTTAATAAAGAAGCCGTCCAAGTCTCGACAAAGGACGACGTGAAAAAATATCTCCTCGAAAGAGGACTACGCCCTCCCAACGACTTCGCGAAGGCCGTAGGCATTGAAACTCCGTCAATTTGGATGCTTTTCTCCTGAAAGCCCAGGCATACATCCAATATGAAGAGAAGGAGATCGCTAATTGTGCTCGCGACACCCGACATAGGGAAAATGTCAGGAGTTCAAAGAGAGAAGACACCTCGATGTCCTGTCGAGAGGAGAAAGAAGACGGGAGGACAAACCCCGTGACACTAGAGACCACAAGAGGCCAATCGGTCGATCCAGCGACTATACACCCCCTCACCATATCTTGAGAACGATTCCTAACCGGTTGTGCAAACTCCGAGTTCATACAGGGTGGAGTAAGTTTCCCCCGGTAGACCCCAACAAAACCGGGGGCAAATAACAACAAATATTGCAGATTTCATTGAAGTCACGAGCACGTGATGGACGACTGCATCCACCTGAAGGATGCAATTGAGATCCTAATCAGAGACGGGCATCATAAGCAATACAAGAAGAAGAAACATGTAAAGGAATAAACTCTGTCGTCCAGTAAGGCCGAGGAATAAAAACCTGCTGAAGAGTCCTTCATGCCCGTAGCTATGAGCATATCCAGGCCATAAGACTTCATCTTTCCTGACCTCGATACAACTCCGACGTACTTTGCCGCTCACATCCCTGGGAGTCCTTCCCAATGACCATGGTCATCTCCGGTGGAGGGTTCACCAAGAACATCATCAGATCAATCAAGAGGAGATTTGACGACCTCGTCAAATCATGATCAAATATGGGCGCTACCCTCGATAAAATTCAAGGCAAGTCTCACCCACTGGACTTTTACAAGGAGGAGCTACCTGGGGGAGCCCCCAATGTAAATATTCCTCTGCTCGTGCATGCTCAGATGGCTAACTTCGATGTTAGACGGATATTGGTCGATTAAGGGAGTTCGACCGATATCAAGTACACTCAGCTCTTTCGCACGTTGCAACTCAACGAGACCCACCTGACGCCTTACTTTGGCCCATATCTATAGGGATTCAATGGATCCACAGTGAAACCGTGGGGATACATAAAGGTGATCATGACCTTCAGCATCGGAGAGACAAACATGTTGATCAAAACCCAGATTCTGGTCGTTGACTGTCCGTCTTTATATCAGTGCATTTTTGGCCGACCCACTCTCGCCGAGCTGATTGTGGTACCGTCCATAATCCACCTGAAGATGAAATACTACACAGCAAGCAGGCAAGTGGCAACCATGCATGGAGATATTCAGGCGGCCCGAAGATGCTTTGAGGCATCCTATAAAGGCATAGACTCTATCAATATCCAACCACAAGTCAGAGGCAGAGTCGATCTTCCTAAGAGATCACATAGGCCTGAACCTCTCCCTTGAGTCGACGCTATCGACCTCGATAGTCATCTAGAGCCCGAGGATTTGGCGGAAAGAAAGAGGAAAGGAAAAACACCAATGGTCAAGGAAGACTCACCTGTTCCCAGCAGCTCGGAGGAACCCGATAAGTAACACATGCGACCAATTCTAGATGGTGAATTTGAGCTCGTGCCGCTTGGTGACGACCCCAACAAAGGAGTCAAGATAGGAGCAGATCTTCCAGAATTAGTCCAGAATCAACTCAAAGCATGTTTGAAGGACAACGTGGATCTCTTCGCTTAGAGTGTGACTGAAACACCCGGTCTCGATCCAGAGGTGGCATGTCACCATCTGACGATCGATCCCGCCCTTAGGGTCATAGCAATGAAGGCGAAACAGTCCCCAAAAAAAACGAGGTTGTCGAGCAAGCTATTAGGGACCTTCTAGAGGCCAACTTTATTTCGGAAACCCAATATACTACTTGGTTATCCAACCCTTTACTTGTCAAAAAGAATAATGAAAAATGGAGCATGTGCATTGATTACTTTGATCTTAATAAGGCATGTCCTAAGGACGCCTACCCCCTGCCTAACATTGATAAACTCATTGACAATTCTGCAGGTTTTAAATTGCTTTCATTCATGGACGTATATTCTGGCTACAACCAGATCCCCATGGCTAAAACGAACAAAGTTTGTACGGCCTTAATGATCAATCGGGCAACTATCACTACAATGTGATGCCCTCTGGCCTAAAGAACACCGACGTGACTTATCAACGAATAATGAACAAAGTCTTCAAGGGCGAAATCGGGGACATGCTCGAAGTGTATATGGATGATATGATCGTAAAATCCTTAGAGGAGGTTGATCACGCCCTACACCTTCGAAAAGACTTCGACCAAGCCAGAAGAGTCAAAATGAGGTTCAACCTCGAGAAGTGCACCTTCGGAGTCTGAGCTGGGAAGTTCCTTGGCTTCTATTTCATCGAGCACGGTATAGAGGCTAACCCTGACAAGTGTCGAGAATTCTCAAAATTACCCACTCCGAACTCCAAAATATCTTTTCCAGTCCTCAACGAGATGTTTACTTTGTTATCACGATTCATCGCGAAGTCGGCACAACACACGCTCCCGTTCTTCAAACTGCTAAGAAAAGAGGTTGCGTTTGACTGGACCAGAGAATGCGAAAAAGCCCTAATCCACCTAAAGAAAACCTTATCACAACCGCCTACTGCCTCGACCAAACAAAGAAGAGATATTGTACCTGTACCTGGCCGTAACGCCCGAGTCCGTTAGCGCGACCCTTATTCGAGAAACCTTGGAAGGTCAAAAATCGATCTACTTCACAAGTAAAGCTCTAGAAGGGCCCAAAATAAGATACCAACAGATCGAAAAGACATCCCTCACACTAATCAATGCAGCAAGACGACTCCGACACTATTTCCTAGCGCACACCATCATAGTTCGGACAGATCAACCCATCAAGTAACTGTTAGGCCGTCCAGACATGGCAGGACGAAAGCTCAAATGGTCCCAGGAACTATTCGAGTTTGATATCAGGTACGAAAGCAGAAAGGCCCTCAAAGCCCATGTCCTTGCCGATTTCGTGGCAGAAATGAACTTCCCTACTTCCCAAGAAGGGACCAACAAATGGACGATATTCGTCGACGGTGCCTCCAGCTCGACTGGAAGCGACATATTCATAATTCTAGAAAACGGAGAAGGAATCATCATAGAAGTATCACTCTCTCTCTCATTCCCCACTTCTAACAACCAAGCAGAGTACGAAGCCTTCCTCACCGTTCTTCGCCTTGCCAAGGATATGGGAGCCAAAGAGATCAAAATCCTCACGGATTCACAACTCGTAGTGTGACGCCCTGTTTTAATTATCATTATATTATATTAATATTTTCGAATTACCGATCGATATTTATTTTACGACGAGAATATTTATATTAATCAATATATCTGATAATATATTTGGCGACGTTTTGTTCGGTCCGGTTTTTATTTCGTTCGGTTCGGTAAAATATTATTCGGATCCGATATTTAATTCCCCGGAATTATTTGAATTAATTAAATTGATGATATAATTAGTAAGTTAGGGGTGTGGGGAGCAATTGTTGAGGATTGAGTTTTCACCCTTGGCTTACTAGTAGAAATACCTTAATGAACCATTTCTCCTCATTTTCCTTCCATTCCAAATACCAAAACCAAACATGGGAACTTGGAAGCTAGTTATAAAACCACATTTCCTCATTTTCTTTCCATTTGGAAAAGAAGCCAAGAATAGAAACATGGAGGAAAAGAAAGGGTTTTGAGAAGAAGAGTAAGAGGGAAAGAAGAGGAAGATCATGAGAAAGCTTGTGGATTGAGCTTTGTAGAATCATCATGGATCATTCAAACTAGAGGTAAGGGGTTTGATTTCTCTATCTCATATGATTAGGTTTTGATAGTTGTATTTTGAATTTGGAGAGAAATTGATAATGGGATTATAGGGTTTTGGTTGATTGTTGGAATGGTTTAGAAAAGTTGGATTAGGAGTATGGTTTGTGGGTGTATTAGGTGCTAGCTTGTAGAAATTAAGAGTATTGAATTGGGAAAGAAAACCATGGTAGTAGAATGAGAAAAACTCAAAAAGATGAAGTTTTCACGCAGGTCTATCAACACGGGCCGTGTTGATTAACACGGCCGTGTTGTCCTCTTGTATAAGGAATTTTGGTTGCCAGGCCTATCAACACGGGCCGTGTTAATCAACACGGGTGCCCGTGTTGATTCACTGACTTTGGGTTTTTTGAGTATTCCGGTGGCTTTTCAACACGGGCCGTATTGATGCACACGGGGGCCCGTGTTGATGCATCTGTAGCCTCCAAAATTTTGATTTTTCGCACTTCTTTTGGAACCCGATTGTGTTTCGATTTTCTGATTTTGGTAAATTCGACGACGGAGCAAGTTGCTCCGAATTCAACAAAAATTGACGTGCTAGCTAAGTTCGACGTGTAGAACGTAGTGGCGAGGTTAGTTTTTAGAAATTACGAGTTTTTAAGTGATGACCCGAAATAGGCCAATATACGGTTAAATTGAATTGAATTTCATTTTAGTGGATTTAGGACACGTATGGACAATCCGATTGCGACGTTGACGATTATGATTAATGTCGGTTATTAGGAATGGATTTTGCGACAATTATAGGGGTTTGACTATTTTTCCGTATTCGGAATTTAGTGAATGAATCGATAATGATGTGGTGTGATTAAACATAAGGTGATAATGGTGATTACTTAATGAATACTTGTGATATGCGATGTGATGATATATGTCTTTGTATATGATGATGTGATGATTATATTGATGTTAATAAATGCGATGAATGGCGAATGCATGACTTTTAACGATGCGATGAAATTTTTATGATGTTATCGTGATACATGCAAACATGGGATGCCACGATGATATTTGATTATTGGCGGGCAATGATATGATGTCGATGATGTATGAGTTGTTTGGTGATGATTTAATTCATGATGAATGATGAAATGATTAACATAATGCTTGAAATTCATGATGTGATGATTTAATTTGATGATTTAATGCAATTTGATGTGATGATATTTGTGACGATGGGCTTTTATGCCAAAAGCTTTAATTTATGGGCTTTAGCCAATTTGTGATGATTTGTTTATGTTGCTCATGTTGTTAGCATTGTTTAATGTTGTTGGTTGATGTTGTTGTTTATGATTGCCATGTTAATTAGCGATGTATTAGATTGTGACGATTTCGTGGTGACGGAGGTTTACGTGTTGTTGTGATGATTTGTGCCGATGAGGCTAAGGCGATTAAGTATAGATTATACACTTTAGAATGACGATAAGAGTAAGTGAGGTTTGATATGTGTTGGAATGCACTTATTAAGTTATATCCTTTACAACCCAAAACTATATATATATATATATATATATATATATATATATATATATATATATATATATATATATATATATATATATTATCATGCCTTTAATTATATGTTTTGGAGTATCTCACCCTTTACTTGTTTCGCCGTTACCTTTATATTAGTAACGTGTAGGTTATGAAGACGGAGTATATAGTTGTTGTTAGTCGAGTCGGTGTCGCTCTGATACGTAGCACTCGGGGGGAAATATTTATGTTGTCTTGTTGTCGATTCTTTTGTTGTTCTTCCTTTTGTATATAAGAATTCATAATTTATGAAAACATGTTTTGATGAGGAAGTTTAATAAAGGAGATGTTTTATTTTTATGAATCAATTTATGATTGGTGACGAGGCTATGTATCCGAGATTTATACTTTAAAGTAAATAGTTTAAAGTGAGTTGTTTTTGAAGGTGTGATGCCTCAGTATTGAATTTGTGAAATTTTAAATTACTCTGATTGTTGTATATTAAACATTGGGTAATATTGGGGTGTTACATTAGTGGTATCAGAGCAGGTCGGTTTGTCGGCCAGGTTATTAGTGTGTTTAACCCTGTTGTATGCGACATGTGTGTGAAACACTATCGGTACTTGCTTGTTTCTATTTGTTTGTCTGCAGAGATGAGTTTGAAACAAGTGGGGGAGAAGTTTTACTTCTTGGTGGCGCTTGTGGCTTAGGTTGGTGCCTCAGCGTTGTTACGCTTTGTAACTTATAGTGTAAGTTTGAAGACGCTGTAGTTTGGTAGAGATGGTTTATGTCACCATCATAATTGTCGATGCCTATTGACAAATCGAGGGACCGATCATCCTTAATCTCTTGTTGATAGTAGTCGGGAATTGTGTTGGTTGGGATGGACTTGTCTTGCCAACTTAATAGTGTATGAAGCAGATGTGTTGGCACAAAGTGGTGCATGGTTACTTGAGTTATGAGCGAATTTGAATTTTGATGAGAAACAAGATTTTGGCAAGCGAGCTTCTTGTTGTGATTTTTCCGGAGCATATTATGAAGATGTGAGTGAATTACTGCCGTAGTGCGAGGTGAAGTTTTGATGGATTTAGTTTCTGGAATTAGTTGTGATTCGAAGTATTCTTAAGGGATGTTTGCTTCTGAATTAGAGTTGAAAATTCAACTTGAGGATTGGTTTGAGCAGAGTTGTTTATTCGAGCAGGTCACCGTGGAGTGCTACCTTTGTGTTGTTCGAGAAAGGCAAAGGTTACCCGAGCTGGTGTGTCGTTTGTGGTCAAGGAACGAAGTGGATATTGAGGGCAAGTGTCTACTTTCAAGGATCGTTATTTGGATGAACCAATCATATGGAGTTTATGTGTTTAGTGAGATCGATGTGAAGTCTGGCTGTCTACGGGTTAGTGTGACAACTGAAGATGTTTAGACAACGCTTTTCAAGATAGTATATGGTCCGGGCGAGTATATGCTGATGCCATTAGTGTGACTAATGTGTCAGGTACGACTTTGGAATGTTCCGACAGTACTCTCATGAGTAGCTATAGAGTTGTTTCGTGTTCATGGATATTATTTGGTTCACATCAAGTTAAGGAATCGTAGCAAGCATCCAAGCTTTGCGTTGTTGGTAGTGAAGTTAGACCGGTGTATGTCGAGTAATCTAAAGATAGAATTTTGAACTGTTGGACGAGAGTGCCTTAAGTAAACAACTTAGACAATGATATTTTGACAGTTCCGCGAAGATTTATTTGTATCTTGTAGAAGAGTCAAGGACTTATTTCAGAGCTTAGAAGTTCCTTTGTTTTGGATGGTTAACTTTGTGAGTTTGATAGAAGATCTTTTATAAGTTGGTATTGATCGTGGGTACTTTGATTTGAGAAGATTAAGGCACTATTTGGACTTCGCAATGGGAAGCAAATTTGTTCGAGCCAGTGGAAAGTTTAGTGAATGCTTTGATTCTAGATTTGTGTTGTACTGAAGAACCTTGTGTGGGGTATTGTGATATTCCATTTTGGACTTAAGATGTATTTCGACATAGAGTTGGAAAGTGTGTTGCTACCTTGGAACGATTTGATTTTCATAAGGAAAATTGTCGGACACGTGAGTTAGAGTTTGATGCGGTTGTGCTCATTTGATATCTTAAAGGAACAAATGTTAACGACGAGGAGATTGGGATTGTTAAAGACAATTCAAGTTTGAGTGCGATCTATAAAGAGACTTCGTCTGGTGATGAGTTTAGTATGTTGATATCGCAGATAACCCAAGAATATCTGATTTGGGATTTATTATTTTGAAGAATGTTGCATGTTTGTTTTGAGACGCTTGTAGAGATTAAGATCAGAAGGTTATTAAGGATTTGTTCACTACTAACATATGGATTTCGTTGGATACTAATAGTCGTGATGGATTATTAGATTGCGACTAAGATAAGTCTTGACGGTAAAGAATTTTGAGATGGTTTATTAGCCACGAGTACCTTAAGATGATTGGTGTTTTATAGAGGAAGGTGCTCTATTGTGACTTAAGTCGGTCGCGACGGTGTTCATGATTGGATTCCATAGAAATTGACATTATGGTTCTAAGTCCAAACTATGTTGTGATTTCAGGAGTATGAGACGAAGTTGATGAGTAGAGTTCTTGAGAGAGTGTTTTGGTTTGAATTACCACTTTGGAAGATTGAAAGTTATGAGAGATGTTTCGAATAAGAAACCAGTGTATTGATCATTGCGACGATGCGAGGATGGTGATTACTTAATTCAACTTTGGGAGTTGAATTGTTATAAGGGAAAATTTCGTTGAAGTCAAGTGTATACGTCGAAGTTTCACAAGTGAAATATTTGGACAGTATTTGAAAAGGTCAAACTATGTCGTGTATTTTAGAGGATCAATGGACGTTGATCAATCGAGAATGAAAGAGTGATTTTTCGAGTTGATGAAGCTGATGTTACAAGGTGTCTTGATGGGTGTACGCTTTGAACGTATCCATTTTGAGTAATTGTGAAGTTGAAGAATTAACCAAGTTGTTTTACGGTTGGCATCTTATGCATTAAAGTGACGCAGCACGGTATAGATATCGAGCATTGAGTTTTAGCGAGAAAGCGAGGTTGTTGGATTTAGACTAGAGAGTTATAGTCGCAAGTCGTCAGTGTACGCCCTAGAATGAGTGGTGTGTCGCAGTTCGGTTATGTTTGAGTAACTTGTTGTTGTTTGAGGGTTGTACGTTGGTATTTTACAAGGACGATGTGACCTTGTGATTTTTTGGATTGAAAGCGATAGCTGCAATTGTGATCCTTGAGTTCGTACTTATGCGTGATTGAAGGCATCTTTTTCGTGGTTGCGTAGCACGCGTGGTACTATCCTATTCCGATTGTTTGATTTTTGGTTTGTATAACTATTTTGTTGTTTTCGTTTTAGCGATGGTGTCGGGGTTGTGTCGTAGGACTTTATGTTCCTATCTTTGGTGACTCGTTTCCGAGGCGTCGGTTCGAGTGTGTGACTAATTTTATGGTTGAGGCATTAGGATGATATCGATCTTGTTTGTTTAGTTCTCAAGAGAACCGGTGTGTCTGCGACTTGTTTAGTTGTTGGGTGTTAGTTGGTTGTCGAGTGCATTGTATGGGCTTTGCATCTCGGCATGGTTGTTCTTGACGGGACGATGTAGTTAGGGATATTTCCTTATTTTTGGTGTATTTTGTATATTGTTTAGTTGACGCGAGGATTGAGAGGACGAATGCATAAGCATGTCCCAATTTGTTTCATTTTGGTCAAAATTTCGAGGACGAAAAGTTTATAAGTGGGGGAGAGTTGTGACGCCCTGTTTTAATTAATATTATATTATATTAATATTTTTGAATTACCGATCGATATTTATTTTACGATGAGAATATTTATATTAATCAATATATCTGATAATATATTTGGCGACGTTTTGTTCGGTCCAGTTTTTATTCCATTCGGTTCGGTAAAATATTATTCGGATTCGACATTTAATTCCCTGGAATTATTTAAATTAATTGAATTGATGATATAATTAGTAAGTTAGGGGTGTGGGGAGAAATTGTTGAGGATTGGGTTTTCACCCTTGGCTTACTAGTAGAAATACCTTTATGAACCATTTATCCTCATTTTAATTCCATTCCAAATACCAAATACCAAAACCAAACATGGGAACTTGGAAGCTAGTTATAAAACCACATTTCCTCATTTTCTTCCCATTTGGAAAAGAAGCCAAGAATAAAAACATGGAGGAAAAGAAAGGGTTTTGAGAAGAAGAGAAAGAGGGGAAGAAAAGGAAGATCATGAGCAAGCTTGTGGATTGAGCTTTGTAGAATCATCATGGATCATCCAAACTAGAGGTAAGGGGTTTGATTTCTCTATCTCATATGATTAGGTTTTGATAGTTGTATTTTGAATTTGGAGAGAAATTGATAATGAGATTATAGGGTTTTAGTTGATTGTTGGAATGGTTTAGAAAAGTTGGATTAGGAGTATGGTTTGTGGGTGTATTAGGTGCTAGCTTGTAGAAATTAAGAGTATTGAATTGGGAAAGAAAATCATGGTAGTAGAATGAGAAAAACTCAAAAAGATGAAGTTTTCACGCAGGTCCATCAACACGGGCCATGTTGATTAACACGGCCGTGTTGATTAACACGGCCGTGTTGTCCTCTTGTATAAGGAATTTTGGTTGCCAGGCCCATCAACACGGGCCGTGTTGATCAACACGAGTGCCCGTGTTGATTCACTAACTTTTGGTTTTTTGAATGTTCTGGTGGCTTTTCAACACGGGCCGTGTTGATGCACACTGGGGCCCGTGTTGATGCATTTGTAGCCTCCAAAATTCTGATTTTTCGCACTTCTTTTGGAACCCGATTGTGTTTCGATTTTCCGATTTCGGTAAATTCGACGACGGAGCAAGTTGCTCCGAATTCAACGAAAATTGACGTGCTAGCTAAGTTCGACGTGTAGAACGTAGTGGTGAGGTTAGTTTTTAAAAATTACGAGTTTTTAAGAGATGACCCGAAATAGGCCAATATACGGTTAAATTGAATCGGATTTCGCTTTAGTGGATTTAGGACACGATGGACAATCCGATCATGACGCTGACGATTATGATTAATGCCGGTTATTAGGAATGGATTTCGCGACGATTATAGGGGTTTGACTATTTTTCCGTATTCGGAATTTAGTGAATGAATCGATAATGATGTGGTGTGATTAAACATAAGGTTGCGACGACGTATTACTTAATGAATACTTGTGATATGCGATGTGATGATATATGTCTTTGTATATGATGATGTGATGATTATATTGATGTTGTTAATAAATGCTTCTGATTTATGAATGCATGACTTTTAATGATGATGAATTATTAGTGATGTTTTGCATAATGCAAATATGATGCGATGATATATTTATCTTGATGTGGATAAATTATGGCGATGTGGGCTTTATGCCAATTTTGATGAGCGATGATGGTGTTTTGTGTTGTGTTGTTTTATTGTTGAGTCACATACATTGCATTGGCGACGATGGGCTTTTATGCCAAGCGATGATGGGCTTTTATGCCAAGCGACGAGGCTTTTATGCCAAGCGACGAGGCTTTTATGCCAAGTGTTCCTAATTATGGACAAAGCGACGGGTACCACATGCATAACATAGTCGTGTCTCATGGAGTCGGTTATGTTTATGTTTGAGTTGTTTGGCATTGGGTTTTTTAATTGATTGACGATGATTGAATTGCGATGATGTATGATGCTTTGTTTGGTGATGATCTTTATGATGAACATGAAATGAATATAACTTGATAATTTCATGATAACTAGGCGATGAACATAAATGGTGAGTTTTGTGATGATTTAATTTAGATGAAATGCTTAATGCAATTATGATGTCATGATATTTGTGACGATGGGCTTTAGCCAATTTGTGATGATTTGTTTATGTTGATCGTGTTGTTAGCATTGTTTAATGTTGTTGGTTGATGTTGTTGTTTATGATTGCCGTGTTAATTGGCGATGTATTAGCTTGTGACTATTTCGTGGTGACAGAGGTTTATGTGTTGTTGTGATGATTTGTGCCGATGAGGCTAAGGCGATTAAGTATAGATTATACACTTTAGAATGACGATAAGAGTAAGTGAGGTTTGGATATGTGTTGAAATGCACTTATTAACTTATATCCTTTACAATTCCAAAACTATATATATATATATATATATATATATTATCATGCCTTTAATTATATGTTTTGGAGTATCTCACCCTTTACTTGTTTCGCCGTTGCCTTTATATTGGTAACGAGTGTTATGAAGACGGAGTATATAGCTGCTGTTAGTCGAGTCGGTGTCGCTCTGATACGTAGCACTCGGGGGAAAATATTTATGTTGTCTTGTTGTCGATTCTTTTGTTGTTCTTCCTTTTGTATATAAGAATTCATAATTTATGAAAACATGATTTTGATGAGGAAGTTTAATAAAGGAGATGTTTTATTTTTATGAATCAATTTATGATTGGTGACGAGGCTATGTATCCGAGATTTATACTTTAAAGTAAATAGTTTAAAGTGAGTTGTTTTTGAAGGTGTGATGCCTCAGTATTGAATTTGTGAAATTTTAAATTACTCTGATTTTTGTATATTAAACATTGGGTAATATTGGGGTGTTACACGTAGCCTCCCTGGTTTGAGGTGAATTCCATGTGAAGAACGATCAACTAGCGGAATATTAGGCCCTCATACAGTACAAATTGAAGAAGTTCACCACAGTCGACGTGCAACATATTCCCCGAGAGCACAACACTCAAGCAGACGTTTTGTCCAAACTAGCTAGCACAAAAACGAAAAGGGGGAAACAAGTCAGTAATCCAAGAAATACTACCTCGATCGAGCATCGGGAAAAAAACGCCTCATCCACAACGTGCTCGCTATCGGAGAGGGTACCTCCTGGATGATATCCATTTATAAATACCTTACAAATGGAACTATTCCCGATGATCCCAAATAAGCGAGCATCATTAGACGAAGGACATGTTCATATGTCATCCTCGAAGATAAACTCGACAGAAGGGGATTCTCCATCCCCATCCTCAAATGTGTCAAAGAAGCCAGAGTGCCATATATATTAAAAGAAATACATGAAGGCATCAACGCCCAACACCTATGAGGCATATCGCTAGCCAGGAAATCCCTCAGGACTGGTTATTATTGGTCAACCATACAGCTCGACGCCAAGGAACACGTGAAGAAATGTGATAAGTGCGAACGACACAAGCAAATGCATTTAGCTCCTCCGAGCAAACTCAAATCTCTCTCTTCTCCCTGGCCCTTCTCATGGTGGAGGATCGATATCCTCTGTCCATTAGTCTTGGGAGCATATAAGAACAAATACCTGATAGTAGGCGTCGATTACTTCACCAAATGGATAGAGGCCGAAGCGTTAGCCAAGATCACTGCTCAAAACATCATACGTTTCTATAAAAGAAGCATACTCTCCCGATTCGGCATACCTCAAGCTATAGTCACCGACAGCGGGATACAATTCACCGACAAAAACTTCCAAGACTTCATCGCCCACTTAGGAACCGTGCATCACTTCGCTTCGGTCGAGCACCTACAAACAAACGCAGGCATGCCGAATCTGCAAACAGAGTTACATTGCGTGGGCTCAGAAAAAGGCTTGACAAATAAAAAAAGAAGTGGGTCGAAGAGCTACACAACGTGCTTTGGGTCTATCGTACTACACCCCACTCGTCCACCGGGGAGACCCCACTCCAATTGGCTTATGGGATGGAAGTCGTCATTCCAATAGAGATCATCGAACCTTCGAGAAGAATCGAATCTCCCCTCGACGAGGAGATGAACGACCAATCCTTGAGAGAGGAACTCGACATGGTCGAGGAGATAAGAACGGGGGATGCCCTAAGAGAAGCATCACTCAAACAGAGAATAGCCCTCCGCTATGACGCCAAAGTCATCCCTCGCGAATTCAACGTCAGAAGCTTAGTCCTTAAAAGAAACCTTAAGAGATCCACCAAAGGGAAGCTCACACTAAACTAGGAAGGCCCCTACCGTGTCTATGCTAAAACGGGAATAAGAGCATACTACTTAGAAAATCTTCAAGGAGAACAACTTGCTCGATCATGGAATGCCGAAAAACTTAAACAATATTATAGTTAAGGAACATATTGTCGACACTCCTCTGAAAACCACCTAGATGCTTACAACTCAACATCAAGTGCACGACCTGGTACCAGCGATGCGTAATATCATGGCACTGAAGAGATACTCGCTCTAATCATATGAAGAGCTAGGTGTCTGCCCGGACACGGGGGACTCAAACGAGCCCTGTTGTCTAAGTACCTCACCCGACAGGACACCCAGATCACGATGGGACGTTTACACCACCGACCTTAGGCCTTTAATCAAAGCTTGAGTTCCGGACTGAGCCCAACAAACAAATTGGACCCCTTCTGCTAGTTGCTCCACACTAGCGAAGACCATACTTAACAAACGAGCATTCCCCCTAACAATAAATACCACATCAAACAAGCATGTCCCAATCAACGAATATCACAGACATACAACAAACGATACACACAAAAAATATTAAAGTTACATTAACGACCACAAGGGTCGAACTTGTCTTGGAGTTAAAATGAGGACTCCACCTTAACATCAAAACATCAAAACGATAAGATGAGTTGGATCTTCTCTAGGGGTCACATGCGGGGGAGTCTCTTCCACAATCATGTCATCAAGGAAGGTGGACCTATTTATCATACCATCTTTAACGTAATGATGAACCCTCATTCCCTCGATCACCAACTCCACGCCCAGGTTCAGGACCCGTATCTGGGCTAAGGCATTCTCGAAACTCGCCGTCGAAGTAGCTACTACATCATCATAGGCCAATTGTATCCATCAGATCAAATCTACCCGAGTCATCAACCCCGCGAACTCTCCAATTTCCCCCTCAATCGGAGCTAGGTCAGCCATCAATCCTGCAACTTTGTCAACTAACAATTGCTTGTCCCTCCGAGCCTCATTGCGCTCCTCGACAGCCTATTAGAGGTCAGCAGATAATTTCTTCTGAGCCTCCTCCCAATTTTTGTCGACCTCCTTCATCTCCTTCAGTTTAGTCCTGAGCGCTCGAATTTCAACTTCGGGGGATTGGCCGAGTTCGAAATAAGCTACAGCCATCTCAAAAATGAGCATCCATGCATGCACCTACATCTTTAGCGAGAGACGCCTTTTTGGATGGTCGATCCATTTCTTCCACCAAAAGGGACTCCGCACGAGGAAAATTTACGCTCATATTCTCGAAGTAAGTTCGGTCGAGCCAACAAGGGGGAAAGTTAAACTTCCATTTGCCCTTCTCCTCGGACAGATCCACCGCTCCATCTACCCGAACCCTCTTATCATTCGAGGAAGTCTGTTGAGGGGACAATGCCCCAGCCACTTGAATCGTCGATGATCATCCCGGAGTAGCTTTAGGAGTCACCCCCGGATCACTCGGAGATCATGTTCATTTCCCTTTCTTCCTCTGCAACATTTGTCGAGAAATATGCTCATGCGCCGAATCCATCTTAGTTATAATCAACAAAAAGAATTCGGGTCATAACCGGAGAAATCTGAAAAACACTCAGCAATAACACAAAATAAAAATGATGCACGAATGTTAAAATAGTAAGTCATCTACCCAAATAAGCCTTAGGATCCCCGCTTAGAAGGAGATCCCTCACATTGATGAGCAGAGGTTCAAAACCATAGCCCCTATCTTCTCCCACGAGCGTTTTTCCCCCTTTTCCCATACGCTGGACTTGGGGAAGACCCACGACGCCACGACGTAGGATGACATCATGGCAAGGCTGGCCAAATTCTCCGCATCCAGTTCCTCTTTGGCCCATACATATTGGTTCGCATTCCGCTCAAAATGCTCCTCCTTCTAGTGAAAATTAAACTTGGACACTAGTTAATACACCCTCTCCCTTTTCATTCATATTGGGAGTGTCATCCTCCTCGAAAGCGCGAGTCCTCGTAAAAACGTTAAAAATATCCCGTTCAGAGATCGGTCGGACTAACATAAACTTGTCCTTGAAGAAACTGACAGATTCCTGATAAGGCTTGAAGAGATTCCCATTCTGCTGACGAAATGATACCCAACTCCATCGACCCACCATGTCCGCCTTGACCGAATTTCTATGGAGATAGAAAATATAGAAGAGCTGGGGGAGGGTGGAACCAATCTCCAAAACTTCACATACGATCTCAAACGCCCTGATAACAGCTATCGCGTTGGAATGAAGTTGGGATGGAGTCAAGCGAAGGTGGTCGAACATCACCACTTGCAGATCAGTGAAAGGAAGACAAAACCTTAGTTCCCTAAACGAAATGTCGAACACATGGATATGGTCAGCCTCGTATATCGAACATACCCGATGCTCAAACGCATGTATGTATACGATCCAATCCCTTCGACCCTTCTCTTCGTTCGTTCAACTTTCCTCGGGATCATACAAATCCACCTTGTAAAAGATCTCATTCTGATGATCAGTAAAATATGACCCCCTCAGCCTAACCTCTGGGGCCACCCAAACTGTCGGATCCTTCTTAGCGGACGGAACAGCGGAGGGGGCCACACCCTCAGTCGGCACAAGTTCCTCCCCTAAGACCTCCACCGAGGCACTTTCCCCGTCGAAAGATAAATCAGAATATTCTTTCTTGGAACCCCTAGAGCCTCCACTATTATCTTCACTAGTGTCCACCATAGTACCTGAAAAGCATATAAAGCTGGTGAGCTCGACATAAACGTCAAATCCATCCTTCCACCACTAATCAAATGAAAGGGCTCGGACGAACGAGGATCCCTCTGCTTGGTCAATAATCCTCTCTCAAAATAACTAACGCTCAGAATAAGTCCCACAAAATCAAAGGGATAGACACGCGGGAAGACCTAGCAGCGTGAAACGCCGCGGAAAGGCGGAGCAACCACTCACCTCCAAAAGGATTCCCAAAATCCAAAACCCTAACCACGTGCATTTCTATAAACAGAGAAGATTTTCGAAACTTAATCAAACAAGCTGGTGCAAAAGATTCGAAAATATACCATTTGAGAGTGATGAAAGCTTTGGAACGGATGATCAAGACGCCGACACGGCGGCGAAAGGCGGAGATGGTTCTAAAACACGTTAATTTAGGTTCCTCGGATTGATGGGTGTTGCAGTAGAGCACATGCGAGCAAGATCAAACGAATAAAAGTCACCAAATGACGGGTATTCCTCCCTTTTATAGACCCCTGCTCCGCACGTGCGTATGCACGTGCCTAGGGAACCTATGGGACTCATCATTACACCCTAGTCCCTAGGCCTGCCAAGCAATCAATGCACACGACTCGAGGCCACGTGGACGAAAACCCTCCAAATTCTCCAACCTTTCGCTTCCTCGACAACTCCTCATCTCCCCGAATAAAACGACCTCAACTACACTCTTCGAAATCAAGTCATCGCCCCTGTAGCAATGGCGACGACTTGGGGGCTACTTATATGGACTGCTCGAATACCTGCCGGGTAGGTTACTCCATCTCGAGGTACAACGATCCGTCGAGATTCAATAACATGTTGGAGGCTTCTATCTACCCGCTTCATGCGCCACACGACGTCCCTTGCTCGACACCTGTCGAGCAGATCCACAATTCATCTCGCTAAGGACTATGCTTGTTACGTCTCCTCTGCTCGACATAACGGCTACTTACGAGCATCAACGTCCGGTTTGACCAAGTCATCTCGGATAACTATATTTGCGGATCCACATATCCAAGCCTAAATATAGCAACCAATGAGAATCCTCCTATGATCATTATATAAACCCTCGTGTCTTTGAGGGCAATGTATCACATTCTTACTCCCAAAACTCTAATATTCACTATTCTCACTTTAAACATTTGCTTACTTTAACATCGGAGTGCCTTGCAGGTACACCAACCCCTCCTCAACATCAACCTTGCTCGAAGGATCTTCATCTGTTCCGACCGTCTCCAATTTTGTTCACCAGTCCAGATCAAATAAAACCGGTAAAAAAATATTATACATATTTTTCTTTATCTATTTTATTTTATTTAGAATTTTTTTAAAAAAAAGATAAAGATAAGAGTAGAATAAGAATAAATTCAACTAAATCGACTTTGTTTAATGACTTTGGATTTGTTGTATTACTTTTATATGAGCTACAAATCACAGAAAGTATAATCATAATTTTACTATTAACAAATTATATAATTTTCTAATTTCAAAATACTTTTTAATAAAAAAATTAACCTAACAGATTATATTAAATAGAAGTTTTAAGTAAAAAATTGGAATTGTTTTTAGTTTAAGACATAACATTTATTTAAAAATATTAATTTGTTAATTAAAAATTATCTCGATGTGTATCATTAATTGTGATGTACATGAGAAAAATTGTGACCTCAACACAAATACGATTAAACTAAATTATTAATACATTAATAAGAGATATATATATATATATATATATATATATATATATATATATATATATATATATATATATATATATATATATATATATATATATATATAATTGTATTTTCTAATATAAAATAATTGCTTTATTTGTATAAGAAAATTGATAGTTGTAGTGAGTCAAAGATTTCCTTCTATTGTGAAAAATATTGAAATGGAAAAATAAAATTATTAATTTCGTTATTAAAATATTTTAAAAATATGCAAAAAGATTATAGTAAAAATAAGAGGGTGAATAATAATAAAATAATTTCTAATAAGTTGGTCATAATTATAGTTAAAATTTATATTTTGTATTCTAAAATAATATAATAATGATTTATTTAATATAATATTAAATAGTTTTTATTTATACTTATATTATTAGTTTGAATTGTATAAATTTTATTTAATATATTTATTATGTATTAAATATTTTTTTTAAAAGTATAAATCCATCAATTTACTTGTATTTACTTTAAGTTTTATTACTTGATTATGCAAAATATAATTAATATTGATACTAATGAATATAAAATAATAATTTAACATTGTTAATAATTGACAGTACAAATAGTATAATTTACACCCTCAAGACACCATTCTTTTTTTTTTTAAGAAAACAACTTGATTTGAAAGATAACCAACCACCAAATAAATTGAAAAAGTGAAGCTCGTGGGCGAAGAGTTCAATATTGTTAAAAAAAAATTTGATTGGTTATGATAAATATGTATATTCTATGTATTCTGTATTCTTCTTGACCTTACAAATATGCACCAAAATTATTCTCAAGAAGCATAACATGTGCATCTCCTCGTTTCCTTGATACTGGGAATCGCTGACTTATAAGATGAATAATGATGACCAACTTAAAAAAAAAAATTCCACCTGATATTACACGTTTAATTCACAAAATCACTCACTATCAAATAAAATCATAATCAGATTTAAAATACTACGTTTACAATGGAATAAAAATTGCATTTGGAAAAGTCAAATCAGAAAGAAAAAAACGAGGCATTTATTATTTACGTGTAGAGGTAGTGTCTAGGGCAGGCAGAAGACAATAATGACAACCAACAAAACAAACTGGTAAATGAAACCTTCCCCAGTTAAAACTTTCACATGTTGTGGTCCCCACGTCAAAATTTTCTAAAAAAGAACAAACAAACGTCGCCTGAGAGATTCAAACTCTCGCGGGGAAACCCCATGTACTTAGCAGGCACACGCCTTAACCACTCGGCCAAAGCGACGTTGATGCACTCTTGAATTAGTTTTGTATATTCTTACAGTAAATGTAATTGAGCAGATAACTGTTTGCTTTTATGCTTTTGTTTTCTTACTATATCATGCTACATCTGTCAAAACTTGCTAATGAGACAGGCCAAACTAGTTTCTAAGGACAAAAATTCACATCAATATAGCTTTAAAATTGGTTGATTCACACGTTTTATTTATAATTTAAATTAAGTTTATCAAAATTAAAAATAAAATATATGATTTTCAATTAATTAAGTTTACATCAAAATAAAAATGAATCAGACTTTTAGATATCTACTTTTAGTTCTTAGACACAAAAACAACTAATCTTATTAATTGTTGGGCCTTAACTCTAAATAAAGTTGGGCTGTGTAGAACCAGCCACAACTCTAAATCAACTTGGGCCTTTACACATAATGAAGACAATTTTTTAGATTTTTTTTCGTGTTTATAGGCTCTCTCAAATTTTGGCAAAAAGTAAAAACTATTTCTAATTTTTGAAGACGCACCGATTTCTCACAAAATAAAATGTAAATGGATGATCGAAATTTTTTCAGGTGTATTCGAAAAAGCATCTACGAAAAACACCCACAATATATGAAAATACAAACATATAAATATTAAAAAATACACTCACGAGTGTTTTCGAAGATACATCGGCGAATTAATTTTTGACAAAAATAGAGTGGTTATTTGATTTACGAAGGATGAGGTTATTTAAGGTGCGTTTGAAGATGCATCTCTAAAAACACCTCGAGACAATTTCGAATTTTCAGATACGTGAGTTATACATTAAGGGTGGAAAAAGAAATTCCCCAATTTTTTTCTCCTGTCACTCCTCATATTTAACCTGACACCCTTACAGCTTTGAGATTTTTTGAAGAAATGCCAAAAATTTCCAATAAATTTTTTTTTTCTAGTAATAGTACGAACAAATACATTTTTTTTCAAATATCTAGTGCAAGTATATCAAATGTTTAAAAAATTCGATAACACATAACGTGTACAGGATATTTTGAAAAATCCGGTGCAATATCAATAAAAACAAACCATGTTGATTTTTTAACATCTTCTTCCTAATGCCTTATACATCCCACATATGTTATTTCCCATGCTCTTGTCCCTTCACTATAGTGTTGTCTCTGTTGGTTAGTGACAGGTGTAACACCCCAATATTACCCAAGGTTTAATATGCAAAAATCAAAGTAATTTAAAATTTCATAAATTCAATACTGAGGCATCACACCTTCAAACCAAAATCACTTTAAACAGTTTGCTTTAAAGTAAAATCTCGGATACATAGCATCGCCGGAAATCATAAATTGATTCATAAAAATCAAAACATCTTCTTAATTAAACTTCCTTAACAAATCCTATTTTCATAAAGTATGATTCTTATTTACAAAAGGAAAAAAAACAACAAAAGAACAACAACAAGACAACATAAATATTCCCCCCAAGTGCTACGTATCAGAGCGACACCGACTCGACTAATAACAGTTATAAACTCCGTCTTCATAACCCGCACGTTACCATAAAGGTAACGGCGAAACAAGTAAAGGGTGAGATACTCCAAAACATATAATTAAAGTCATGATAACATATATATTTATATAGTTTCGGAATTATAAAGGGAATAGATTAATAAGTGCATTCCAACACATATCCAAAACTCACTTACTCTTATTGTCATTCTAATGTGTATAATCTACACTTTATCGCCATAACCTCATCGGCATAAATCATCACAACAACACATAAACTTCCATCACCACGAAATCGTTACAAGTTAATATGTCACTAATCAACACGGCAATCATAAACAACAACATCAAACAACAACATCAAACAATGCTAATAACATAAGCAACATAAATAAAATCATTACAAAATGGCTAAAGCCTATCGTCGCTTTTAGCATAAAACCCATCGTCACAAACATCATCACATCATATTTGCATTAAGCATTTCATCAAGTTAAATCATCGCAAAACTCATCATTTATACTCATCGCATAGTTATCATGAAATTATCAAGTCATATTCATTTCATGTTCATCATAAAGATCATCACCAAACAAAGCATCATATATCATCGTAATTCAACATCATCCATCAATTAAAACCAAACGCCAAACAACTCAAACATAAACATAACCGACTCCATGAGACACGACTATGTTATGCATGTGGTACCCGTCGCTTTGTCCATAATTAGGAACACTTGGCATAAAGCCCATCGTCGCTTGGCATAAAAGCCTTCGTCGCCAATGCAATGTATGTGACTCGACAATAAAAACAACACAACTGAAATATCATCATTGCTCATCAAGATTGGCATAAAGCCCACATCGCCATAATTTATTCACATCAAGATAAATATATCATCGCATCCTATTTGCATTATGCAAAACGTCACCAATAATTCATCATCATCAAAAATCATGCATTCACAAATCGGAAGCATTTATTAACAACATCAATATAATCATCACAATGTATAAAGTCATATATCATCAAGTATTCGTTAATAAATATACCGTCGCAAACATCATGTTTAATCACACCACATCATTATCAATTCATTCACTAATTTCAAATACGGAAAAATAGTCAAATACCTATAATCCTTGCGAAAGCCATTCCTAATAACCGGCATTAATCATAATCGTCAACATCGCAATCGGATATTCCATACGTGTCTTAAATTGACTAAAATGCAATCCGATTCAATTTAACCGTAATTAAGCCTATTTCGGATCGTTTCGTAAAAACTCGTAATTTCGAAAAACTAACCTCACCACTACATTCTACACGTCAAACTTAGCTAGCACGTCAATTTTTGTTGAATTCGGAGCAACTTGCTCCGTCGTCGAATTTATCGAAATCGGAACATAATCGGGTTCTAAATTTAATCGGCTAACTTATGTCCTAATTATATTTTATTAATATAAAGTATTACTAGGCGGAATGGAAGAAAATTAGAGAAACATAAGTTTATCAAGGAATTATGCAGAAAACTTGTTCTGCAGAAAACAGAAACATAACTTATAGAAAATCGGAAAACAGAAAAACTCGCACCCTACACTAAGGGACTAACCACTTGTTGAAGGAAAGGAGGGGCCTTGGGGACGGACGCTCCACACCTTGAGGTGGGCGTCTCCCCCTTCATGCACATTCCACGCCATTCTTTTCTTCTTCCCTGCATAATTTTGTTTTCTGGTTTTTCTTAACAACAGTTTTCAGTTTTCTTTTCTTTTTTCCTTTCCATCTTATAATTTCCATTTCTTACAACTAGCAATGAAACACCCAATAATCTATACTCCTAAATCAATCTTTCTAAGCTATTTCAACAATCAACCAACCAAAACCTCATGAATCAACCTATTAATTTTTCCCCAAATCCAAAATATAACTATCAAACCCTTAACCATATGAGATAGAGAAATCAAACCCCTTACCTCAAGTGCTTGGATGATTCTTGATGATCCCACAAACCCAAACCTTGCTCTTTCTCTCACTCTTCTTCTTCTTCCAAAACCCTTTCTCTCTCCCTTGGTTACTATGTTTGGTTTTGTGTTGTAAATGGAAAGAATGAGGAAAATTGGTTTATATGCTATTTTCTTACTAGCAAGCTTAAGGGTGCAAACCCAATTCTCATCAATTACTCCTCACACCCCTAACTTATTTTTATAAATTAATACCTTTATAATATCTAATAATATTATTTACTCAATTAATTAAACTAATCCCGGGGAATTAAATATCGGTCCGAATAATATTTTACCGAACCGAATGGAATAAAAACCGGACCGAACAAAACGTCGCCAAATATATTAATAGTTATATCGATTAACATAAATATTCTCGTCGCAAACTAAATATCGATCGGTAACTCGAAAATATTAATATAATATAATATTAATTAAAACGGGGTGTTACAAGTCTCCCCCACTTATAAACTTTCGTCCTCGAAATTTCGACCAAAACGAATAAATCGGGACATGCCTACGCATTCGTCCACTCAATCCTCGCGTCAATTAAACAACATACAAAATACACCAAAAACAAGGGCATCTCCCTAACCACAACGTCCAGTCAAGAACAACCATGCCGAGATGCAAAGCCCATACAATGCACTCGAGAACCAACTAATCGCCCAACAACCAAACAAGTCGCAGACAGACCGGTTCATTCGAGAACTAAACAAACAAGATCGATACCATTCTAACGCCTCAACCATGGAATTAGTCACACACTCGAACCGACACCTCGGAAACGAGTTATCAAAGATAGGAACATAAAGTCCTACGACACAACACCGACTCCATCGCTAAAACGAAAACAACAAAATGGTTATATAAACCAAAACTGAAACAATCAGAATAGGATAGAACCACGCGTGCTACGCAAACACGGAAAAGGTGTCTTCATTCACGCATAAGCATGAACTCAAGAATCACACTTGCAGCTATCGCTTTCATTCTAGAAAATTATAAGGTCACATCGTCCTTGTAGATTACCAACGTGCCACCCTTGAACAATAACAAGTTACTCAAACATAACCAAACTGCGATACACTACACATTCAAGGGCGTATACTGACGACTTGTGACTATAACTCACTAGTCCAAATTCAACAATCTCGCATACCCGCTAACAATTCAATGCTCGATATCCAAACCATGATGCGTCACTCTTACGCATTTGATACCAACCATAAAACAAATGGGTTAATCCTCAACTTCTCAATTACTCAGAATGATTACGTTCAAAGCATACACCCATCAGGACACCTCGTAACATCAGTCTCATCAACTCGAAAAATTACTCTTTCGCTCTCGATTGATCAACATCCATTGATCCTCTAAAATACACGACATAGTTTGACCTTTTCAAATATTGTCCAAATATTTCACTTGTGAAACTTCGACGTATACACTTGACTTCAACGAAGTCTTCCCTTATAACAATTCAATTCCCAGAACTTGTATTAGGTAATTACCATCCTCGCATCGTCGCAACGATCAATACACAGGTTTCTTATTCGAAACACCTTTAATAACTTTCAATCTTCCAAAGTGGTAACTCCAACCAAAACACTCTCTCAAGAACTCTACCCATCAACTTCGTCTCATACTAATGTAATTACAAAACAGGTTGGACTTAGAACCCTAACATAAAATTTTATGGAATTCAACATGAACACCGTCGCGACCGACTTCAGTCACAAATAGAGCATCTTCCTTTATAAAACATCAATCATCTTAAGGTACCTGTGGCTACCAAACCATCTCAAAATTCTTTACCGTCAAGACTTATCTTAGTCGCAATCTAATAATCCACCATGGCTATTAGTATCCGACGAAATCCATATGTTAGTAGTGAACAAATCCTTAATAACCTTCTGAACTTAATCTCAATAAGTGTCTCAAAACAAACATGCGACATTCTTCAAAATCATAAATCCCAAATCAGATATTCTTGGGTTATCTGCGATATCAACATACTAAACTCAACACCAGGCGAAGTCTCTTTATAGATCGCACTTAAACTTTGAATTGTCTTCAACAATTCCAATATTCTTGTCGTTAACATCTGCATCTATTATATTTCAATGAGCACAACCGCATCAAACTTTAACTCACGCGTCCGACAATTTTTCCTTATGAAAACCAAATCGTTCCAAGGTAGCAATACACTTTTCCAACTCTATGTCGAAATACATCTTAAGTCCAAAATGAAATATCACATTACACCGCACAAGGTTCTTCAGTACTAAATAAGACCAAAATCAAAGCATTCGCTAAACTTTTCACTAGCTCAAACAAATTCACTTCCCATTGCGAAGTCCAAATAGCGACTCAACCATCTCAAATCAAAGTACCCACGATCAATACCAACTTTAAAAAAAAAGATCTTCCATCCAACTCACAAAGCTAACCATCCAAAACAAAGGAACTCCTAAGCTCTTAAATAACCCCTTGAAGTCTTCTACAAGATACAAAATAAATCTTCGTGGAACTGTCCAAAATATCACCGTCTAAGTCGCTTACTTAAGGCAATCATGTCCCACAGTTTAAAACTCTATCTTTAGAATACTCGACATGCACTGGTCTAACTTCACTACTAATAACGCAAAGCCCGGATGCTTGCTACAATTTCCTTAACTTGATGTGAACCAAATAATATCCATGAACACGAAATAACTCTTACAGCTACTCATGAGAGTACTGTCTAAACATTCCAAAATCATAACTGACGCATTAGTCACACTAATGACATCAACAAATACTCGCCAACACTATACACTATCTTGAAAAACATTGGCTAAACATCTCCAGCTCTCACACTAACCCGTAGACAGCCAGACTTCACATCGATCTCTCTAAACACATAAACTCCAAATGACTGATTCATCCAAATATCAATCCTCGGAAGTAGACACTTGTCCTCAATATCCACTTCGTTCCTTGACTGCCAACGACACACCAACTCGGGCAACCTTTGTTCTTCTCGAACAACACAACGGTAGCACTCCACGGTGACCCGTTCGAATAAACAAACTATGCTCAAACCAATCCTCAAGTTGACTCTTCAACTCTAACTCAGAAACAAACATCCCTTAAGGATACTTCGAATCACAACTAGATCCAGAAACTAAATCCATCAAAACTTCATTTCGCACTACGGCGGTAATTCACTCACATCTTCATAATATGCTTCGGAAGAATCACAACAAGAAGTTCGCTTGCCAAAATCTTATTTCTCACCAAAATCCAAATTCGCCCACAACTCAAGTAACCACGCACCACCTTGTGCTAACTCATCTGCTTCATACACTATTAAGCTGGCAAGACTAGTCCATCCCAATCAACACAAATCCCAACTACTATCAACAAGAGATTAAGGGTGATCAGTTCCTCAATTTGTCAATAGATAGTCGACAATCATGATGGTGACATAAACTATCTTTACCAAACTACAACAGCGTCTTCAAACTTACACTTCAAGTTACCAAAGCGTAACACTGCTTGAGGCTCCATCTATAGCCACAAGCACCACCAAGAAGTAAAACTTATCCCCCACTTGTTTCACACCCATCTCTGCAGACAAACAAATAGAAATAAGCAAGTATGGACAGTGCTTCACACACATGTCGCATACCAAAGGGTTAAACACGTTAATAACCTGGCCGACAGATCGGCCTGCTCTGATACCACTAATGTAACACCCCAATATTACCCAAGGTTTAATATGCAAAAATCAGAGTAATTTAAAATTTCATAAATTCAATACTGAGGCATCACACCTTCAAACTCAAATCACTTTAAACAGTTTTCTTTAAAGTATAAATCTCGGATACATAGCATCGCCGGAAATCATAAATTGATTCATAAAAATCAAAACATCTTCTTAATTAAACTTCCTTAACAAATCATATTTTCATAAAGTATGATTCTTATTTACAAATGGAAAAAAAAACAACAAAAGAACAACAACAAGACAACATAAATATTCCCCCCGAGTGCTACGTATCAGAGCGACACCGACTCAACTAATAGCAGCTATAAACTCCGTCTTCATAACCTGACGTTACCAGTATAAAGGTAAAAACAAGTAAAGGGTGAGATACTCCAAAACATATAATTAAAGCCATGATAACATATATATGTATATAGTTTCGGAATTATAAAGGGAATAGATTAATAATTGCATTCCAACACATATCCAAAACTCACTTACTCTTATCGTCATTCTAATGTGTATAATCTACACTTTATCGCCATAACCTCATCAGCATAAATCATCACAATAACACATAAACTTCCATCACCACGAAATCGTCACAAGTTAATACGTCACTAATCAACACGACAATCATAAACAACAACATCAAACAATGCTAATAACATAAGCAACATAAATAAAATCATCACAAATTGGCTAAATCCCATCGTCGCTTTTGGCATAAAAGCCCATCGTCACAAACATCATCACATCATATTTGCATTAAGCATTTCATCAAGTTAAATCATCGCAAACCTCATCATTTATATTCATCGCATAGTTATCATGAAATTATCAAGTCATATTCATTTCATGTTCATCATAAAGATCATCACCAAACAAAGCATCATATATCATCGCAATTCAACATCATCCATCAATTAAAACCCAACGCCAAACAACTCAAACATAAACATAACCGACTCCATGAGACACGACTATGTTATGCATGTGGTATCCGTCGCTTTGTCCATAATTAGGAACACTTGGCATAAAGCCCATCGTCGTTTGGCATAAAAGCCCTCGTCGCTTGGCATAAAAGCTTTCGTCGCCAATGCAATGTATGTGACTCGACAATAAAAACAACACAACTAAAATATCATCATCACTCATCAAGATTGGCATAAAGCCCACATCGCCATAATTTATCCACATCAAGATAAATATATCATCGCATCCTATTTGCATTATGCAAAACATCACCAATAATTCATCGTCATCAAAAATCATGCATTCACAAATCGGAAGCATTTATTAACAACATCAATATAATCATCACATCATCATGTACAAAGACATATATCATCAAGTATTCGTTAATAAATATACCGTCGCAAACATCATGTTTAATCACACCACATCATTATCAATTCATTCACTAAATTTCAAATACGGAAAAATAGTCAAATACCTATAATTGTCGCGAAAGCCATTCCTAATAACCGACATTAATCATAATCGTCAACATCGCAATCAGATTGTCCATACGTGTCTTAAATTGACTAAAACGCAATCCGATTCAATTTAACCGTAATTAAGCCTATTTCGGTCGTTTTAAAACTCGTAATTTCAAAAACTAACCTCACCACTATGTTCTACACGTCGAACTTAGCTAGCACGTCAATTTTCGTTGAATTCGGAGCAACTTGCTCCGTCGTCGAATTTACCGAAATCGGAAAATCGGAACATAATCGGGTTCTAAATTTAATCGGCTAACTTATGTCCTAATTATTTTATTAATATAAAGTATTACTAGGTGGAATGAAAGAAAATTAGAGAAACAGAAGCTTATCAAAGAATTATGCAGAAAACTTGTTCTGCAGAAAACATAAACATAACTTATAGAAAACCGGAAAATAGAAAAACTCGCTGCACTCCCCCTACACTAAGGGACGAACGTCCCAGCTTGCTGAAGGAAAAGGAGGCGGGGGCCTTAAGTGGGGGACGGCCGCCCCACACCTTGAGGTGGGCGCCTCCCCCTTCATGCAATAATCTATACTCCTAAATCAACCTATTAATTTATACTCCTAAATCAACCTTTCTAAGCTATTTCAACAATCAACCAACCAAAACCTCATGAATCAACCTATTAATTTTTCCCCAAATCCAAAATATAACTATCAAACCCTTAACCATATGAGATAGAGAAATCAAACCCCTTACCTCAAGTGCTTGGATGATTCTTGATGATCCCACAAACCCAAACCTTGATCTTGCTCTCACTCTTCTTCTTCTTCTTCTTCTTCTTCTTCCAAAACCCTTTCTTTCTCCCTTGGTTACTATGTTTGGTTTTTGTGTTGTAAATGGAAAGAATGAGGAAAATTGGTTTATATGCTATTTTCTTACTAGCAAGCTTAAGGGTGCAAACCCAATTCTCATCAATTACTCCTCACACCCCTAACTTATTTTTATAAATTAATACCTTAATAATATCTAATAATATTATTTACTCAATTAATTAAACTAATCCCGGGGAATTAAATATCGGTCCGAATAATATTTTACCGAACCGAATGGAATAAAAACCGGACCAAACAAAACGTCGCCAAATATATTAATAGTTATATCGATTGACATAAATATTCTCGTCGCAAACTAAATATCGACCGGTAACTCGAAAATATTAATATAATATAATATTAATTAAAACGGGGCGTTACAATAGGAGGCAATGGAGAATCAATTTTGAACTTCACCTAAACCCAATAATTGTTGTTAACAAAACCAACCCCAATAAAGTTATGTCTACTCTGCAGATATTCATCTTCTTCCCCTATTTTGTTCAAACCATAATCCTATTCTCCCCAATTACATTTTCTTTCTTCTCAATTCTTAACTATTATGCATAATTATCTTGTAACCAATGTTGGTTGATTCACTCAAGTGAAGAGTGAATAACAAGAGGAATTCAACTGATGTGATAGAATCTTGTTAATCAAGATAGATTCATATTTCTCCATAGGTTTGGTGTAATTTCCAACATCTGGTATCTAGAGCTTTGGATGAGAGGTTTGAGGCAAGTAAAGCTATGGCAGTAAATCATTCAAATGGCCATTTTTCGGTGAGTCTTCCAATTTTGATGAGTTAGAATTATGAGTATTGGTGCAAGCAGATGACAGTTTTTTTTGTTATCAAGATCTTTGGGATCTTGTGATGGAATGGGTAACACTGCTTGAAGAAGACGCGACAGATGAAGAAAAGGCTGTATACAAAGAATTGAAGAAGGAAGATTATAAAATCTCTCTTTATAATTCATCAATATGTTAATCCAGACAATTTTGAGAAGTTGAGTGATGTCGAATAGACGAAATAAGCGTGAGAAATTCTGGAGAAATCATTTGGAGGCGCGGAAAAGGTGAAAGAAGTGAGGTTACAAACTTACAAAAAACGTATAAATTGCTTCAGATGGAAGAAATTAAAAGCATAATTGATTTCTTCACTAGGGTTACGAAATTGGTGAATCAAATCAAGGTATATGGAGAAGCATTGACATCAAGATCAGATGTCGAAAATATCTTAAGGTCATTTGCTCCAAAGTTCGACCACATGGCTGTAGCCATAAAAGAGTAGAAATATTTGTCGACATTAACAAAGGAAAAGCTTCAAGGGATACTTTAATCTCATGAATAAAGAATGAATGAGAGATCTACAGGGAAGTCGATGAGTGATGTGGCTTTGCAGGTGTAATCATCAAGAGAAAGTAAAAGCAAAGGAAAGTGGTTCGATAACAAAGGTAGAGGCGGTGTTGCACGTAGAGAAAGAGATGGTGGTCAAAAACCTAACAATAGTCTCATTCAGTGTTTCAATTATCAGAAGTACGGTAACTACTCTAGTGATTTTTCATAAAAACAAAAGAATAAAGAAACTGATGCAATGTCTGCAAAACATGAAGAAGAAGAAGAAGAAATAATGTTTATGTTCACATTAAGAGATGAAGAGAGATTCAAGGACCAATGGTACTTGGACTCAGGATGCTTATCACACATGTCTGGAAGAAAATATTAGTTTGTCAACATAAATTCCTCGTTGAAGAACATGGTGAAATTCCCAAATGACAATACTCTAACAACTAAAGGTATTGGTGATGTTCTGATTATAAGGAAAGATGGAGAAAGGTTTGTGATTTCCTACGTATTGTATGTACCAGGCATGAGAAGTAATATGCTAAGTATATGGAAATTGGTCGAAAAGAACTTCAAGGTTTAGATTGAAGACAAGATGATGAGATTTGTTGACTCAAGTGAAAGGTTGATCTTGAGGCTCTTATGTCTCAAAATAGAACCTTCAAGATTAAACTTAATGTGATGGGGCACAACTTTCTTGTGACTGCAACTAGCAGGGGTAAATAAATATGGCACTATCGACTTGGCCATCTCTACTTCAAAGACATCAAAGATTTAAAAATAAGAAATATGGTTTTAGGGTTACCAAAACTCAACATTCCAAAAAAGTGTGTGAGGAATGTGTCTAGGTGAAGCAGCACAAGAATAACTTATGAAGCAAGTAGAAGGTTATCCTTGAGATCATATACTTTGATATATGTGGTCCAACCAGATAAATTTGATTGGAGGTAACAAGTACTTTGTCACATTCATAGATGATTTTAGTCGAAAGCCTGATCAAGAACAAAAGTGAAGTGGTCGAGATATTTACAAAGTTTAAATCTATGGTCGAAAGACAAAGTGGTTGAAAGCTCGGGATTATGAGGATTGATGGCGGTGGAGTATATGTGTTTACAAAATTTGATGTAATATGTGAGAAATAAGGGATTATGCATGAGGTGGTGCCACCATACACTCCACAATAAAATGGAACTGTTGAAAGAAAGAATCAAACAATCATGAATATGGTGATAAGTATGTTGAAACGCAAGCATTTGCCTAATACTACAAGAAAAAAATTAATTAGGAACAAAATTTTCCGTCACACAACAATATCATTTTCCGTCCCAATTGAAATTTGGGCAGAATTTATGACAAATTAGTTTTGTCGCAATTCTCTCATCACAATTTGTTTGTGACGGAATATTAATTTCTATCACAAGTTTGGGACGAATTTATGTCTGGGACGGATTTAAGAACCAAAGATATTTATTTATCAAAACACTGGACGGATTTAAGAACGAAAGATATTTTATTTATCAAAACACATTACATTCATTTGGTCTCAATATCATGACAAAATACTTACATTTCGTCCTAATATTGCGATAAACTACATAACTTATGTCCAATATAGGGACAAATCTCACACATTACATTCCAACATAAAACAAATTTTATGACTAAAACATTCATTATAACACGACTTTTAATTTTACCTTATAATTTAGTTTGTTGGAGAAACATAGTATGGTAGTGTAAAAAATTAAGCTTGTTGGTGCCACTAAAAGTAATATTACCTTTATTTGTTTATTTTTAGAATACCATATCTAATGAACAAATTATAAAAAAATATTACTATTAAAATTAGTATGCACCATAAATATTTTAAAAATTTTCAATGAGAGATATTAAACTACTGACAAACATGAGTGGAATACTAATAGAACTTGTGCTCTTTTTTACTAATTGTAATAGAACTTGTTTTATATTATCTATATACAAAATTACAATCTATAAACAAAATTACAGCAATAGTAGAAGCACAACCTCTCCCCATTTGAAAAATTCTACACCACTCTTCAACTAAGCCCTTCAATCACGCATGTATATGTTGAATAACTAGTTGGTTTTCTTGTTAAACCAACCTGTATCACAAGCTAAGACCTCTTTCCATTTGAAAAATTATACATCACTCTTCAACCAAGCCTTTGTATGTTGAATAACTAGTTGATTTTATTGCTAAATCAACCTATATTAAAAAGCATAATAGTCAATATAATGGGAGTTCAACACATAAACATATAATTGAGAAATACTACAAAAAGAGAGAAAATTAAATTTCACATAACACATTTAGAAAGGCTCATAATCAATAATTAAAACATTTGGCTACTACATAGAAAATTATAAACTCCATAAACTATTCACCATATCTTCAGACACCTTAAAAAACTTCGTGTATTTCTTAATCCACCCCATAGAAGTGGAGTGTACCCTATAAAAACTCAAAAATATCTTTCTCAAAATCAAAAGTTTATTTTCGATTTGCACTCTATTTTGTTCAATTCAGTCAAAATATGATGTGACCCCTTAAATTATAAGAAACTTATCAGGAGATGCACTTCCAGTTGAGAACCGGAAATATAGTTCCAGTAATAGTAGCGAGAACATTGAATTATATTGTCATCTGGATAATTTGTAAAAAATCAGAAGTTTACTTCTAGTTTTGTCATAGAGCTGATTGATATAAGCAGTAACCATGGTGATCACCACCATTACACACTTCCTTCTCCAAACCTCTCCAAAACCCTCTCCATTGTCAATCCATTTTCCACTCCAAATCCAACTTTTTTGGTTCATCATATCAGAAAAAGCTCAACAAAGAAGAATTTCAGTTAAACATCATCCCTTTTATCCCTCATTCAATGCATTAATCTGTAACTTTTTGCTGAAAATAAGGTTACGTACACACCGAATGTTTATTTCCGGTTTCTGGTTGAACTAAACCAGAAGTATTTCTGGTTTTGTCTCTATTTTAAAATTATGCAGTAGATTTCACTGTGATATGTGTATTTATAATTTTTATTATGTTACATAGGCATGGTGCACCCCGATAACATTCTTAAACCCGAAGTGACCAAAGTTGTATCGTCGGTCGTAGTTCCGCCTCTCGTAATTAAGTCGGTCGATGTTCGTAAGAATTTTGAAAATGTTCAAGAATTTTAATTACAGGACGATATGTTGCAGTAGATTCGTTTAGAGGCAACGAGGTTAGGATTTGATACTATGATGAGAAAACTTGTGTTTCCGACATGACTTTGAATTTGGTACCTCCCAAAAACATTCTTGCAACTTTGAAGCGTAAAAGACCGGAGATCACCTCAAATATCAAACAAGTGTACAATAAGCGGTACCAAACAAAGTTAGCCCTTCGGGAGGATCAAACGGAAATGCAACACCTTTTGAAAGTTCTATATGAGAACAATTATGTTTGTAGGCACCGACAGGGTGATGATGGAGTAACTGTTAGAGACATTTATTGGACTCATCCTGATTCAATTAAATTGTTCAACACATTTCCTACCATGCTCGTAATAGATTCGACGTACAAAACCAACAAGTACAGGCTACCGTTGTTAGAAATTGTTGGTGTTACATCGACCGAGAAGACGTACTCAGTTGGTTTTGCATTTCTCGAGTGAAAAAAAGAAGACAACTTTCAATGGGATTTAGAGGTGTGTATGTCAATGTAGAAGGAACAAGTGGATATGCCAAAGGTAATTGTTACCGACTGAGATACGATAATAATGAATGCAGTTGCAACCGTATTTCCGACTTCTTCCGCATTACTTTGTAGGTACCATATTACAAAAAAAGTGAGAAGTCGGGTTAAACATGATGTGGGGTCGAAACAAGTAGCTGGTGAAGATGGAAAGTTGGTAAAGTCTGGTGTTATTGTGGATAAAATCATGACTGCATGAAATGTTATTGTTAATGCTTCTACAAAAGAGATGTATACTGATGTTGTTTTACAATTCCAAGCTGCTTGTGAGAAATATCTAAATCTGTTGAAATATGTGGAGAGCACAATACTTGATCAGGTAAAGGAGATATTTGTTTGTGCATGGACTGATCAGGTTATGCACCTCGGACATACAACATCAAACCGAGTTGAATCTGCATATGCTTGTCTAAAGAATTGGTTGGCAAATAGCAAGGGTGATTTGATTACGAGTTGGGAAGCTGTGAACCATATGATACTAAACCAGCATAATGAGATACAAACGATATTTGGTCGTAGTATCACAGTGTTGGAACACATGTTCAAGGAGAATATGTTATATTCTCAATTGGTCGGTAACATCTCTCGGGCGGTGCTTAATTATATTTTTCATGAGGCCAAAAGAGCTTCAAATATGGGTGATGACACCTCAAAGTGTAGGTGCACTATTGTGAAAATATATGGTCTCCCTTGTGCTTGTTTCATAGCCAAGAAGATGAATGGTAATGTCCCGATACGTATGGATGAGGTCTCTAATCATTGGAAAAGACTTAGTTTTGAGGATGACAGGAAAATGAAAAGTATAAATCAAATATCTCCATCTTTACCGAATGGGAAGCAATACAAGCGAGATTTTTAAGATTCGATAACGCCACCAAACTCCACATCAAAGAAGAGTTGAGAAATATTGTGTTTTCGAAGACCACAAATTTGAAACCACCTTCCCAACCGATAAAAACAAAAGGTGCACCGAAGAAGTTGAAATCTACATCGGGCGACAATTCTACTACGAGGAGTCATTCGTATTATGAACATGTTGACAAAGTATCTCCCGACTCACCTACACCAAAATCTCAAAAATATGCTTCTAAAGGTGCCCATATTAGCAAACACCGCTTACATCGACTCCATAAAAAATATCGTTTATTGATAAAATGTTGGTTTTCATGCACAAATACGTTGAAAGGATCGTCAATGTGGGTGGTGACGGTAATTGTGGCTTTCGACTGTTATTTTTTGCTAGGTAGCCGTGAAGAGTATTATAATATTGTGCGAGATACTCTGATCACAGAGTTTATGGAACACAGAGAGTTGTACACACGTGTGTTAGGGAGTAAAGAGAAGGTTGAGGAAATACATCACGCACTAGTACCTGCTAAGGTTGGATGTGCACCAGAGGACAAATGGACGTGGTTCCCTGAAATGGGTAATCTCATAACAAATGCGTATGACAGGGTGTGTATTAATCTGACAAGATACGGTTTTTCGGAGACTTATTTTCCTCTGTGCACTGCTCTTACACCATATCCTAGTGATCGTATCATTTGTGTAGGGTGGATTTCAAATCCACGGCATATTGTTCAAGTCTACTTGAAACCGGGATGCGCTATACCACCGGCATCACCAGAGTGGACACTTCATTTCACAAAACCATCAGCGACATGGCCGGACGAATTCATGAAAAAGATGCAAGAATACAACAAGTTGAACCAAGTAGAAATAGAAAAAAAAAATATGAAAAAGTCAAAAGGGGTGCCATCGATGGATTTATCCGGCGATACTTTTTCGACCCTTTCAAGTAGTATATGTAGCATTGTAATATTAACTTCATTTTGATAATTTATTGTGATGTGGAAATATACTTATGTTTGTTATTTGACCACTTGTAAAAAATTTGAATATATGAGATTTTATGTTATACTTGATGTTTTTGTACTATTTCTGGTTTTTCAACCCCAGGCCATTTACCGAAAGTTTACTTCAGGTTTTGGTTAAGTTGGAAACCAAAATTTAACTTCCGGTTTTATCACTGACACAGAGATAAGATTTTTATGGTCCATGTTTACATCTTTCTACTATAATAATACCTCTTCTTTTATATTTTTTCCTACCACAACACATAAAACCAGATATGGACATGAAATTAGACATCACATGGGTTGTTGGAGTTGTTTATTTTCCTTGCGACATACCATCTCGCAAATTCAAGATCACAGTGTACACTCCAATTGAAGAGGTACGTGAAACTTTGCAGGAACTTGTTCCTTACGGCGACGGTCGAAAGGTAGAGAAGATTGAGTACCACTCACCATCGATTGACAATGAAGGGAATCTTCAATTCATGAACCGTGAACTGAAGAACGACACCGATTTATGGGCTATGTGGTCGGTTTATCGAAGTTTTCAGGAGAAAGTTCCAATTAAGCTAGATGCGACTTTATCAAGAATCGTCGATGACATTATGAGGATGTTGCAAGGTCCACCCAAATATTGATTTGTAATGTTTGATTTATGTTTGACTTTCGGTTTATATTTGTTAATTTTATGTATCTCTATGTTAGACAAGGAAACGAAGTTCTCTAGTTTTCTATTATAAATTAAACCGGAAATATAATTACGGTACATAACCAGAAGTATATTTATGATTTGGTGTAAATTTTATCAGATGGTGGTGTACATCGGAAGTATATTTCCAGTTTTCAGGGACAATTTAGAAAATTCACACGAGTGGATAAGAAGGTTAGGTGGAATAAGAAATTCACAAAACTTCTTGATTAACACAACTACAAAGTTCCTTGTATTAATCAAGACGTGGCTATTAAAATCTTTAACAATCGTAGTTTGAAGGAAAATTCACAGAGCGGTCATCTTGGAAAATATTTATCCCAATGTTAAATCTACATTGCAATGACCTATCTTTACTTATGCCAAATATTCTAGGCAAAATACCCTTTTGGTCCCTTAACTATACCTCGGGGTACATTTTGGTCCCTTATCTCTAGAAAGTGTCAAAGTGGTCCTTTAATTGTTCAAAAAGGACCATAGTAGTCCTTTCCGTCCAAAAGGCACTAATAGACATTTGTTTTGTACACATGACAGGTGACATGGACTGTGTCGACCTGGACTATCGGAAAAAATATTCCGATAATTATATTGACACAAAAAAATGAAAATGAAGTGAAGTCGCCACCGAGATTTATTTATTCCTAAAGAGGAAAGGGAAAATATCGAATAAAACCCACGAGAGAAAAGAATAAGACGGTCTACGAGATTTAAGAGATGTAGGTTCGAGAGTCGGTTACGCAAGGGGAAGATATAAGCACCCCTCACATCCATCGTACTCGATGGTACCCATTTAGTACAAAGTGTGGTCGTGTGTTAGTGTGTAAATTTACTATCTTCTAAGTTTTGAAATGAGAAAGAAAGAGAGAAAATAAATGTTTTTATTATCTTTGCTCGCCTTTGATCGTAAGACTTAGTGCCTACGTACTCCCTCGTGCAATGGGAAAGTCAGAGCGCCGCAGTTCGGCTAGAAAATGATTGTTTGTTGATTGATTTTAAATGAAAAGACAAGTCATCATTTTTAAAGGAGAAGACTCGTCTAACGCCCACAAGGTGTGATAAAGAATAAAGGACTACGCACCAATATGAGGGAGGGTTTGAGAACACCTCTAGTACTCAAGGGGAGAAGTCGAAAACCTTGGGAATAGAGGAAGAAACATCTTAATTATAAATGAATTATGTCTAATCTTGAAAAGGATTTAAAGGTGAAAGGTGCTTGGACGCACAAAAGAATATTGAATGTGTTAAAATTGATTTTAAGTTGGATGACAAGTATCGAAACATTAGACTATCATCTAACGATTCAGATACTAGAAATTGGCGGGTGATCTCAACCAATCATCTCTCATCACAAAAAATTTATTATGAAATAAGTGTCTTGAGTGAGATAGAATATTTAAATTATTGGGCTATCATCCAACAATCTAAAGACTTTAAATTCGATTAAGTCGTTGGGCTATCATCCAACAGCTTAAACGAATGTCACTCCACTATTTTAATGCGGATAAAAGTATTTAGTCTATTGGGCTATCATCCAACAACCTAAAAACTTCCAATTCAATTAAATCGTCGGGCTATCATCCAACAATTTAATTGAATACCACTCTAACGTTTTTTAACATGGATAGAAGTTTTATCTTATTGGGCTATCATCCAACAATCGAAAGACTTCAAATTTGTTTAAATCATTAGGCTACCATCTAACGATTTAAACAAATTTCATCCAAGTTTATTTGTGAAAACATTTTGAAAAAAAACATTTCGACGTTGAATCGAGGTTTGAGAAGAAGACACGACGTTGGATCGAGTTTTATTGAAAGTGTTTTAAATGCTTGGTGAATGGAGAAAGAATCAGGTTATGATCAATCAAGCCAAAAGACTTGATCAATCTCGAGAGAATAGTCAAGCCTATTCCCTACTATTGAACCCTTATGGAGATGAGAAGAGGATCGAAATAATTGTAAATAACAAATAAAATCGACAAAGCCCATACAAAGTGGCCAACCTAAGTATAAAACAATTAAATTACATGTGTACTAGCAAAGTGGGCTAGTCTACTATAACGACTAATTGGAACAATCAAAATAGGCTCACTGTAAAAAGGCTCAAGATCAAGCGTACATGTGTGCATGTGTGGTCACCGCGACGCTTCTAAGCTTTGTCGACTTACGGGTTTAAAATGATTTACAATCATTAGTTTAAAAAAATGATACTTTTGGTTTTGTGTAAGTGACAGTTAAATTGAAATTAATTTTGATCGAAAGTTCTCACTTGATCATCCTTTGACTTTTGTTGACTTTTCGTTGTACACACCCGAATATCCTTTTATCCAACCATTCTTGATTTTCTAATGAATCGAATAGATCGAAAAATCATATATAGATACCTTGAGACTTGTAGAATACCATGAAATCATTTTATGCTTGAAGAATCAGTCATACCATATCCGTGGTCCAACACCTTAATTCCGCGTCAAGAGTGACGAACGAGCCAATTGAGCCTGCCTAGCCTCATGCTTTAGAAATTCAGATGAATGCATGAATTATGATGCAAATGCACATGATGTTAGGAGGGAACATATTAGGGGTAAAAAATGGGGTATGACAAACTCTACTGGGGATCATGAAGAAAGACATTGGAGACATTCAGAAAAGCATTGAATGAACTCTGCTGGGGAAAACATCAAAGATATTCAGAAGAGCATTGAATGATATTTGGAAAAAGAATCAGGCATATTCATAAAAGCATTGAATATACGAGAGACAAATCATCAGAGATATTCAGAAAAGCATTGAATAAACTCTGGAACACACCATCAAAGACATTTAGAAAATCATTGAATGAACTTTGGAAATCTCATCAAGAAAAGCATTGGATGGAAATGGATCAAAACTCTCGGAACATCGGAGACATCTAGAAAAGCATTAGATGGAAGGAGACCAGAAACCTCCAAAAAAAGCTTTAATGCAAAAGGAACCTACAACCCGGAAATACGACAGAGACATCCAGAAAAGCATTGGATGGAAGCAAAGATCCTGAAGGCACATCCAAAATATTCAGAAGAGTTTTGAATGTACGGGAACAAGTTTTGGGGAAATATCAGAACAATAAGATATATCTGGAAGAACATTATATAAACACAATCAAATCTGGAAGAACATCAGATAGACACAATCAAATCTGGAAGAACATTAGATAAACACAATCAAATTTGGAAGAACATCAGATAGGAAAATTAAGGTTTTGGAAGAACGTCACAATGACATACACATCCGGAAGAGAAACGGATAAGCAAGGAAAAATGAAACACAAAGGGGTAACAACAGAACCTCAGGAAATACAAATGAAGATGAAACACTCCTGCTATGCATGATATATGAATTTTGCTATGCATGATATGTGAATGATATATGCATGCGATGCAGACGTTTATGACAATGGAGCTTGACTCTTTTTTGGAGGTAGATGGGAATTCTGATTCCTCAACACGGAGAACACTGGTAACTCTTCTTGGAGAGAAAATGTCTTGAGACACACTTCTAACACTCTTGTGAACTATATTGAAATGATGTTCCTTGGAGGAAGGACTGAAGCGCTGCTTGGGGATTGCCCCAGATTAACTGATTGTTGAAAATAAACTGATCATGGCTTCAGTTCTTGAAATGTCTAAGGGAAAGAAGTTCCCCAGTATAAGTCTTGAAAATGATCTTCTGATTAAAATAACTCTAAGAATGACTTGCACTGAGCAATAAATCTTGAACTGATTCACAACATGGTCTAAAAGATACTTGCCCCTAATTAGGATCACTGACCAAGTTTCTCAACTGTTTGAACTTCCTTGATGAGGAAAACTTGTTTGCAAAAATTGTTTATTCAAAGATGCTAAATTTAATGCAAAGTTCATGCAAAAGTTTTGAAATCAAAATCATTTTCAAAATGATTTTATTTGGTAAAATGAATCACAAGTCAAAACACAATGGTTACGACTTTTAGAGTGAAAGAGAGAGAAATGGTAAATTCATCACAGTAGAAGCCCTTCGAAGAAGAGCCATGTCTCCACAACCACATATGGGTTTCCGTCTGAAATTGTCATCTACGCAACTATCTCTCTTCACATTCGAGTCAAATGAACACTGCCCTGTGTTGGTTGATGATGTCTGCTTCATTTTTCCACAATCAATTTCAAAATCGAATATGGAGAAGATAATTACTGAACCCTGGAGTTTGGGGAAACTTGGTTGAAGAGAAGGAAGAGAACGATGGAATAATCCAAGATTGAAGAAGAAGTTTATAACGGTCTGTTGCACCCCAAATTTTACCCTGCTATTTTTTTACTTGCATTGTATTTATATTAAAAAAACAGTCATTCACTCATTGCATATGCATCATTTCGTCGTATTTAAACTGATCAAAAGTCAGTCTAAATCGATATTCGCATCATTTTTAGTTATAAAAATACCTGTTATTTCACTTCATTTATTTTTACCTCTCTGCTTGTTTATTGCATCATTTTAAATTATTTACATGTCGATGATATCAATATTTCGGTTTTATAAACAAACTGTTAAAAGCGATTCGACAATGTGCAAAAAAATTAGCGGGGAAAATATTTCAAGTTTTTATCTTTTACTCGTTGTTTTATAAATTTATGTATCGCGTAAATCATAAAAATGTGCTCTCCCTAATTTTTCGTTACATTTCGAAGTTTCGTTTTTAACTGTAAGCGTTTTAAAGTCGGGTATTCTTTATTATCATTTTATTTCGATTTTAACCATTTCAATAATTTTTCTTTAATTTACAAGAACCATAGTTTATTTTAATGTACTCATTTTCTTTTTTCGGATAATTTATTGTCCGAACTTTTATCATTTTTGACAATTTTAGATGTCCATTTTTTATCTCTAAAAATCAAAACAAAAATGTTTTTGGATAGACTATTATTTATACTTTTGGGCCTTATGGCCCATTTTGTCAAAAGGGCATTTTAGGCATTATTAAAAAAATGTTAAACCTAATTTTTTTATATATATACATATATGTTACATAGTTATAACGGGAGGAGGCATACAGAAATAGGGAAAAACAAGAAACAGAGGCATCAGAGAGAAAAAAGCTTCATTTTCTCACAACAAAGCCAACACTATTTCTCCTTCTCCACCGTCAACCACCTCACGCCGGAACCCCACCGTCTTTTTCCGTTCCAGCGAACCACCATCATCTTCCTTAGCTGCTTCCTTCGTTACTCCCTGTCCTCACTCAGTCACTCTCCGTAACACCCTATGTCTCACTCACAAACCGCAACTCCATCTCAACCTCCAAACAGAACAGCACAGTCCTCACCGGAACTCCCTCTACCGCCTCTCATCAAGCTTCTGTCTCTCTTCCTTGCCACTGTCTCTCTCTCACAGAACAAATAACAACACTCTCAACCTCGCCGGAAACAACTCTCTTCTCCACCTATACTACCTCTTCGTCCGTTTAGTTTCCACGAAGCCATTCGTCAACAACAACGATACTTCTGACAGTTAATCTGTGTTGTCATTTTTTGGTTGGTAAGATTCCCTTCTTCTTTCATTTAATCTAAATCTTTGTTTCATGATAGGGATGGTGATAAATTTGGTGAAATATGTTGATGATATGTTGATATTTTGTGAAGTAATTCTTGCGATAACTCTGTGAATGAAATTGTTTTGATGTTATCTTTCTATTGATTCAACTTCTAAAGAAAAATTTGAGTTAATAACTGATACATTTTCCTTGAGCCATTATGCTATTGATATTGCGTGTGTTAAGAATTTTGTGTTTGTATATTTAAGTTTAAGTAGAACAAGGACACGATACCAACGTCCATTTTCCATTTTTTTAATATTTTGTTAGAACAATTTATATTTCCAATAATCTTATAATTGTTCTGGTGGAAATTATTTTAATGTGTGATATGGATAACAATACTACTCTATGCTAAGTCCACTTAATAGATAAAAAAGGGTTAGATAGTTCAATATAGTGTGATTCATCTTTTTTAAAATAATTTTTGTTATAGAATGTTTAATTGTTATTTGACTTTGCACATGATTGGAATGAATTCTATGGAACATTTTTTTATTGTATAACTGCTGCCCGAAATTCTGATTAGGGGTTTATAGCTTGTTTTTAACTTAATTTTCTTTCATGTTGTTGTGTGAATTTTTGTTACTTGTTTCATTTGTGGTTTGTAAACCATGTTTAGTTTTGAGTTTAATTGATGGAATACACTTGAAACAATGTATTAAATGCTGATTTTTTTTTTTGTGGTTGCATTGAGTAATAATGTGAATCTTTGGTTCTTGAAATGTTCATTTGTCATACAAGTTTCATTTTCACTTTTATCCCACTTATGCTACTAACAAGTTTTTTATTTGTGAAAATATCAAAAATTGTTCAAATATTCAATTTCTTTTAGCACATCTATACTTTTATCATTAGCATTTTAATATTCATGTTAGTATTTTTATTTAATATTTAGTAATGTACCTATAAGTATACTTAGTATTTTATTTCATATACTTAGTATTGTAAATATAATCATACATATTATTTTTATTTCTTATGTTAAGTATTGTAAATATTATATACATACTACTTTTATTATTATAGTTTATCATATTCATTCGTAAATAGGTTCGAATTACATTATAATAATCTTATTCGTATATCAATTTCTTAGAATTAGTTCCTATAATCTATTCTAATTAACAAGTATAATACAATCATTGATATTTAAGTTTCACCGCATTTAGTTTTTGTTTGTATGCTTTTAACATAATCAATTTACTGTTTTCTCTTTAATTTATTTTCATCCCCATTCGGAAAAATGTATCCCAATCCCCTTGATGCGTTGTAAATAATTTACTGTTTCTATTTTATTTTACCGTTTAATTCTCATTTATAATTGATGTATCCCTCTCCCAAAAACAATTCTTATAATAATCTAGTTTGCATTTATTTTATTTCAATTTAACTGTCACTTACACAAAACCAAAATATCAATGATTGTAAATCATTGATATTTAAGTTTCACCGCATTTAGTTTTTGTTTGTATGCTTTTAACATAATCAATTTACTATTTTCTCTTTAATTTATTTTCATCCCCATTCGGAAAAATGTATCCCAATCCCCTTGATGCGTTGTAAATAATTTACTGTTTCTATTTTATTTTACCGTTTAATTCTCATTTATAATTGATGTATCCCTCTCCCAAAAAAAATTCTTATAATAATCTATTTTGCATTTATTTTATTGTCAGAAGTCGAAAGACAAGAAAATAAGATCATCCGTTGAGAAAATTCGGAAGAATCGGATAAAAATGAGATTTCTTGCATTTTAAGTAATCTTAAACTTATAAATTTTTCTACGTTTTAAGAGATTTGTGTTAATGGATCCATGTTGTCGACTCTCTATCTCCTTTGTTTATGGTTGAAAGTTCGCGAATTGGTAATTGTTGGAAAGAGCATATTTCGTACTTCAAATTTGTCCTTGTGAGGATTTCTCTGAAAATGCTCGGATTTCGAGTTATGAAGTTCCGAAGTTTGAAGTTTACAACTTTTGAAGTTTATACTAAGTGAAATTTTGAGTGTTTTTCAACATGCTCAAGTACCCGACTTCGGAGGTATTTCATGCGTGTTTCCAAATGTCGTTTTGCGTCGAGTTCAAAATCAAAGTTATTCACCTTGTGACAATGTACGACTTTGTTGAAGAAATCGAGTTCATTCAGTGCTCGGATCAAAAGTTATGAAGTTCGAAAGTTATAAATTTATCATGTGTTTAAAGCCCAACACTTAGTGAAATTTTGCTAAAGTTTTCACATGGTCAGATCGACGACTTCGGGTTCGATTTTCATATAGCTTGTGGTGCTGATTCGAAAAATGCTTAAAATGAAAGTTGGTCATTTCATGGCAGTCTACAACTCTGACGAAGAAGTTGGATTCATTTGGAATTCGTATCGAAAGTTACGAAGCTTAGAAGTTAAGGGTTTGTCATGGTTATAATATTCAACACAGAAATTTGTTGGAGTGTTTGTTTATATGGTCAGACTGACGACTTCGGGTTCAATTTTATCATGGTTATCGACCCCGAATCAAAAAACGTTCAACTTCAAAGTTATTCATTCTGTGGCAGTCTACAACTTTACCGAAGGAATCGAATTCATTCGGGACTCGGATCAAAAGTTACGTGGATCAAAGAATAGGAATTCATCATGTTTACAATATTCAAACAGGTGTTGTACGCATGTTCAAGGCTTCTTTTCTCATCGATTCGATCACCGCACGGAAAAACTCTGAATATGAAAGTTGGAGTTTGTTGTGTCCTCTATAAGTTTCGTTCAGTAATTGTTTCGTTTCGGATGTCACAGAGAAAGTTACAAAACTCTGAAGATACGAGTTTTTTTTAATGTTTGTCAACATGGTCAGGCTGATGACTTCGGGTTTGATTTCCTCATGCCTATCGACTCTGTATCAAAAAATGTTCAAATATAGAGTTGTTCATTCCGCGACGATCTCGAGCTTTGTAGAAGGAATCAAATTCTTTCGGATCAAGAATCGAGAATTATAAGGTCGTAAAGTCAAGAGAAGACATTCAGATTAATTTTTGCCGATATTGCCGGCAATTCATTAACTATGTTTTTTTAAACTTCGAGACCGATTTAAAGGGTGTTATGGGCCTCGATTCGAAAAAGTCTCACCATGAAAGTCGATCACCCGAACGTCTGCTAGAATTTTGGTTTTGGAGTCAAAATGCAAAGATGCTTAAATCGGGAGTTATGGATTCGAGGAGTGAGAGAGATGGCATTTCGAAACTTGTTTTGGAAATTGCAATATTGGGGTCCACTCTCATCTTTCTTCATTTTTTTAACCACCAGAACATTATTCTTCCTCTTCACGCTCTATCTTGAACACCACCATAACAACAACAAGAAAGGAAAAAACCCTCTCTTCTTGCTAACAACCTAACAAACTCCTCCACCTCACGCGTCACCATGCCATAACAAAAAAATTTGGGAGAAAACTCTAACGACCTAACTTTCTCTCATCTCAGAACCATTTTTTTCTTCCTCTCCATCCATCGCCACCATTCTTTCACTTCTCTTTCTTCTTCACACAACCACCTTCAATAACCTTCATCTTCACTCTCTCTCCCTAACAGAAAAAGATAACAAACTCTAAAAAACAGTGACAATCATAACAGAATGCATTCCCTCTCAACTCACACTCCAACCACCATTTTCTCCCTCATACCATAACAAACTCGCTCTCTCCGATTCATTCATCAACTTCCTCTTGTTGGACAGCAACATTACACCTCGCTCTCATCTTGATCTCCGCCATCACCGTAACAGATAGGGGAGAAACAACACACTCTCTTCTCTTTATCTTCACCAGCATCACCACAAGCTACTCTCGCCGTGGTTTCCTCGCGATCTTCATCGTTCGACAACCATAACAGCAAGAAAACAGTTGCAGTCAGTTACGATCTCGGGCGAAATCTCTAGATCCAACAAATTCCATTAAGAGCTTGAAGTATCTCTGCGTACGTTCCTCATCTTGAAGATTATAAGGGTCGATTTGTAGAGTTTTCTCACGATTTGAAGCTTGTCAAGAACGCGATAGATTGTTGCTCCATCCGGTAAGAAATCTTTGAACTCGAGTCTTTCTTCATGATGATATCTACTTAAATTAGCATCATGTGAATGTAGTTGAATCCCTTCAATGGAGGCATGTTTTCTAGCAGGAAGTAGAATATGCATGATATCGCGTGTAGTAGTTCCATTTTCGAATCGCCGAGTATGTCCGTATTCTGTATGCTTGAGTGAGATTTTGAAGATTTCAAGTTCGATTCGGAATCAGTGGCCAAAAGCGAGCCAGACTATATTAACTTTATCTGTTTTCGGCCAAGTCTGTGCATGCCGACCACCGAGAGTCGCCGGAGAAGGTGGTGGTTCCGTCGTTTCTCAGGAACGTGAAATCCTAGCCCTAAACGTGGTTGTTCCTAATTTGGTTCATGTATTCTTCTGACTACCCGATCAAGATCCAACACGTGTCTTTTTTAAATAAAATCAGAATAATTTAAGTTAAGTTGACCAATTGATGTAAGTATATACATACATAAAAAATCTGGAAAAAAAAATGTTTTTGTTAAATTGGACTTAAGCAATTCAGATCGGGCTTAACCGAGTTCTAATTCAGAAAATTTTATCCTATACTCCTACATTTATTCTCATACCCCTACAATTTTGATTTTTGGACGAAATTGTCCTTGTATAAATACTAATCACTTAATTTTTTTCCACTTTTACTATTCTAACCACGTAAAAGCGAGAGAGAATTTTTGACAACCGAGGAGAAGAAGCCTACATCCGATTCTTTACTTTACACTCCGGAGAACACAAGAGTAAGTTTTTCGGTTTATGCATAAATAAAATTATACAAATTGGATAACACGTTAAGAGGTTATCCGGTGTGTTTTTGAAAATTTTAAAACACCCCAGATGTAACGTGAAGGGGTTATCCGGTCTAGGGTTTAACACTCCGGATCTAGTGTCCCAGGGTTATCCGGTTTGGTTCCGTTCACCCCGGATAACCACTGTTTGGGTTATCCGGTTTACTGCTGCGTATTTCAGAAAATGCCCCATTGGGTTATCCGTTTTTTTACTCTTTTTTTTCCAGTGGTCCGCATCCGAGGAGGCGCGGCGGGTGACAATAATGTGCGCAGAAGAATAGAGGAACGACAACGTCGTCGTGAAGCAGACGATACAGAGGGACATCAGGCGCCTGCAGGGGATCAGGTGCATCTACCTTTTCCAAGAGGACCCACCGATACTTCTCTTTTAATCAGATATGATGGTCACGTTGCTCGTCATCTTTGGTTTGGCGAGGTAAGTTAATCGTTATCATTTTATTTTGAATAATTTTTATTTGTTAAAATTTATATATTTTATAACATGTTTGGTATAAATTATAATATAGTCGACCCCGGATAACCACTGCTTGGGTTATCCGGTTTACTGTTGCGTATTTCAAAAAATGCCCCATTGGGTTATCCGTTTTTTGACTCTTTGTTTTCCAGTGGTTCATAGACGAGGAGGCGCGGCGGGTGACAATAATGTGCGTAGAAGAATAGAGGAACGACAACGTCGCCGTGAAGTAGACGATGCAGAGGGACATCAGGCGCCTGCAGGGGATCAGGTGCATCCACCTTTTCCAAGAGGACCCATCGATACTTCTCTTTTAATCAGATATGATGGTCACGTTGCTCGTCATCTTTGGTTTGGCGAGGTAAGTTAATCGTTATCATTTTATTTTGAATAATTTTTATTTGCTAAAATTTATATATTTTATAACATGTTTGGTATAAATTATTTTCAGGAGAGACATCCTAAAAAAGAGTTAAAGGTTGTTGCACATGGCAGCAAATTGATCGGTTGGGTTCCACACATGCTTCCTCCTATTATAGCGAACTGGTTGTTGAATTATGGTCTATCATCTCTTCAAAGAACTAGTTTGTCGAGGATTGACCAACATCTAGTATCGGCATTTATAGAGCGATGGCATCTTGAAACAGCGTCATTTCACATGCCATTTGGTGAGATGACCATTACTTTAGACGATGTTTCATATCTTCTCCACATTCCGATTAGGGGTGACTTGGTTGACCCTGCAGAAGGGTTTACTGATAATGATGCTATTAGATTAGCGATTGATCTTATGGGAGTTTCGTTGGAGGAGATTGCTGAGGAGGTCCAATTTTGTAGAGGTCCTTACTACAGATTGGATTGGTTAAAGATTATTTTTGCTGACCGATAAGACCTTTAATCTGGTGGAGGCAAAGTATTTATCACTATTTAGGGATTTAAATGGATGTGGTAGATATTATTGGGGAGCTGCGGCACTGGTTAATCTTTACCACTATTTAGGTGATGCTTCTTTCTATTCTTGCAAACAGTTGGGTGGATATGCCTCTCTATTACAGGTACAAAATATATATTTATCTTTAGTTATTTATGAATTTTATTTATATTATTCATGGTGTGTAATAGTGCTGGATCCACGAGTATTTTCCCTCTATTGGGAAAAGAGGTATATCTGGAATTTGCGGTGTAGGTAGTCCACTTCCGAGGGCGATGAAGTGGTGTTACAGGCAATCCACTACACAGGTCGAGCAGCATAGGGTGCATTTAGATGCATTGACACCGGATGATGTCATTTGGCGTCCTTTTGAGGATCACCGACATATACGTCCATTTGATGATATATGTTTATACAAGGGTGGTCTAAAATGGTATGGTACAATAATGTTATATCTACCCGACAGATGTTTGTGTCAGTTTGGATACAGACAATACATACCGCGCCATCCTCCTGCTCTTGAGTCTCTTGATGTGGATGTAGACTGGTTAAGTTATGTTCAGGGGGTTTTGGATGTTATTCGTGATGCAGTTTTTGTTGTCCGACAATATGATGTAGTTGATGAGTATCTGAGTTGGTATTATATGGTGTCACATCCTCGATTGGTAGCACCGCCACAAAATGAGGTGAGAGAGATCCTAGTACTGTTTATCTTTGAGGGACGAGCGAGAGGTTAGCATACATATCAGGTGAGCTTCCTCGCTACTTGCAGCGTCACGGTGCAAATGAGGAGGACGATGAGTTCATTGAGATTTTTCGATCATTACGTGTAGCTCAGGGTGGACCACTACCTCAGGGAGGACCGATACCTTATCCATCTCCATGATTTGCCTTGTTTATTTTTTTTTAGACTTATATTGTATTTTATGACATGTATTATCCCATGATTTATGTATTTCTGTCAGACTTATCTATTGTTTTGTGCACTCTTTTAATATTTCTACTTTCCACAATCCTAAATATAAAAATTAAAATAAAATCTAAAATATAGCATGAAAGATATATGTCAACTTAATCCAAAATCTAACATGAATATAAAACAAAACAAAGACATCTGAATCCAAAATCTAGCGTGAAATAAATATGTCAAATGAATACAAAACAAAACAAGACGTAACAATTATAGTTTAATAATATGTGGCGCTACTACAGGTGTAAGACGCTGCCAATGTTATAGTCGTTCGCCAAATCCTATCATCCAAGAAATCGCCTCTTTTGTGCAGAATTGTTTCCAAGCCAATGTGACGGGTGGTAACGGAAATCCTTCGTTCATGTTTACCTGGTTATAAGTAATTGAACAAATAAGTAAATAAATATATGCGTAATAAAACAAATAAGTAAAATAAGTATATATGTAACTTAAAAAATAAGTATAAGTGTAACTTAAAAAAATAATTACCTGTACCCAATGATTTCCATCTACAAATCTAATGCAGTAAATGGACACATTAGGTGAATGTGAAGCTGTCATAGGAAAGAACGTTAAAGAAGGAAAATCCAAAGAGACAAAAATGACATTATACCGATTAGCTATTACATAAACCATTTCAGGTAATGTCATCCATTTCTCTGGTGGTTCAGGACCTAACTTTGATATCATCAATGAATCTCTCACTATCGAAAAACGAGCTCCAAATAACTTTTCATACAGCTTGCTTCTAGGACTTTTAAGTTTATTATCCAAATCACGAAGAACAATTGACCATCCATCCGATCCATAACCATGAAACAATGCAATGACTCCAAACCCATAATTTCCATCCTTCATCACATCAACAATGTCATCAATAAATGGTATGATATGTGCTGGAAATTGTGTAATGAATTTACTATATGGTTTCTTCTCAGAGGTTTGGGATAATTGTGAACATACCCTCTTTGAAGACTTTTGGGAGCTCGAGTGCGCTCGATCAACATACTCGTGATATGAAGGATCACGATAGACATCATATCCCGCAGGTCTCTTCCCATTCTTCTTCACTCCTCCCTTGGTTTTTTTTTTTCGGTGGCAACATTTTGATGTAGTGGGATAAGCAATTTCACACCCTACTCTTTAATGCTCTTTTCGACAACATCTCTGCCTGTACTTTTTCCAAATTTCCTCAATTGCATTGGTCATGTCCACCTCTGATCCATCATCTGCATCCACCTCTTATTTGCCTTCCATACTTAGCTTTCTCCAATGAATGTGAATAGCCTCGATTGGTATTGGATCACCACTCAGTGTATATCTCCCTAACTCACAAGCACAAGGTAACCCATACGCTTTTCTATGAGTACACCCGCACTTTTGGGTGTCTGTACCAACAATATCAACCCTCACCCACTCTTCAGTAATATGCCTCAAAGCAGCTCTAGATACAGATCTACGCAAATTTCCATAAAATGGGCTAGTGTGTGCATGTTCGACTTCATAAAAACTCTTCTGAAATGAAGCTCTAATATTTCCCAATTGTATCTTAAGATTTCCATTCATAGCCTCCCAGCATTTGCACATATCACCTAAACTATTCTCCAACATTTGCTTCAATTTCCAATGTGCGGATTCAACCCTTTAAATAAATTAAAAAACAAGTAAGTACATATAATATTAATATAAAAAAAACTTTGAGTAAAATCAAGATATATTAACATATGCATACCTATTGGTCGTGGTGTTTCCCAAATGCAATACTTGATTAATCCATGCTTCGACGAATCTATATCTATGCGGAGACAACCATGTATCTTTCACATAATCAATAAATGTTGTAAAGTCAACACATGCATGCTCAAGTAGTTGCAACCGTTGTTGATACTCTACCTCATCACTAGCCCTTACAAGTTCATACCACATTTTCTCTATCGACTCCTGCATGTCATCCACAACATATTCCTTACACTTTGCTTTCACATTTTTGTTGATGTGAAATCGACAAAGCAAATTGGTTGTTTTAGGAAATACTGTTTCAATTACTTTCATCAAGGCAAGATCTCTATCAGTCAACACCACTTGTGGCCAAAACCCGTCCTTAGTAAATAACTGTTTCAACTTATCCAAAACCCAACAAAAAATTTCAGTCTGCTCTGATTCCATATATGCAAATGCAACAGCAAATATCAACTCAGTGGATGTCACACCAACTATTTCAAACAGAGGTTGTCTATACTTATTTGTCTTGTATGTGCTATCCATAATCAACACAACAGGAAGCATATTCAACAACTTCACTGATTCTGGATGAGCCCAGAAAATGTCTCTCACAACTTCTGAATCGTCTTTTTTCCTGCTCCAGTATACATAATCTGATTCCTCTACCAGCTTAAACAAATGTTGCATTTCTGTTCTAGGCCCCCTTATATCTTTCTGTATTTTACTCTTGTGCTTATATATTTGTGTGATCCGAGTGACATTTTATGGATCTCGCTCTTGCAATGACAAAAGTACGTGTCTTGGTGGAACATGACGTTTTGTCAAATCAACAATATGTTGTTGTTCTTCTGCATTAAGTCGACTTACAAAAGGATGCCCTTCAAATGTATCAGGTAACCCATGATTGTGAACTCCACATTTTACATCAATCTTCCATCCGGAACCATCTTTTGACGGTGTGGATCTAATTTTGAACGGACAACCACATTTCTTACTAGCACTCTGTGTTTCACTTTCTCCTTCTTTGTATTTTCCACCTTTATCACAACCAAATATTACTTTATCACTTCTTCCTCTCTTGCCTGTTTTGGCATCTGAACGTGTTATTATAACAGACACTTTATTCCTGATTCCAATCTCCCTAACCCATCTTATCGCCTCTTCTCTTGTGGCAAAATGTTTTGCAAATGTAAACAGATCAGTGGTATCTACGCATGTCTGATTTTTATCGCATATCTGAGGAATAACACCTGTTTAACAAAATTTAAAAAAATATTTTAAAAAAAAAAACCCGAACCAGATAACTACACAACATGTTATCCGGTTGGCAATATACTACAAACCGGAACACACAACCTAAGGTTATCCGGTTTGTTAATATTGTTAACCGGATAACTTATGGCATGGTTTTCCGGGAAAAAATGCAAACCGGATTTAGCTTTGCCATGTTATCCAGTTCGTGGAAAAATACGTACCGGATTTCTCCATCTTAGGTTATCCGATTCTTAAAATTCTGGTACCGCTTGTCTTTTTCGTACGCTTTCAGATGAATAGTAAAAATAATAAAAAATTCTATAGAAAAATAAAAAAAAGTAAAAGGATAAAATTGGAATATTAGAAAAATTGTAGGGGTATGGGAATAAGTGTAGGGTATAGGGTAAAATTTTCTCTAATTCACATCCCCTGCTCTTACTGGGCCTTAATGTCGCATAACACAGTTTTGTTCAAAATTAGAATTCAGTTATGCACCCCCTTGTTTCCATGTATATAACTCAATATATGTCTAAGTTTGCTTCCGATTTCGACTCCATCAACTTGTAAAAAATGTAAATAAATAAGTTTCTGACTTTTTAACATCTTAGGATATTTTTGATATTTTTTTTGAATTTTTTATAATTGATTTTCATTAGTTTTTAGTCGAGTTTCGATAATATGTTTAGAAATGGTTTTCTCAATAAAACATTGTGTTTCGAAGCGATTTTCGGCTATTTCTCAATTATAAAAATTAGATTCTGATACCATGATGTGTGAGTAGCCATCAAATAATTTTCTCATCAATTTTTTAGATCTTTTTAGGTTCTCCTTCGATTTTTCTTTTGTATCACATAAAAGTAGATAATTGTTTGCTAGTTTCCCTAGTTAGGAGTATTTTTTTCCGCATACAATGTCTAATATTTGTTCTAACCCTCAACTAACCTCTTGACTAATATGTTGACATGTTTAGTTAGTTCTTATTTTCATTTAAAGTCCATAATTGAGTCATATGATTAGGATAGATTTTTGGTTTCCAACTTCTCTTAATCTCTAGTTATGTGTAGCATTTCTTTTGAGGACTATTGTGATGGATTTAGCTCGATTTCAATATCGTTCATGGGTTATGTTGCATTATGTGTGTGTGGCTGCCCGATTTTCTATTCTTATGTTGCTATACATGTTAGTAATCCATTTCTTTGCATTTGGATCATATTTTGACTTGCGATGTGTGCATGCAACTATACTCCTACCTCCTTGTTATTTTTGACGTGTTTGTTGACTTGTGCAAGGTACATTGTGGATAGTTTGGTTAGTTACCTAATATTGGTACACTAACATACCATTTCACTCGGGGTTTTGCTTGCATTTTATATGCGTTCAACTCTCTGTGTGCTCAGGACACGAGAAACACGCATTTTATTACTTTGTCTGGATATGTACCTTTATGCAGGTGTTCCGATTATTGTGAGGATGTGTTTGCTACACGCATATATTACACGATATCACCTTGTGGATTATATTGATTGAGCTATTTCTGATTGTTTCTTTGTCGATGTCAGCTTACTTGAAGTTTTCCAGAGTATTTCTTAGCTCGCGGTGCTCTACGGATCTGTTATCCGTTTGGCATTTACCATATTGTGTTTATCGCATTCTTTTACCGCTTTTCTGGAGAGCATGAGAAGTAGAGATCTACCGCTTTCTTTGCCATGATTAGGATAGGAGCGTTGGGCTTAAAGTCGCTGTTTAAAGACCTATAGCTAGGCATTCCGCAAATTGTGTGCTAATTGTGTTTGGTCTGTTTAAAATCCTCCACCGTGCATAGGGAGGTAATTCTTAGTAAGTGTTTACACTTGGGCTTGCATAGGTCAAGAATGGTTAGGCAACCTGACATGGCACCACCAAGCAAAGTCCCGCTTTTTATATTTCATGCTATATGATGGGCATGCAGAAAGGGTCTGTAATCGACCCTCGCACACTTCTTGTCTGTGTCAGCTTAGCACACGCGAATCGTGTTGCTTCCTTATTAAGTCAATGACAATAAAGTGGCAAGAGTTCCCTATTCTGACTCTCCACACTTTCCCGGGGTTCGCATTTATTCCAAAGCTCGCATCATCTACTCTTCACACTTGATAATTCATGTCATGCGGTGATACCACTCACGGGAATCGGGATGTGTTAGTTCCTGGTTGCTTCCAGCCCTCGGGTTGCTGTTGTAGGCTAAGGGATAACCCTCTTCTCCTGCACTTGTGTGACATTTGTTTGTGCATTGCATTGCTTGTGTGTTTCTGCCAAAGCACTTGATTGCTTCATCCCTTTGTATCCCTCGGTTCTTCAACAAAGATGGATATTAGGATAGTTTCCCTAGGTTTGCTAGGTTAGGATAGTCTTCGAGCTTAGACTTTTATCCTCAACCATAGGGTCACCTTTCGCATGATAACATTAGGGGTAGAGCTAATTAGTCTCCCTTGATGGTTTTTCTAGTTTCTTTTGCATATGTAATAAAAGTAAAACTTGCTTTCTTTTTCTTTTGAAAACTAAAACACTTAATAATGGTTCTGACTCCTTTTAAAAGGTAAAAGCAATCAACCAAGACAAACTTTTTTTCGCCTACGGTCTTTCTTTTTGTGTTTAAAACCTTTTACATAAGTAAAAAACACAAAACCCACCAAAACATATTAGCCGAACTATGGCACTCTGACTTTCCCATTGCACGAGAGAATACGTAGGCATCTTATCAAGGGGATCGATCGAACAAAACTTTGTAAATACTTCCTACTTTTCTCTGTGTTCTCTTTATTTTCCTTTCTTTCACATGCATACTCTTTTAGCATACAAATATAACGATTGAGTAGTAAATAGATATAAACGCACCCATTAGACAGAAAATAGAAGTGGATACCGTAGATTACTATAGGCGTGTGGGGTGCTAATACCTTCCCCTTGCTAATAGACTCTCTTACCCTATTTCTCGGTCGCAAGACCGTGTCTTATCCCTTTCAGGTTTTCGCGATATGTTTATCTTTCTCCTTTTGTGAGATAAAATACGTTGATGGCGACTTCATTGATTACACTCGATGATTTTGTCCAGTAGTTTTAGAGTTCAATGCCATTCTTGGATATATTTTGGGCCCACCGTTATCTCGATTATAGTTTCCATCCGATCCATTCTTGGATGTTAATACTTTCTTTCCTAGGGTTTTATCCCTCTTTTTCCAAGTATTACTGGTTACTCTTTGTCGCGTTAATAGATATCCAGAAATATCTTGTTGTTTTTCAGTGTGTCTTCCCACGTCTTTCTTTCCATAAACCTTTTATTTTAAGTTTCTCCATTCATATCCTTAACAAAAAGTGTGCAAAAAAATAGTCCGTTGCATTCACTCATAGCATTGCATAAAGGGACAAAAATTGGCTACTTTGGTATTTAACTATCTTCCACTACGATTGTATGAAGATTAATCATCTTCATACCATCTGGTTGAAGATATTTAAATAGGGGCAGCTGTTGTACCCTAATGTTTTCCATATGGCTTTCTATCATTTTATTATCACAATATATCAAGATCATAAACAAGGGTTGGTTCTCCCGCTTCTCTTATTCTTAAGTTTTCTCTCAAGGGATTGCCAACACCTTAACTGTGTATTTTGTGTATTTGTGGTTTACATTTTTCTAACCTCTGATTAAAATAACAAAAATATTTGCTTTTGTCTTTGTATATTTGTATTTTGTAGGTATCAAGCTAAAGGATCTAACAAGTGAAAGTTTTTCGGTGTTTTGCCCCACACTTGTTTTAGACCAATTTTTCAAATTTTTTTGCAGTGCAATCAATTTGCACTAAGGAGCAATCGATTTCTCACTGTTATTTTCAGCAAAATTTCAAAAAAAAACTCAGTGCAATCGATTTTCACTAGAGTGCAATCGATTACACTGTGCGAAAATCAGAAAAATTCTTCAATTTTCAAGTTTTGTGGGCTTGGGCTCCAATTTCTTTTTTTATTTTCTTTTAATTTCGAAATTAGTCATCAATTATTTTAAATTTGGCTCCAAAATTAACTTCCAGCCTAATTTTAATTTCCAAACCAAACTCCAAACCACCACTCATTCCCAAACCAAAACCTTATAAATAGAGGCATCCTCTCATTCAAATTTGAAGCTTTTGATAGCCAAACTCACCTTGCCAAAATATTTGTCTACTCTCTTCATTCTCTCATTTCCCCCAATTCTCCCAATTCACTCAAAGCTCTTTCTTATTCATAAAGATTAGTGAATTCTTCATTGAAATTCTCTAATTCTTTGAGCTAAAACTCCATCCACTCTCTTTTTCTTCATAAATTCTTTAGATCTAGGCTTGTGATTCTGTTTTTTGAAGTTGAATTGAAGCAATTTGAAGTGTTACTCTTGCAAATTTTTCTCAAGATCTACAAGTGGTGAGTGTTGATCTTCATCTTTTACAATGTGATCTCTTGATAATTTTTGTGGTTTGATTCATTGAGCAAACTTGTTTTTAGTTCCATTGATGTTAATTTCTCAAAATGTTGGTGGAATTTTCGTGCTCAATTGAATCAAGACACACAAGGTGTTTGTGGAAACGTTTGAATAAGGATTTGCCCTTTAGAAATGTGATTTTTCTATTTTTTACAGTGAGCAATCGATTTGCACTGTAGTGCAATTGATTGCACAGGCTAGGTTTCTGAATTTTTTTGAAAAAACGTGTTGATGCAATCGATTGCACAAAGTGTAAAATGTGATTTTCACTTGTTTTTTTTGACTTATTTTGAATGATTACTCTTCTTCTACTCTATTATTTTGATGATTGCCTTGGATTCTAGTCTTGAATACCTAATTCCTCTTTAATCTCAATGGACTTTGGGTGTTGATGAGGTTGGAGAAACATATTGGTTTAAATCTACCAAAGGATTAATTATACAATTAATTCTTGGTGCTTTGAGTCAACAATATATTTTGTGCCTTAATCCACCAAGATGAGTGATTAAACTTAAAGATAGAAGAAATTAGAGAAGATAATCCAAGTTGATCAATCATTCTTTTTACATATTTTTAGAAGATGATTACATATCATCAACACATACATCACCATTGACCGACCTCGTTGTAGGGTGGCTTCTACATAAGTCACTTGACGATTGCTTAACATAGTGCTACATTGCTTCTTCTTCATCTTATTTTCTTTGTCCCGAATCGGAAAGTGATCAATTGGTGGCATGAACTTAAATGTTATAACATAAGCCCCAAAAGATGACTTGAGCTTTGATTTTGGTTCAACACTTGTGGCGCTTGTCGTGTGGTCGCGTTGGTTTCTAATCAAGCTTCTGGCAAGTTTTCACTAATTTTATCCATTTTAAATTCTCAATCATCTTTGATCAAGTGATGTGATAATTCCAAAACCGGTGATATACTTGACAAAAAACAATTGAAACTTGTCGCGTGGTCGCGTTGATTCTATCAAGCTTTTGGCAAGTCTTCATGCATAAGTTCAAGATGGTCACCTTACTGACGACTAACAATTAAAAATTCGATGATATACTTGACAACATTCAAGATGGTCATCTTGCTAACCTTTATTAGTTTCTTTTTATTTTTCTCTCTTTATTTTCCACATTTATTTTTTATGCTCTTTATTTTTATGCACTTTATTTTTAGCATTTACATTTCATGCCATTTTTTCTTTGCTCACTTGAGCATTTACTTTCTATGTCATTTTTCCTTTGCTCACTTGAGCATTTTATTTTCTTGTCATTTTTCTTTCGCTCACTTGAGCATTTTATTTTTCTTGTTATTTTGAATTTGCTCACTTGAACTTTATTTTTCTTTTCTAAAACACTTAATATTCAACTTGAACATAAAAAACTCATAATTGGACTTGGTTACTATTCCTATGCTCAGAGCTTGATCTTTGGACTTAGGATTAGGACCCCTACCTCAGCTTGGAGATTTCTGTGCCCTTGGTGTTATTATGTCTTATCTGGTTATTATCTTTGTATGCAGGTTATTCTGTTATACTCGATTAAGAGTGAATTTCCTCCAAATACAGCCGTTACTTTGCCCGTTTTTCTTAAGACAAGAGTTCACCTAAAAGCATTGATTTATCCGAAGCTTGGTTTTTTGTCTGGTTATTTGTTTATATGGTAATCCAAAGGATGAGATATGGTATTGACTCTTGATGTCAAGTACTAGTTTTCTCACCCGGTTAGATCTTTCTTTACCCTTACCTTTTACTTTATGTACATAGGTTAGCCTCTTCATCTCCTCCCCATTCTTTAATTTTCAAAATTTTCCCTCTTTTTTCAAAGGATTCTTATTTTCAAAACTCGAACCGCTTTCATAAAAAACTTGGACTTAGGTCCATGAATTTTCAAAATTCTTTTCTTAATAAACTTCCAATCCATTTAATAATACTTTGACTTTTCTTTTGTTAAGACTAAAAAACACCTAACCTCATTCAAACTTTTTGAGCTCTTTGTGGCTTTTCTAAACTAACATTTTCTTAAAATCAACCAACACACAACTTTGGTCTTTTTTAGCCGAACTACTTGGTTTTGATTTCAACATTGCACATTGTTGGTATGTAGGCCTGGAACTCATTGGAAGTTCTATCAAATCAAAAATTATAAAAAAATACTTCTTTTCTCATCTCTTCAGACATTTTTGTACATATCTTTTTTTAGCACATATACAAATTTTCAAAAAGGTTTCTGCGGAGTACCGTAGATGCTTTGGGGTGCCTAACACCTTCCCTTTGCATAACTAACCCCCGGTCCCAGATCTCTGATCTTTTTTTAGGATTTTATTCGCTCTTTTTCCTAGTCCTTTGGATAAAATAAAAGTGCGGTGGCGACTCTTTTGTTATTTTTCAGTTAAGTCAATTCAATGGCTTATACTCGCAGTTTTTTCCGCTACAGTCGTTTCCATTGGCAGTAAATTATGTACTGGTATGGAATTCCTAGAGTTATCGTCTTTGACAATAGAACTCAGTTCACCAGTGCTATGATTACTGATTTTTGCAATGATCTAAGAGTGCAAACAAACTTTGTATCCATCGCACACCCGCATGCCAATGGACATGTATAATCAGTAAACAAAATAATTCCAAAGGGACTCAAGAAGAAACTTGATGGTGCCAATGGTTTATAGGCCGAATTACTTCATAAGATATTATGTTCGTACCATACCACTCCATACTTCACCACCAAAGAAACTCTTTTCGCTATGGTATATTGAGCAGACACCATGTTGTTTGTGGAGATTGACACACCCTCGTGGTGAAGATCCCATTTTAACGAAAAAGCAAACAAGGCTAGTTTGGAATCTATGATAGACTTGATCGACGGACTGATAGAAGGAACATATGTCCGAGAATTCATGGGCAAACATAGAGCCGCCATAAGATATAACTCCAAAGTCAAGTTAAAAGAGATGCAAAAGGGCTACATGATATTAAAGGAGATGGTTTAGCCTGCACAACAGAGAAAATTATAACAAACTGGGAGGGGCCATACCGCATATTCCAAAAGCTCTCTCATGTGGCGTACAAGCTACATGAGTTGGAAGGGCCACTCTTTCTATAAACCCGGAACACTCTGCATCTTAAATATTATTAAAATTAAATTATTTTTAATTTCCTAATAGACACCATGATTATGTACTCGTGAATAACTTTTGAGTATTTATAACCAATAGGGACACTCTTATAAACATTTTGTATGTTGGACTTCGTAGCAAAGATCCTTGCCATCCTAGGAGGAAATGTTTGTATGTTGGACTTCATAGCAAATATCCTCGCCGCCACTTAAGGAAATTTTCATATGCTAGACTTCATAGTGAATATCCCTGCCACCCCTTGAGGCAGTGTTTGAACGATGGACTTCATGGAGAAGATCCTTGTCGCCTTTTGAGGCAATATTTGCTGGAGTTCATAGCGAAGATCTTTGCTGTCCCTTGAGGCAATGTTTGTCTGCTAGACTTTATAGTGAAGATCCTTGGCACCCCTTCAAGCAATATTTATTGGACTTCATGACGAAGATCTTTGCCAACCTCCAAGGTAATACAAGTAAGCTACCTAACACCTCGCCCGAGGGACTTATAGCCTTATCATCCAAACAACATATAACTTTACATGAGGGACTTAGATTTCCCAAGCTTATAAAACTCTCACCCGAGGGACTTAGAGTTTTCTTGGGCAAGACCAGACATAGAAATATCACCAAGTGGCGCGACCGAAGTCTAGCTTAAGATGCTTATTCACAAGTTTTGTTTAAGGGCTTGATAAAAGTCACGCCCAAAAGTCCTAATGCCTCTCTTGAGGGACTTAGAGTCTTATTATTCAATATATATATATATATACACACACACACACACACACACACACACACACATAGGGCTTAAATATTTGGCTAATCACACTCTCGTCTTTGGGAATTAAAATTTCGTCAAACGAGATGAAACATAGAAATCTCGCTAAGAGGCGCAATCGAAGTCTAGAATAAGAGACTTATTCATGAGTCTTGTTAGAGGGCTTGATATAAGTCCTGTCCAAGAGGCCTAACTCATGACCTCAAAGACTTATACTCTTATTAGCCAAGCTACATATAACTTTTCTTGAGGGACTTATATATCTTATGCTAATCAAAGTTTCATCTGAGATACTTAAAATTTCCTCGGGCAGGACCATCCATTGAAATATCGCCCAGAGGCGCGTCATGAGTCTAACCTAAGAGACTTATTTGCAAGTCATGTCTAAGGGCTTGATAGAAGTCCCGCCCAAGAGGCCTAACACATCGCCTAAGAGACTTATAGTCTCATCATTTAGGCTACATATAACTTTGCTTAAGAGACTTAGATTTCCGAGGCTAACCAAACTCTCGCCTAAGGGACTTAGAGTCTCCTCATGCGGACCACACCTAAAAATCTCGCCAAGAGGTATGACCGAATTCTAGCCTAAAAGACTTTTTCATAAGTCTTATTTGAGTGCTTGATAGAAGTCATGTCCGAGAGATGTAATGCCCCACATGATGGACTTATAGTCTAAGTAGCCAGGCTAACCAAACTGTCTCTTGAGAGATTTAGAGTTTCCTCGAACGGGCCAAACAACATGACTTATCTTAAAAAGTCACTGAGCCTAACAAGCCTATCACAACACATATGGTAATTCAGGGTCTAGGGGCATCCTTATACCACGATTTAAATTACTCCCACCTCTATCAAGGACCTCATGCTTAAAGAAATATGTAATGTTATATTTGTAAAGGATCTGGCAAGGGGCGATGACCCTGGGCTGCCTCCCAAGAAGAGCGAGGATCACATATCACCTCACCCCTCAATACTTCCCTGTCGCCTAGTCGTGAGAAACATGTGTAAGACATTTTTGTGGCATAGAGACGTTAGGGTTAACAACTGACCCACATTTCCTTGGAAATAGGAATTCAACGGTCCACCGTTGACTAGGTGGGAAATGACATTTCCCAAGAAAACCCTAGACATATAACCTATATAAATACCTCTCCCCTATCAGGAGAAAAAAGACAAATCTTAACTCATACAAATCACATCACACTATTGTTACCCAACAAAAATATTATATACATAACCTTTCACCTTACGTGAACAAATTCTCTAAACTACCACAAAACACCACCATCAAGTAAGTCTTATCAACTATGAATTCAAATTAATTTTAGATTGAAAAAAATGTTTAAAATTTTTTAATTAATTATTTAATTAAGTAAAAATATTATATAGCAAAAAGTGTATATCAAAACACTTGTATATTGAAACACTGAAATACTTAATCTCGTAAGTCAAAATTAAGCCATAGGTGATTTTTTTGAAATTTATTTTTTAAAATTTGAAGTGTAATGTTATCTCTAAAGACTTAGACTCTCACCCACGACTTATGATGTGAATAATTTTTCAAATATTTGAATGTATTATGTAAATAATTTTACCCCAAAAATTTAAATTTTTCCAAAATAAGTTGCATCTAAATTTCAAAAAACTTTTTTATAATGAAATATTTTGGTAAATTATATTCACCTAATCAATTTTCTAAACCTAAAAATTTGTATATGGGGTAAAAGTTTCTCCAAATAAAAAAAAGACTTGTTTTTATTGGATTTTTATAGAGAAAAGGTACAAGTGAAGTAAATTTTTCAAATGATCTACGTGCAACCATTCTAGGACCCATCCATTGACACATTTTACATGTGATACACTATGCTTTACTTATTGAAATGAATTGTAAGAAAGAATAACACTATTACCTCAATGCATGTAATTTCCTTAACCACCCTTCTTCTATAAATATAACTTTATAGCATAATTTGTTCAATCAAGTACTAATCAAAGTGAGTGTTCTTACCTAATAGTCTCTCTAAACTCATCTCTAATCTACTTATTACAATTGAGTAAAAAAAACACTATTTTATTTTTGAACTTTATTATTACAAGATAATAAACCATATGATTGTCATTATCCAACTTTCTCATTGAAGCAAACTCACCTGCCACAGTAATAAAGTTAGTTCTAATTCCATTCCAATTCAAGTGTGTTAAGCTTAATTATATATATAGAAAAAGACCAAAGCCATTAATATGAATTTCAACAACAACATTATAGTACTATAGTACTAATAGTTGTAGAAAAAACCAAAACCCAAAAGGTAGGTGAAATATTTAAATCCGTTTCAAATAATAAATAGTACTAAAGAATAATAATAAATGCATTGTTACACTGTCAATAGTCATCTAATTAGTTCGTACCAAAATTTTTAAAATATTTATAAAATAATATATTTTATTGGACCACAATATAAAATTCTTTTACTGTTAGTGTATATCTATTAAATCTTAATAAAAACATTATTAAATTTTAATTTAAAATCAAGGAATGATGTAAGAAGACACAAACAATACAAACGACAAAGAGATCGCTGTGTCGCACCATTTTCTCAACTCGTCAACAAAAAAAAAGAAAAAATTCAAAAACAGAAAGAAAAAAAACATAAATCAAATCCAAGGTTGTACTGTCGTAGATAGTTAGATAGATACTGAAGGTTCTTCTAGTTCTTCTAGTGACGGTTCAGCTCTCAGTCTTACCGCAAATTTCCCATTTTGCCCCTTTCTCTATGCTTAGCAGAGTGAGTATTCTGTGGATCCTGTGTTGGGGACCAGGATAAGGTTTCAACAGAAATGGGGGTGTTTGAGATTTTAGGGTTTCAGGGTTTGGTTTATGTGTTGTTGGTATTGGGTTTTGTGGTGATTCGTCAGGTTTGGAGGAATGCTGAAGCCAAGAAAGAGGAGATTATGAGGTTGGTGCAAGATACTGCCATGGCTGAAATGGAAGCTTCTACTACTGCTGCTGCTTTTGCTTCAGCTTCAGCTAGTTCAGTTTCAGCTTCTTTTGATTTGGATTCACTTCATGTTTCAGCTTCTCAAGGGTATCAGTGTGCTGTTTGTTATTCTCCTACCACTATGAGATGTTCTCGCTGCAAAGCTGTTAGATACTGGTTTGTTTCTTTAATTCTTCAATGGAAATATGTAATTGTTTCTTCAATGCATGTGTTTGTCTGACATTGATTAATAGGTATGGTGCCATTAAGTTAGGAACATGGAAATTTCGAAACTTTTCGAGGGGAAAAATTTAGGGTATGCTTAGATTGAGGGTTTTATAGGGAAAGTTTATATTTTGATGTATTTTTGAGAATTTATAGCAATGTTAATCACACTTGGGCCCCTTAAGCAATGAGGGTTCCATCAATGGCTCTTGTGTATGGAAAAAAAGTTTTCTTTTCCTACTAGAGATTAGTCACTTCTTAATGGCAATGCAAACTTGTAGCTTTCTTAATTAGAAAAGATAAGTAATCTTTCACTTCCCTTTTAAAATCTCACATCTAAACCTACCCGTGTTTTTGCGTGTTTGTGTGTGTTTGTTATTGGATTAGATTGACTTTGGTATTATTTTTATTTTACTTGTAGTGTGTAGTTTTACGAATGATTTGACATTGCTGCATACCTGAACATATCTAGTTTTTTTTTTTTGTGTGTGCCTATGTCTCTTCTCGCTCAGTTACATGTCTCCAGACTTCTCTAGTTGTTATTCATTTACACAAGCATGCTTTCTTGTAGTTCGGGTAAGTGTCAAATTAGTCACTGGAGGCAAGGTCACAAGGACGAATGTTGTCCTTCGACTACCACCACCAGGGAGGTTGATGGAGAAAATATTACTTGCAGAGTGTCGGTAGGAGAAACACAGTTTGGCCTTCATGGTAATGGCTTCTATTAGAAATCTTATGTTGTTTCAAGATTCATATCATCATGTATGGTATATAATTTGGTTAGGTTCTATGCAGAAGTCAAAGGAAAACATGTTGAATCTTACAATGCTGCAAGAAAATCGTATGGTGATAATAACTGTCATGCCACATTTACGAAACCTGTCCATAGTAATACTGCTGATGATACTTGCATAGCTTCAACTGACAGTGATGAAAATGAAACCGTGTTGAAGTCAAGAAGTCCTGTCAATATTGAAGTTAGGAATTCTAGTTCAAGTAAAAGAAGCAAGAAAAAGTCTAGTAACACTTCTGATGAGGTTGGATTTAAATCAAAAGTTTCAAAAGCTAAATCTGACACATCTCATGATTTGGCATCAAATTCGAGTGGCCATGAACACAGAAGAAAAGCTGCATCAGTTGAAAAATCAATAGCTGATACCTCTAAATGCAAGACTGTGCCTTCCTCGAGTTATTCAAATATAGATATTCCAGCGGATGATGCGGAAGAATCTCATTTGTCCAGGTACAAAGAAGCACGGAGATCATCATCTAGTTCTCGTGATAGACTATTCTCAACTACAAAAGGGGATTCGGTTTCACATTCCATGTCTACAAAAACTGACAATTATCATACATTGCCTTCAAAAGTTAGCGTTGCTCCTAATCTTCCACAAAATGTTCGTAATGGTTTGAAATCATCAATGCAGAAAGTTGTCCAGCAGTTTAGAATCTCAAAAGAGTCAAGATCCAATCTAATATCTGCTGAAAATGAGGTTGATAATATATCAGACTTATTTATTTAGAAATTGACTATTATTGTTATCATTATTATTTTTGTCGCCGCTGATTTAAAATTTGTATGTTTTGGCAGCTGGGTTTTCCATATGAACTTTTTGTGGAACTTTATTGTTACGACAAGGTGAAACTATTTCCTTTTGGCCTCACAAACTGTGGAAACAGGTACTTTAGAGTTTTTTTTTTGCTTTATATTGATTGGTTTGATTTGTTTTATGTGATGAGAGGGAATAGAGATTAGGAAGGTGACAATAAGGAGTCGGATATTTTATTTTGAAGCTTTATATTTCTTTATTTTTTCCTGAGTGCTCTACTGTGACGCGTAGCACTAAATTATAAAATTAGAATCTAATACTCGTGACGAACGAAATATTTGTGAATCAAGTAGGCCTTTAGAAAACTTTTGCGGGAACATTTTCTACTATCTTCGTCCCTAAATATAGGATTCTAAATAAAGAGAATTAAGAAAATCGGCAGTAGTATTAAATTTGTTGACTATTAGTATTGTTCTACAAGTTTACCATTTAGGAAAGAGTATTGTTTTCCCTGTTAACTATATTTAGGGATGACGGTAGTGTTGTTGGCTGGCAGAACTGTCTTACTGGGATGACGGTATTCAATGCTTGTCCCAGTTTCATGTTTTTGTGTAGTCACAGGATGACACATTAAGTGCTTGTCTGCGATGCAATTATTATTTTTCTTTGATTCGTAATTATATACCCTTTTGCTAATGAAATGCCTCTATTGCAGCTGTTACGCTAATGCAGTTCTCCAGTGCTTGGCTTATACTCGGCCTCTAACATCGTATCTTTTGCAAGGGTTCCATTCAAAACGATGCAAGTTCCTCTTAACATTATCTTTGGGATTTTAGTTGTTGAACTATTAGGAGCTTTAATTAATTGAATCTTCTCAATGTTGTCACTAGGTCAGAAGAAGGGATGGTGTTTTATCTGTGAGTTTGAATATCTAATTCAGAAGGCAAAAGAAGGGAATTCTCCTCTTTCTCCTATCGGGATATTATCTAAGATACACAAGATTGGAAGTCATCTTGGACATGGGAGAGAGGAAGACGCACATGAATTTTTGAGGTGAGCCAAATAATTGCCGATGTTGATGCTTTGTCAATGCTGTTTTCTTCCTTAGTGTCCACCTCAAAAAAAAACTTATATACTTTGTCTATATGACATATTGATCTACTGACAGGGGTGCAGTTGATACAATGCAATCTATTTGCGTCAAGGAAGCCGGTGTTTCGAGTCCTTTGACAGAAGAAACAACTCTCATTGGGTACACTTTTGGAGGTTATCTACGATCTAAGGTAGTTTTCAATCTAACAATCTATTTTATGGTGTTGAGTATTCAACTTTTGTTGAGCTGGAAAAAATAATAGCTTTCATACATTGAATCTTTTTGCTGCAAAATGCAGATAAAGTGCTTAAGGTGCCTGGGGAAGTCTGAGATGTACGAGAGAATGATGGATCTTACTGTTGAGATTGGCGGGAATATTGAAACTTTGGAGGAGGCTCTTGGACAGTTTACAGCGCCTGAAATCTTGGATAAGGATAATAAGTATAATTGTGGCAGGTTTGTTACTTTTCCTTCCATGTCATATTTATTCAAGTCCTATTATGTTTGAGTTCTCAATTATTTGTTGTATTGTATATAGTTGACTAACAAACCCAAATATCGTTAGTTTATAATCCATTGCTGCTATAGTAGTGATGTTATGCAGTAATTATATTTATTTCCATTTTCAAGTGGTGTATGGAAATTATGACTATATTTTAAACTATTATTCTAAAGAAGGTAGGATTTAAAGTATATTTGTTAGAGAGAAAATGGGATCTAGGTAGTCAAGTGTGCTGGTGCGTAACAGTGGTTGGCCTCAACGGTGAGGCCAGGTGCGTCACACATTAAGAGTGCCCCCACTACCTGGCTTTCCGAACTCTCTTTGAAGTAATATGGTTTTCCGGCCTCTCTTTGAAGTAATGGTTTTCCGGCCTCTCTTTGAAGTAATGCTACCGCTATCGCCTATCAGGCAGATGACAATTTTGCATAAAATACCGTGGAGTTTGGGAAAGAAATCCGTGGGACCATGTGATTAGGCTGAAATGTTCTGTTTGATGAATCAATTACTTCCGATTAAGAACATCTTTTACTCCTTCATAATTGATTGCTTTTGCTTCATCTAATTTTATTTCCTAGAGGAGTTATAATAATTTTGTTTACTTTTTCCATGCTATCTAGATGTAAATCATATGAGAAAGCCAAAAAGAAGCTAACAGTGTTGGAGGCGCCGAATATTCTTACGATTGTATTAAAACGATTTCAGGTGCATGTTCAGTTAATTTTGATGTTTTTCTTGTCTATGTACTCTGTTCCTTGTTTTGTAATTTTGCTTTCATCTTAGGTTTTCTCATGCATGTTCTGTTGTTTTGGCAGTCCGGTAACTTTGAGAAGTTGAATAAGTCGGTTCAATTTCCTGAAGTCCTGAATATGGCTCCATATATTAGTGGATTAAAAGACAAGTCTCCATTATACAGTCTTTATGCAGTGGTTGTCCATTTGGATAGCATGAATGCTGCATATTCAGGCCATTACGTTTGTTATGTGAAGAACATTCGAGGAGAATGGTTCAGGATCGATGACAGCAGGGTGAGAACTTTTTCCAACAAATATCTATTCGAAAACACTGACTAATGACAATATTGAAAACACATATTTCAACTATGAGATGAGTTCTGTATGTAAATTGAAGATGGCATTTGTGCTTCTCTTCAGGTAGAACCTGTTGAATTGTCAAGAGTCTTGTCAGAAAGAGCATACATGCTTCTTTATGCAAGGTAATAGCACTGCCGACATTAGTGTTTATGGCGTGTCTCGGCAGCAATAATAACATTGTTTTATGTTTATTTGAATAATCTCCAGGCACTCTCCAAAGCCGCTGGGTTCAGTAAGTAGCAATGCAATCTTTTCCACTGGAAAGTTTAAGAGGAGAAACTTGGAAGCCATTCCGGCTGTCTCTAAGACACGATCAAATTCCACGGCTACAAGCGCTGATTCGCCCTCCCTTCAGCAGAAGCATGGCAAGCATTCTCACGGGAACACTGTTGACGATTCCTTTAGCAAGGAACCTGTATATCCTGAAGAATGGAGATTCAACTACCGGGGAAGAAATACTATAGTGGATTCTTCCAGCGAAAGCTCACTGTTCAGCTCTTCTGATGCAAGTTCTTGCAGTACTGCAAGTACCAAGGACTCAGCAAGTACTGCTGACTTTTCAGATTACTTATTTGGGGAAGCAGGATCCAATTGGCACGGCCACTATGGAATTTCATCTAACTCCACGGCGGCATCTTCTTCATATGAAAATTTGCATACAGATTTTTCAGTGGATCGAAGGCCCCAGCAAGACCCCGAAGATAAAGCGATTTTGTATGCTAACAAAAACAAAAGTCATAGTGGTAGATGGGGATTTGACTTAAAAAGATTTGTTACCGCTAAGCATCATGACAAAAATTCTGTTGTACATGTGAGAAGAACAAGTAGAGATGCATCAGCTCAAACATTTTATTGAGTTTGAGTTGAGATAGAATCAATCATCTGGAATATTTTTGGTACAGTGAATCAATGTTTCGCTAATTCAAGTAGAAGGAGGATTCTTGTTTTGATGTTATGTCTTAGCTCAAGAATTCTCGTGTACAAGTAAGAATAACAAATTGAAATGCAGTAGCTCAAACATTTTGTTGAGTTTGAGTTTAGACAGCAATCATCAATAAATTTTATTAATCTGTTAATCTGTCACATGATTTCAAACTTCATATAAAAAAGTTGCCTATGAATATTCATATGCAAAGTAAAAGCTAAAAGTTTCTTGCATAAAGTAAACAAGTCTTAAAGTAGAGGCTCATTCTACAAAGCCCCCAAAGTCATTATTATGTATTCCTCAAACCTAGAAAAGAAACATGTAATTAGCTTTACATGTTATGGTTCCTATGAAGTCAGAATTAATGGAATAGTCCTACAACAAACACTTATTGAGTAAACCTCTTGGTCTTAAAGCTTGGGTTATGCATGACAATTTTCAAACTAGTTTTAAGCATTCCCAAACCTTCATTTTCAACTCCTTGAATCCACAAAACACTTCTGGTTCTTCCTCCAACTGTCACCATCTCAACCTTTACAACTTTGGCTTTCATTGACCCTAGTGCTCTTGCTATAGATGACATCAATCCTGGCCTATCCTCACAGCTTAATGTAGCTTTCAATAAACCATCCTCATCATTACACTTTTCCAAAATCAATTTGTCTGTTCCACTAGGAAACTTGACCTCCTTTGAGGTACCATGACTTTCTTCTAGTTTTGATGCTTTTTTCTTCAACTCATTCACTTGCTTGATAGTCTCCACTAGTATTGATGCCTTGTCCTTCTGTTAACAAATAACAAATTCTAAATTTAGCGAGATTGTTTAAGAAAATCACGCGGGACAAGGTTAAAAAAAACATAATCTTATGATATTTAGTTGATATTTTTATCAAGAATGATGATACTAACTTTGATCAGGTTAGGGAGGATGTTGCGGAGGGTGTCATATTGACCATTGATTCGCATTCTGCGTCTCCTTTCTGCTTCACTATGTTTCTTTGCCGCCAGTAATTTGTTCTCTGCCTTTGATCTTGGCTTCGAGATGCTGCTTTTGTATGTATGAGACATGAATGGTGGTGGGAAGTTGCTTCTTAACATTTGAGCTTCCGAGTTATAGAAATTTCGAACATGCTGCATGCCCTGTTGTAGCTATTTTAGTAAAACACAAGAAGGAAACAAGTTTGCAATTAATCTTAAACAAAGATAAGTTGTAATAACCATACCTGTCGAAGTAAAACCATTTTGGCAAGTGGAATGCAATTACAGCAGAAGCAATCAAGATTGAAGATGTTTGTGGCAACTATTTAGTCACTTTATAAAAAGGAATCAGCAAATCAAGGAATTTATGAGAGGATTTTGAAATTAGTTTTGAGATCATGCCTATGTTAAATATTCATAATGATATTGTTATCTTCTGATATACCATTTTTAAGATGATTTTGTAATCTTATTGATTTGCAAGAATATATTTTGGGTTTGCATTAACACCATTTATCTTCATTAAATTATTAAGGAATATATGAATATCTTTTACCTTCTTACAAACTATCCAACTAAATATCTCTTATCTTCTTTGGTTTTGCACTAAATTCAATTTAGCTGTTTTGTTCTCAAACCTTAGTATTAAATTTTTTTTTTATAGATTTTAGAACGACTTAATAGAAATTGATTAAATTTTAATGGTCAGATTAGTTCCTTTCGTTAAATATCTATAGATTTAGAACAACATAAAGTAATTGCACGCCCACCCGCCACTATAACAACACGCGCCAATATAACGGCGATTTAACAACCTGCGGCACTACAACGACGATTTAACAACTCGTGCCACTATAACAACGATTTAACAACACGCGTCAATATAACACACACCAATATAACAAAGTGTGCCATTACAACGGTTATTTAACAACATTTTGAATTAAACACAATATAACACGCACCAATATAACAAAGTGTGCCATTACAACGGTTATTTAACAACATTTTGAATTAAACACAATATAACACGCACCAATATAACAAAGTGTGTCATTACAACGGTTATTTAACAACATTTTGAATTAAACACACTGTAACAACACGCACCACTATAACAACATACACTTCTGAATTACAACACTAACAACGCGCACCACTATAACAACACACACTTTTGAATTAAACACACTAAAACAACTCACACTTTTGAATTAAACACACTAAAACAACACGCACCATTATAACGACTATTTAACAACATTTTGAATTTAACGCACTATAGCAACACGTGCCAGTTTAACGACGCGCTCCATTATAACGCTATGCAACAATAATTTAAATTAAACACACTATTGAAACGCGCACCACTATAACAGTTATTTAACAACACACCACTATAACAATGCACACCATTATAACAACACTTTTAATTAAATCCACTATAACAACACGCACCAGTATAACAATTATTTAAAAACGCGCGATTATTTAACAATGCGCGCCACTATAACAACGCGCGATTATTTAACAATGTGCGCCATTATAACCACCATTTAACAACATTAACCATATGCCCAAATTCCTTCCATTATGCTGTAGCAGTGCACCACCACCATAGCAGCAATTTATCAACATACATGAACATGTAAAAACCCAAAACAACAGAATCAAACAATCTAAAAGGAGACCAGAAATTATCTTTTGAATTTAATAAAGAACAAGGAAAAGAGGCATTACAAAAATTGGTAAGATATGAACAATGCAATGCTTCTCCCGCTAAAACAAGAATACAAACAATCAATTCAACAAATTCTCAGTCATTTCTGTCTCCCAAAATCATGTTATTTTCTCATAACACTAGAAACTTTCTGAGTATAACATGCTGTGCTAGACCTAGCCAAATGAAAACTAAAAGAACAAGAAAAAATCCCCCCCCAAACAGTTCAACTCTATCATCATCCATTAAGCCGAACCCCGACAAAAACATCATCATCACCTTCAGTGAACTCCAGTTCACAATCCTTTGCATGATCAGGATGAGGATCAGCACATCTTATCCTCCGGTTCGCGACACTCTTCTTCGCCACCGTCTTTATCCTCATCTTCCTCTTCTCATTCCCTCTCATTTGAATCTCTTGAACCACCTTCTCCAAATCATCATTCCTCACACCACCATCTACATTCCCCCATTCTTTCTCCCAATCACCATCATCATCAGAAACATACACAAATTCAGTCGTATTATCATCAATCCCGGTCTCGGTACCGGGCTCTTTCACCTCATAAAACTTCAATGGCACTCTAGCCCTACACTTGTAATACTGCCGCTGCTGATCCCCTTCCACCGTTGTTCCGCCAACTTTCACCGGCGGCTTCACCGCCACGCCATGAAAAGCCTTAACACAACCCTGACACATCAACGAGCAACCTTCATACCTCTTCTCGAACAGATACAGATTCCAGCAGTAAGGACACGCAGTCCAAAACGTCGCCGTTGCATCACCAACGCCGCGAGTTCCCATATCGTGGTCGTAAACAGCGCGTTTCTCCGGGTCGGAGAGCACGTGCCAGGCCTCACGGACACGTGCAAGGGCTTCATCTTGAAAGGGGAATTTGTCAGTGGCGGTAGGGTCCAAGAGGATCGCGAACTTCGCGTAATGCTGACGAGCTAGGTCACGGTTGACGGTTTCGGAGCGGGGGAGACGGAGGACGGAGTAGTGATCGGCGGCGGAGAGAACGTCGGCGATTGTGAGGATTCGGCCGATGGAGTCGGAGAGGGGGAGACGGCGGGCGAAGTCGCTGCAGGCGGAGAAGTTGCGGAGGGAGAGCATGGAGAGGCATGTGGCGATTGGGTTTTCGGGTTCGGGTTCGGGTTCAAATCGTCGGAAAGGATCCATTGGAATGTGTGACGAGTGAGGTGTGAAGAAGTTGAAGAGAATCGATACACGAAAATAGAGAAGGGTGGTTTGGTCTTTTTATAGCGATTTTTTCTTGTTTTCTTGATTCATTATGTTAAGTAGCTAATGATAAGTGATTATCATTAATAACTGATTATCATTCATAACTATCATGGGTTGGAATAAGTAGGCAACACAAATGTAAAAATCAATTTTTTTTCTCTATTTATTTAGAAAATTCATATTTATTTTTTGTGAGGAGTATCTAGGATGGTCAAATTATTGATTTTGACCATGCTAGTAGATGAAAGAAATTAAAATTTGTATTTGACTGGTTTAGTGACCTTTATTAGATGAGATTTGATTTGTAAAAAGAAATTGTGTGAAAATAAAAAAGAAAAAAAAAAGTGTATATGAGTTTACCATTTTTAATTATGAGTAAAAATATATAAAATTTAATTATACAACTTTTATATTCTTAAATTTAATAGTTGTTTGGGTTGTTAGAGTGTCGCATATTGTTAAATAATTGCGTGTTGTTGTTAGCGCGATGCACATTGTAAATAATCTCATATTGCTAAAATGACACACATTTTTAAATAAACGTGCGTTATTAGAGTGATCCACATTGTTAAATAACCATACATTGTTAGAGTGACACACATCGTTAAATAGCAGCGCGTTGTTAGAGTGATGCACATTGCTAATAATCACACATTGTTAGAGTGGCGCGCCTTGTTGAATAAATGTTATAGTGATGTGCGTTGCAATAGAATTATTTTTGACAATAACCAAATATTAAAAAAAACGTAAATAATCATGTTTTGAAAAAATTTACGCAAATAACCAAATTTTAAGACATATTAACACTTAGGCGCCATCTGAGATGGCTCATGCATTGAAAAAATGCATGTAGGCGTCACTCCAGTTGGCGTCTCCTCTTGGACAAGTCATCCCAGATGGCGCCTCTCTTATGTAGGATACATGTATGAGCCATTTCAGATGACTCTTACGTGTATTTGTGTTTTTTTTTATAAATACAACACCCATGTCTCCTTCATTCTTCACATTTTTTCAACTTCTCATCTCATATTCTCTCTTATTTTTCTATCATGACATCACCATACATCCATACCAGAAATGAATATGTTGTTTTCTCGGTCTCCAAACCTCCGATGAAAATGAAATTTTGGCACATATTTACCATGGTCAAACTGAAGAAAGAGTTGATGCGATGGTTAGAGGGAGAAATATAAGTTGATGAAGAAATTAGAAGGATCCAAAGGAAGAGAACAACCATGAACTTCACAACTGGACAACCTCGAATTTGGTTGGAGGAAGTCAAAACAGACGTCGACGTTATTTGGATGATGTAAGGTTCCGATGAAATTGTTTTGACGGTTGTAGTGTCTTAAATAATTATTTGTGTTGTTGATGCTACATTTTCATGTTGTTTTAGTTGTTGTTTTAAGTTTCATGTTGTTTTTGTTGTTGTTTTAATCGTGTAGTTTTTTATTTTGTTGTATACATATTGATGTTTGTAAGAAATGCTATTAATGAAAAGAATAAGTTTTGTTATAATATTAAAAAGTGTAGATAAATTCAATACAAATTTCAGGATGTCGAGCTTTTAGCACGTTGGGGACAAATTTTTTGATTGTGTCTGACTTGACGAAATAGACCACACTTTCTTTCTAGTTTGTCAAGGTCGTCCATTTCAGTTGTTATATATTTGCTTTTGGGACGACCCTTTTTTTATTTCTCTGCATTTGACTGTTATGCCAAACTATTTCCCCTTCATACGCAGGCCAATAATTTGGTTTTGCTACCGGTTCGAAGGCATTGTTGTATACGTTGAGCAAGGTCTCAGACTTGTAAATGGGAGAAAGAAGTAGTAGTGCATCTTAATGAACATGCGCACATGCCGCAATGACATGAGAGCAGGGCATTCGAAAGGCCTAAAACTTTCCATAGTCGCACCAACGAGATGGTTGTTCAGCCCTATACTCTTGTCTAGCCAAACCCTCGTTGTGGTCGATTGTCTATTTGACAATGAAGTTATGGTTATGTCGGTCGAATCTTGTAACAAGATGAGTGCTAGCTTTGGAACTTTCGACCTTAATAAATTTCATGCAGCTTTCACTCCACAGTTGTCCCGATTGTACCACTGCGTTCCACTTTTCACCTCTCTTCGCAAAGAACGCGGTCATCCTAAAATATGTTGTACTCACCAAAGCATTTATTAGGAGTGCCCTTATGCCTTTGAAGACGCCGTTCATTGATTCAACTAGATTTGTTGTCATGTGGCCACAACGCAATCCATTGTCGTATAACCGCGTCCACCTTTTCACTTGCAGATTATCCACGCACCTGCATATGGATTTTCCATTCTGATCTGGCTGCGATAATATTTAAAAAGTGGTTGTGTTAGTGTGTACGCTATGTTCATAACTACTTTTCGAAGACTCTTATCTTTGATCTCGTGCATGAAATTTTGAACGATATGTCTTGCGCAATAAACATGTGTAGACGGTGGGTCGTGCCAACCGTTAACGGGATTGTTGTATGCACTATTAATTGAGGCATGTCTGTCAGAAATCAGACAAGATCACATTGTGGCGCTACGTGTGTTTGAAGATTCTTTAGGAAGAAACTTCAAGCTGCTCGAGTTTTTGCCTCGACAAGAGCATAGTCGATTGGGAATACATTATTGTTGTCATCCTGTGTGACGACCATCAGTAGGGTGCCCTTGTATTTCCCGTACAACTATGTTCCGTCTATCTGTATAATAGGTTTGCAGTGTGCAAACCCAGTGATGCAAGGTCAAAAAGCCCAGAAAAGTCTATTGAATATTCCATGCCCGCTGACACAGGTACCGTCTGGGGCAAACGCCGACATCGTTTCCATAACATAAATTATTCCAGGAGCATACTTTTGCAGTGAATTCATGTAGCGAGGTAACTCTTTGTATGAACCCTCCCAATTACCATAGATTTCTTCAATATCCTTATTTTTTTTGCTAACCAGGCCTTTCTATACGAGGGAGTATAGTTGTATGTTGTAGTGATGTGCGAGATTATTGTTTTCACCTTCAATGACGGATTGCAACTGACAAGAGGTAAGATTTCTTGACAAATGAGAGCATAACTCAATTTGTGGTGATCCTGTGATTGTGTGGAATTAACACAAGTGTGTTCCGTCATAGAACCTATCACCCAGGAATCACTCCTCAACCTGTACGATGCAATTAGATTGAACCTACACTCAGGGTGGGTACAAATGATTATGTATTTGTCTGCGTTTGTTTGATCCACATGAAAGTCATAGTTGTTTATCATGTGGAACTTTTTTATTGCTTGCACACAATCTTCTTTTGAACAAAATTTGTCTTTGACTTTTAAATTTGCATCTAAATGCACATGAGGGTTGTAGAATATATCAGATGATGGGTCACATGTGTCAACATTGAGGGTGGTCATGTACGGAGGTGGTGTGTAGATCTCATGTGGAAGCAGTTGACGTTCTTCATCGGCCTCTAAATCTTCGCTTACCATGTTGTTGAACTGCATCTCGTCAGCTTCCTCCTCTTCGTCAATGACATCCATCTCAGCTTGTTCCTCCTTCATAGGATCAACCCTTTCTGTATCCTGGAACACAATGTACAACTCAATCAAGTCATACCCAGAATATTCATGATTACAAAACATGTTGTGCACGTCTTCGTCGTCTTCAACAGCTACCTTGTAAAATGTTATTTGGTTCTCACCAGTAAAAATAGGGTGTTGGTAGAAAATGTGTGACGTCGGACCTCACCGAAGTTTGGTCTCGAGTCTTTTCTTGAAATACGAAAAATTTGCATTGCTATTTAGACAAGATTGGATAGTTTCGGTGTTTGTGAATAAAAAAACCTGCTACCTCACTGTTGTACGTCTCACCATTGAAATGTACAGTGATAATATATTGTGGTACATATGATATTTTATCTAGGTTTGAGTGTTTGAAATGTTAGATTTTATGAAAATGTTTGATTGTGTGAGATATATATAGAGGTGGAAGATGATTGTATAAGAATATATGAGACGAAATTCAAATTTCGAAATTACATGTACAAGCCAAATAAGATGGCGCCTTGTACAAAATTAAAAGGCAGGGGCCATCCGACTTGGATTTTTACAGGCCTAGTCATAAATAGGCCTGCCACCTAGCTTCCACCTAGCCTTCCATAATCCATGTTGAATGGTGCATATGTACCTTTTTAGAGAGGAGGCGCCATTCCACTTGGCTCCTCTCTGACATGTGGCCTGCATGCAAGGCCCCAACCACATCATTTATTCCTTTGTTGATTGAATCGCCTATAAATATGGCACCTCAGATGCATTTTTTCCATCACCACTCTTCACTCTACCTCTACCGATCGACTCTCATATCATCCGAAAAAAATTCAAGCATAAGTCTTTTGACTTTAGGAGAATCTCACCGTGGAACAAGGGCAGACATTGCTACCTATGTAAGTTTTATCCTTTATATTCTTATTCTTACATTCATTGTTTATTATGTTATTAATATTTTTTACACTTTCTTATACATCAAATTATTTTCACGTTATATTTAGGACACGAAAAAATTTAGATGTCGCTCACATCATTATTTTGCTCCCGATCCATTAATAGTTCCATACCTTGTACATGTCGGTTTTGGGGATGTTATTAAAATCTCCAATTGTACGATAGATTCAAAGTTTATTCTTGCATTGTGCAAAAGGTGGAGACCCGAGACACACACCTTTCATATGCCCATAGGTGAATGTACGGTCACACTTGAGGACATTTACATGTTGACGGATCTTCCGATTAATGGTAAGACGGTTAATGGTCTGGTCCAACAAGCCAACGCTCTATGCGAGGAGATGTTGGGTAGAGATATGGTGGAAGGTCCTAGTGAAAGAGGCCAAGGTATTCTTTTACCCACACTTAGAGTGCCTTATGATTCCCTTGGTTTGAACGGAAATTCCACCGAGGAAGAAAAAATAATAAAGACAATAAATTATATTATGTTATTGTTTGAGAGTCTATTATTCCCCGAGAGTATATGAAATAGCGTAAATTTTATGTACTTGAGTTTTCTTGGGGACATTGATAAAATAGGAAAATATAGTTGGGGTTCCGCTATTCTAGCCCAACTATACAGTTCCTTGTGTAAGAACTGTAAGAAAGACACGTCAACTTTTAATGGATGCACTTTCTTGATTCAAGCATGGGGTTGGTGAAGAATGCAATTACTTAATCCCGTCAATGACCTACCGTTCAGTTTTCCATACGCAACAAAGTAAGTACATTGCCTAATTATTAAAATAATTATGTCTTATATATATATATATATATATATATATATATATATATATATATATATATATATTAAATGTTCATTCATTTAGGTATAGTGTAACGGGTATGGATTATGGAAAGAATCCGAGACACAATGTTGTCCTTTATCGTAATCTAATAGACCACTTTGGCGCAACTGATGTACGTAATTTCTATTAACTCCAACTAATTTTAACATATATTATTTTAAAATATATCATTAATCTGCATATTTTTTAACAACAATTTACATGGAGACCATACTTGAGTTTGGATCATATACCCAATGAAGATGATGCAAAGGTTTGAACTGCGAAGACTTCTATTATACGGTTTAACATTGTGGAAATGTACCACAGCGACCGTGTGAAGATGCAGTTCGGTATGTTCCAAGATATACCGCGCGATCCGATATGTTTGGATCCTTGGCATCTCAAAAGGGTTGATGCCCAATGGAGATATGATAATTGGAAATTTTTTGCCATTGAGTTTTGTAGGATGTGGAAAAACCGAGCGGACCATATCTTATAATTTCCTATTTATGAGGATGACGAAATTATGCAACACTCTCGTCAATATATTGCTTGGTATCGATCCGTAACGAACCCAGAAATGCATGTCTCTCACCCCTGCTATTTGGTCGACCCACGCACCCAGTGGGGCAACCCTCAGCTCCACAACAACAACAACCGCGACAACACCACCACCAACAACAACGACAACACTACCAACAACAACCGCACCAACAACCACCCCAACAACACTACCAACAACAGTCCCAACATCCATCAACCTCCCGCCAACCAACCTGACGATACAGGACCACCAACACTCAATCCCAACCACAACCTCAACTTGATTACCAACTCGCCCAAGTGCCGGACACACAATTTCAATACTCCCATATGCCAAACACCCAAATACAATACTCCGAAGAAAGAGCATATGTCCAACCCCCCTATATGGGCCCATCAACATCTCACCTTAGCCCAGACACTGGCTTCCCCGAGGAATATTCCCCAACCAACCCAACATACCACCAACCATCACCGTACTAAACCCCCCACCATTCATATGGGTACCAGTCTCCAAACATCCAATTTCCTTTTTACCTCACCCATTCACAATTCACCTATATAGATGACGAGTGCTATTATCCCCACATTGAACCTAACCCCCCACCACAACGACCAAGCTTTGGGAACATGGGAACACGTCTATACAAAAGCGGTATGACAAGCAATGCAGATCTTGAGGCATACATGGATCTTGATCGCATACACTATGAGCGACCATCGACCCAACAACAACCGACTCAAGAACCTCGCATCACACGAGTTAGGAGAGGACGCGGATGTGGAACCCGTGTTCGTCTACACGTCCCGGGTCACCAAGAATAAATCTATGTAATTGTTATTCGCTATGTTTGTAATGAAAATTTATATTTAAAGTTTTATTTCACAACATTGTCTTGCACTTTAATTTAAATCGATTTTTTTTAATTAACACATAGGCGCTATCTCAGATGGCTTTTCCATGTGATTAACACATAGACGCCATCTGAAATAGCTTATAAGAATATTGCTAACACATAGGCACCATATGGGATGACTCTTACTTGTTAAAAAACAATGCAAGAGCCATCTAAGATGGTAGATGACTCCTGTTTATATGTTAAATCTAAAACATGATTATTTGAATAATTAATTTTAATACATGGTTATTTAAGTGTTTTTTTTTTAAAACATAGTTATTGAAGGAAAAAAAATCCAAGTGTGTTTTTATTCAAAATGTTGTTAAACACTCGTTATAATGACATGAGTTGTTACACTGGCATTGTTAAATAACTGATATAGTAAGTTTAATTTAAAAATGTGTCTTTCATTACCATTTCTTCTCATGAATAAAGATAAATAAAATTTAACTTTGATTCACAACTTTTATATTTTCAACTTATAAAAAAAATATGTATTTTATTACCATTTTTTCTTCTGAGTAAAGATAAATAAAATTTAATTTCAATTCACAATTTTTATACTTCTAAATTTAATAGTGGTAGAGCGAGAAACACTTTTATTTTTAATATTTTTCGTTTGAGCAACATACATTTGTGTGACACACACTATTTTTTTATCTAAAATTTTAAATTAATAGTTGAGTGAATTCTCCTACTTATAAATACTCAAGTCACCATATTTCTCACACTTGCTATATTTTCAATCTTAAAGTGACAAAATGAGACGTGCATTGCTAAATAACCTCACATTGTTAAAGTGGAGCGCATTGCTAAATAATCGTGCGTTGTTAGAGTTGTACATACCGTTAAATACTCATTCTGGTCTCATTTATAAAAAAAACATTTATTTTTTAATTCATTGAATAATTAATATATTTAAATAATATATAAATCAAATATATTAATTATCTAATAAATTTAAAAGACAAACTTTTATTTATAAATAGGACAAGTAATAACTATTATAGTGAATTTTAATTTTAATTTTTGTTCGATAGCTATTATAAAGACATTGCTTTGTTATATTGGCACGTGTTGTTGAATAATTGTTATACATTATACTGGTGTGCGTCACAATATTGTATTTAATTCAAAATATTGTTAAATACTCGTTATAATGACATGAGTTGTTACAACGACGTATATTGTTTAATAATCGCATATTATTAGAGTGACATGCATTGTTAAATAACTGTTGATTTAATTTTAAAATGTGCATTTTATTACCATTTCTTCTTATGAATAAAAAAAATTAATTTCGATTCACAACTTTTATAAATTAAAAAATATTATTAAAGATTCATTTGTATGATAAAACAACATACACAACAGAAGGTGTATTACACTTATCTATTTATTTTTCTACCAACAGACAAATATATTTTATTTTTTATTTATTTATTTATTTTTTATTTATTTATTTTTTATTCTATAAAATTACGATATGTACGACGAAAAATAATTTTATATTAACAATCAATGATTTAAATGTATTTCGTCAAATCACACTTATAATTTAAAATTATTTTAATGACACGATGATCGAAAATTTTTTATTAGATAAAAATATAAAATTATTTTACACTATCAAAACATATCAAATAAACTCTATTTCTATTATATCAAAAATGGTATAAGATATATTAAATTAATAAAAAATAAATCTTTTAACCTTTCTCTTTATTTACTTTCTACATATCAATTAAACTCGATTTCTATTATATCAAAGATGGTTAAATTAATGGAAAATAAACCTTTTAACCTTTCACTTCCTTTACTTTCTTTAATTCGTTATAAAGGTAGAAAAGGTTTACTTGATCATGTTGAATCCATTTTGTAAATTTTCCTGACATCACTTTTTATTTTTTATTTAGTTGAAGAATGTTTTAGCGATTTGTTTAATTTCTTAATATAAATAATATAATTTTCTAGTCATAAAAGCATTAAAACTAAGTAAATTTATTTTTTTGTCAAATTAATGAAATATCGTTGGTTCAAAATCCCATTTATATATATATATATATATATATATATATATATATATATATATATATATATATATATATATATATATATATATATATATATATATATATATATATATATATATATATATATATATATATATATATATATATATATATATATATATATATATATATATATATATATATATATATATATATATATATATATTTCTACGTTATTAATTGAGTTAATTTAATGAAATAAATATATCTAATTTTAACGATTATATTAAAATTATTTGATGACGATTGAAACAGACTTAATTTTATATAATTAATGTGACAAAATCACATTTTTCTCTAGTAAAAAAACTTGCTTTTAGTGAAAATAAAAAGATTACAAATAGAAAATAATTAGAATTTATAGAAAATTTATTATTAAAATTTCCACAATCTCAAAAAGAAAAAACAAATCTACTCACATGATCATAGTAGAATCAAAGCAAAAGGAAAAACATAGAATAAAAAATTCAATTTTATTAAAACTAAAAACAACTAGCAAAACCACAAAAGTAAACAAGAGAAACCAAAATTTTCAGGCAAGAGCATATAATCTAATTATTTTTGTTCTCTTTTATAGTTCCAATAGGCTTAATAAGTTTTCATTACAAAAATATAGAAAATTTTCAAATAGAAACTAATCAATTATAGAACACTATGAACATAATGATATTAGAGAAAATGAGTCATGCTTTAACAATGTAAGATATTTTTACAACGTCAACAAATAACAAACATACACCCAATTAAAACATAATTTTATTTTAAAATACTGATATGATATGATAATTGTAAGAAATTTAATTGTATGTAGTGAATTTCTTAATCCACCCTATAGTGGTGGGGACATCCTATGGAAAATAAAAAATCTCCTTCCTAAAATCGGAAGTATATTTCTGGTCCGCACCCTATTTTGTACAAACTAGGCAAGATATGGTGTGATTCCTCAAATTGTAAGAAACTTAACCGGAGATGCACTTCCGGTTTGGAACCAAATGTATACTTCCGGTTATAGTAGCAGGAACATTGAATTATGTTGTCACCTGAATATTTTGTATAAAATCGGAAGTATACTTTCAGTTTTGGCACGACACAAATTCCTTAAAGCAGCAACCATGGTGATCACCACCATTACCGGCGCCACACCATCTCACGAATTCAAGATCACTATGTACACACCTATTGAAGAGGTGCATGAAACAGTGCAAGAAGTTGTACCTTATATAGACGGTCGAAAGGTAGAGAAGATCGAGTACCGCTCGCCATCGATTCTTCAGTTCATAAATCATGAACTGAAGAACGACATTGAATTACATGCTATGTGGTTTACTTATGAAAGATTTTGGGAGAAAGTTCCAATCGAGCTAGATGCGACTTTATCAAGAATCGTCAATGACATTATGAGGATATTGCAACGTCCACCCGGATATTGATTTGTAACGTATGGATTATGTTTAACTACTATATGTATTTGCTAAGTTTATGTTATGAATTATATGTATGTCTATGTTGAACAATGCAATGAATTTTTCTGGTTTCTGTTATGATTAAAACCAGAATTCTAGTTTCGATACATAACTGGAAGTAATTTTCCGGTTTGATGTGTATTTTATCAGATGGTGGTGCGCACCGAAAGTATACTTCCAATTTTGAGGAGCATTTTAAAAAACTCGCGTGGTGCGTAAAAAAGTTATGGAATGAAGTAAGAAAATGCTGTAAAATTGATTTAATGTATATGCACTAACTTTAAGCTCATGGACATAATTGGATAACTATATCTCTTGTTGTTTGAAAAATATATATTTTATCACAAACAAATTACAACCAAAATTAGACAATAATCGTTGTTGGAACTCTAACTTCTTTCATCTTCTTGATCAACATGGATTATGATTGCAATATTTGACCATATGATTTTTATCTTTGCTACATTTCATAGAAATCATCTAACCTTCTTTCATTTTTGCATTTCTTCTAATAACAATATAAAACAAAAGGTAGTGAATAAGAGCTAAAACCAAATTAAAAACATAAAACCTGTCTATCAAACAAAATCATAAGAACAAATAAATCCTAGCTAATCAAATTCCCCCATGTTTGAATCATTGCATATCCTTAAACAGTTCCTTTGGAAAAAAAAAGATTATGAGCAATCATACTCTATAAAGTATGATGTTTGAATCATTGCATATCCTTAAACAGTTCCTTTGGAAAAAAAAAGATTATGAGCAATCACACTCTATAAAGTATGAGCATCCGACAAATTTTAGAAGTAACGGATAACCAATTTTTATTCCAATTTAGAGGCTTAGATTTTTTTTATAATATGATTTTTCACCAATAAGACACTCATCTTTCAAATTCTCTTTAAAGTTTATTTCTAGTAGTAAACCGTAAGTAAATTTCTGGTGTCATTCAAAAAAATTACAGTAAGTGGTGTGAACCGAAAATAAACTTCCGATTTTGTGAAAGACATTTTAGATTTTCATGGGGTGCATCCCACTCTTACGGGGTGGGTTAAGAAATCCACTTTTCTTCCTTATGTTTAAACCTAAAAAACAGTTACTGTTTTCTTTAGCAGTTTATACAACATTGCCTTCAAACAAGTTTTTCTGTCTGTTTGAAAACAAACAAAAAAAATATTAACAGAGACACACTTAAATATGCTTAGCCTAAAGGTTAGTTCATGAACTGTGAATAAATCCCAAAATCCCAGTTCGATTCGCAAACTGGTACCAACGGTATGGCTCTTCGTAGATGGGTTTCACTCTGTTTTTAATTTTCTTCGAAAGCATCTCTCCATATTTTTCACTTTGTCGTTAAAAAAAACCACTTACTCACCAAGCACTTTAATGAGTACAAATTGCTTTTTGACTATAATAATACATTTTTGTTAACATAGATGATCACGCATCAATTTCCTTGCTAGTTCTGGACAAGCTCTTTCTCAACCAGAAAAGTACTATATATGTATAAATCACGGTTGCAACGACAATGAAGACCCCAATATAGACACATGCAGTTGCTGCACAGACATAAAGGTACCTGCAGAACAAATTGGTGGTGTATGTTTTACAAGGTTAAATGATATCCATAAATAAAAATGTCAGAAAATCGTGATTAATCCTTATTACTTCGATAAATCACAGAGAAAGGAAGACTCACTTGGGGGAAAAAACGCTCCAAATAAATAAATGGTTCCTCATCAACACTAAGACGATTGTGTTTGCTGACAAGAGAATAGAGTTTATGCTCAGTGGTACTAGGCAAGGAAATCCAAGAAGAGACTTGAGAATTTCTCCAGAATTTCCACCGCCGGTAACTAATGGACGGATCCTGACCTTGATAGAGATGTACAATACCAAAGAAAAAAAGAATAACATTGGGGATGCATATGTAATGATGAACATTAGAACACCTGAAAGGAAGGTTGAGTGACTTGAAATTCCCTGCCAACAAAAGGAAATATCATGCTGAGAAAAATAGATATTTATGAAGAATTTAAATCTGAAATGCAATGAAAACTGCGCGCTCTTTTGGAAATAATTGCAAAAGAAAAGTAGGAGACATTACAATAAAAGCTCCAGCCACATCAATGGTAGCTAGTGTGTTACTGTTCCCAAGAGCAAAATGGCCTGCCATTCCCAGATTGTACAGTGCAATAATCTAACAAATGCACAGCATCAGTACATGAAATGCATTTTGAGCTCATTAAATATTCATTATGTATCAAAAGAAATTACATGGATGGTTAGTCTTGCTCTACAAAATACACTCTCATGGATGGTCAGTCCAATTTTATGACCTGAATGACATAAATCATATATGCATAAATTTATAACAACCGACGTAAATCATATATGCATCTATTAAATGGATGATTAGTCTTGCTCTACAAAATACACTTTCATACAACAACCGACAGAGAAATGCTAGAATAACATGAGATTTGAAATCTAGAGACATTTTCAACTACTAAATTAAATTGTTAAGTCAATACACATTGTTATGGCGACAATTTGCACCCGACTATAATATAAATATAATTTGCTCGTCTTCATACACATCATAAATTAGCCATGCAATAGGAATTTTAGTTTTGTGTAAAAATGGAATGCTGGGATGTTGGAATATTATTAACACATTATTAAACAAGAAACTATTTTCAAGACTCTATTGGAACCTTAACTCAAGCAATTCAGTAAATAAAATCTTCATATTCCACAATTTTATATAAATTTCCTATTCAAATGCACGAAGCACATAACTACCACAGATTACTCAGAATAGTTTATAAGCTATAAATCACTTTTTTAATTAAATACTCAATATATGGTTGAAATTTCATGAAAATTCCAATGCAAAAAGAAATAATGCTTGAAAAACACAATTCTAACTCTACCCTAACCATTATAGTTTAAAAAATACACATAAATCAAAACATGATAAAAAGAACTAAAAAACCCTTATCTAGTTAGAATCCGGTGAAATCACTTCCAGAGTTAGCAATGCACTTGAGGGCCCAAAACTAATCTGCTACAAAATATAAAATAAAAGTTTATTCGAATTTTACAACTTACCTCAACCCACTGCTTATGATGTGCCCCACAAGAAGAAAACATAAGAATGTAAGCCAAGATTTGAACATTGAGCAACAACAAAGGCATTGCATTAATTGGTCGTTGAAGCAACAATTGCAGAAGACACCATGATGTTATGTATACACACCCCATAACATGCAAACAATCTTTTAAAACAAATATCGGTGTCATATTATGGACTTCCGCAGGAACAGCAGCAGACGTGTAGAGGTTCCATTTTGAGCACATTTCACGAGTTTTCATAGGTATAATCCACGGCAAAACCAATACAACTGTAACAGTAGTAATTCCCAGAATGGCATAGACAACTTGAACCGATAAGGTAGCGTCCTTATTATATGAGGCAGACATGTCCTGATGTTTCATAAAATGTTGCAATACCAACAAACCAGATATTAAAAGGCTGAACCCAATGACCGTTACAACTTTTGTTTTGGACTGCAATAGAAACAATACAAATATGCCCAACATGATGATCATGATACATGAGGCTATCTTAATCAGGTTTATATATTGACTTCCAGCCTGCTCAAGCCAGGTAGAAATGTCAGGAAGGTTAGTCCAATTCACACCACCTTGATGCCAGCCTTTCAAAATTCTTCCAGAAAAAAGAGTAAGGAATAACAAACTAATTTGGCATCCTGATGTGTAGTTTTCTTTCCCTAGTGAAATGAGATCATCAACTGCTTTGTTAAGGTCAAACGATTGTATTGCTTTCCGAAAAAATAGTAAGTTTATTGTGGATGTTAGAAAATGCCAAATGTAATGCTCTTCCTCAATCATAGAACTTGATCCCATACTAATGACAAGGATCAGGATGCCAAAGAAAATGAACACTTCATCCAACTTCCATGGCTTCGAATAATTCTCAACATCTTGAATCTCCTGAGTAAGAACGTCTTTATTGATAACAAATAGAAGTTTCAGAAGTATCAAGCATGATGTGATCAAAGCAGCAACTCCAAAAGCAAGTAAACTAACTGGTCTCTGAACAAATACAATTGTCATGAATCAAGAGAACAGAAAGAGAGATAAAGTTCAATAGTAACTCTAAACACAGAAGACTATGCATACATCAGTTGCTTTGTTTGATAGCCACTCGCTTGCTCTGCTCAGAAACTCATGATATGCTGCAACAGTGGTGTTGTGGCCTTCTGTAGTATTAGACCTAAAACATAAATGGCAAATAGAAAAACATTTGCAAACGTTTGTTGTAGAATTCATTAAAAACATGAAACACAGAATTGTTGCATACTTGATGACTGCTTCAGCCCTCCAGGTATCATGAAGAGTGGCAGCATTTGAATACAAGCAACAAAACAACTCCTCTTTGCTACCTTTGCATTCACCAATTGTCGGTCCACTATTAGTAATAAAAGTATCACATGGAAATTTTCTACAAGACAAATCAGGAAATTGTGCTTGAAGTAATCTGAATAACTGCCATGAGTTCAACTGCAGTGCCCTCAAACTCTGTTCATCTAATTCACCAAAGAACGAACAAAATTATGCAATTACATAATTATGCTGCTACAACATGTAACATTGCTTAAAGAAACATTATCTATGAAGCACCAACATTTGTGGGCTTAGGTGTGTCAGAATGAACGCATATATGTTTGTTGTAAAAAGATTAGAAACAAAAAGCTTTCGAAAGTAATATAATAGTCTTTTAATTAGACATTTGAAATGTTCCCATGTCTTTCTGTATACACAGGTTTCCACAATCTCCAATGTTCATTTTGCTTTCCCAACTTCTCCTTTGGGTTTCCCTTTTCAGGCCTCTTATTTGATCTGTCAGGGTCATCATGGTCATTTGGTGGCCATCTTGACTATCAAATATCTTCTATGAATGATGAGAATATTTAATTTTGTAATTATGTGGGTGTGTGTCTCTCGGTGTCATATTTTCGACATAAGTAGTGTCGACATCTTGAGCATGTGTTGTGTCTGGACACGACGTTCATGTATGTGCTTCGTAGAACACTGGATACAGATGGGGGGAAATGCAATTCACCTTCAGATTAGTTTATTTGATAAATAAACAGAGAGAAAGAGAAATAACCTGTCATAGAGTCAACCGTTTGAGAGATCAAAACTCCAATATTGTTTTTGGGAATTGGCACGCCAAAAAGTAAAGCTAATGTTGGCGCAATGTCCACCTGTTGTACAGTACAATGTAAGTTGAATGAATAGTTAACCACCAATTGCCCAAGATACTTAGTCGAATGGGTTGTTCATGTTAAGTTTGAGATTGGCAAACATGAAAACAGGGACACGGTTATAACAAGATAGGAGATTAGTTACAAGTTAGTTATTTCAATAACTAAATTGTTATGCAAACTTTTCCTTAATAGAAAGTTAGTGAGTATCTTGTGATGTAAGCATTCCATAAATATTAGTTGTTAGTTAGGAGTTAGTTGGAGTTAGTTTGAGACTTTAATCCTATGTACTCACTCCTAAAATGTAGAGTATGCACTCTTCTTCAACTATAAGTATCAATTGTACTTGATCATTCCAAATTAATGAAGTTAGATGCTTTGTTCATAATAGGTTACAAAGTCATTTAAAACCAAAAAAGTTCTCCGCATTAGGAAGCATAGAAACATAATTTGGCGAATACACTTGATGCTAGAAAATTCTCTTATGGTTTGCTAACTGATTTGGCAACACATTCAGGTTCAAGAGAAGATATAAAAATTATCAAAATTGGTTAGTCTTTGTGATACAACCTACAAGCAAGAAGTATAGGTTCATTACCTGAAAAATTGTGTCATAATAGGATAATGTGTGGTCAGAAGCATGATTTTTTGGTCCAATGAATAGAGCTAGAGAGTCTGTTTCCTCATACGACGAACCTCCATGGTTACCACTTTCTGTCATTCCATGGTCACTGACTACAACCTGTATAGCAATTTACAGCAGGATAGTATTTAAAACTTAGAACGTTTGAATGGACTCTGTCTTTACAGTAACTAATTGAAAATACCCCTAAAGAAAATTTGATGACCTAAATTACACTTCAAAGTACATAACATCAAAGATATATATAATCACAAATGAAAATTCCTATTAATCATCAACTTAAAAATTAAAAGCAAGCATTAAAGTAGAACTCCCAACATATGTTTTTTTTGTTTTCTTATACAAGCATCCGTGCGGGTTCACGCATGCAAATACATCCTAAATGAAACTTCTACAAGTCCTATACATTGCAAGATAAATAGATAAAATTCAATGGGGGAACTCTTCAGTCCTTATTAGTGTCTACACTCTACACACCACAATAAACAAGTCACGTGAATTCTGTAGTAACAATTCAAAAGAGCAACAAAAAGATAGTCACAAACCAGAAGTGTTTTCCCTTGATCATTTGCTTGACTTTGCAATATATTAGTATGAATCATCTTCACTACTTCATCCATTTCAGAAAGTTTTGAAGCCATTAATGCACTGAAACAGGAAAGGTCCCAGTGAAGCTTAGAGAACAGAATGGAACTAACGTGTACAGTGCAGAGAGCTAGTGATGATACCTGCTACGTCCACCAATATGACCAACATGATCCAATCCTAGATAATGAAGTATCTAAAATAAACTCAGTATGATCCAATCCTAGATAATGAAGTATCTAAAATAAACTCAGTAAATGTGTATAGAGTACAAATGAAATCTTCATTGAAAAGCATCATGCAGTCAAATTGCATAACTTCCAAAACAGGAGCATAACACTCTGACTGTCCAATTTAATCGTCAAAAACTACCAACATATTTCAACTAATTCATATTGATTCAAGAAATCTATATGTATGGAAATAGTTTTCTTAAAGAAAAAAGCAAGGAATATAAATAAATTTTAACTAAAAAGTTATTCTTACTATTCAAAACTCAAAAATACTCCAAATCATAATTGGCGATAATCTTCATTGGTGATGTGACATCCATACTAAACAATTTCCACTTTTTTTTGCCGGAAAATATAACATGAATAAAAGAGAGAGGAAAAAAAGTAAAACCAACAGCTTCTATAGAAAATAAATAAATAAGTATATAAATAAATATATAAATAAATAAAACAAATGCCTAGAGAATAAAAACTTAGGTACATACAAACATCTTATTGGTTGTTTGTAACAATAAGGATTTATGTTCGTATGCATGCAAGTTTTTCTCATAGAGCATATTTTAAACCAGAAAGACAACAGTATAAAAGTTTGAATAGTCAAAAATCATTAGAACATAGGAATTCAAGTAACATTAGGTAGGAACAAAATTATGAAGTGGCTGTGCTACTTACAAGAAAATTCCAGTCATCCCTGCTAAGTTCATCACCAAGATGTCTAGACACATTGCGATCTACTTGTACAGTATCTTTAACCTATCGTGACAAGTAGTTTCAGAAAAACAGTGTTAAAAATAGAGCAACCAAAATATATACTCTCTACGTCCCACAATATTTGTTGCATTAGACTATTTCACACAGATTAAGATAATATAATAAATGAAAAAAGAAAAAGAAAAAAAAAATAATGGTGATGTTGCCCAATTACCCATACTAACTATTAGTGCATTTTCATTATCATAAAAGCAAAGGGAGGAATAATAACTTGGGAGTGATGCACATAACATTAGTTAAAAGGTACAAATGAAAAATAAGTCACTAAAGCTTGGGATAATTTATTTTTGCAAATGTGACCGGTATTATGAGACAGAAGGAGTATACAACAAAGGGATTTGAGAGGTTCGATACAACTCTCTATTTAATAAAATATATGCCCAACAAATTGTGAATTTGGTATTACTGATAACTAAATGGGTGTTCTAGCCTATATGGAAGCACAAGACCATGTCTATATGCAGACATACATTGAAGAAGACTTACAAAAAAACTGCTAACTCCATCATGCCGTGCAAAGAAACCAGGAAATAACTTGAGCCATGTATCATCACCATGCATAACCATTTTCCATCCGATCTTTAAGAATTGTGCTGCAACAAGTATTGAGAGCATCAATACTGGTCCAAGAAAATTCAAATGCTAAGTTCAATTTTTTCAACACGCTCAACTAACCAAGAAGATTGTCATCTAAATAAGCCTGAGAGTTAAAGTTGGAAGCCACATCCAAGAAACCCCCTATTGCTCCAGAAACCATGGCCTGGAACAGCAACAAACACAAGATAAAATATGAAGTTGGAGAAAGAAAAACGTAACTCAAATCATGTGCTCTCTACACACTTCCACATTTGAAACTGGAACTGACACTAACTTTCAAACGAGGCATGGTAACTGTTGGTGCTGCAGCTACCGCATGATATCCAACACCCATACCATTTGCCAGCAATGACTGGGTGTATGGCATAGCTTCCATAAAAGCCTTGCTTGGTGGCTGGCCTTTCTTGCCAAGCACAAATTCTGCTGGAAGACCATCAATGACCTTTATAAATTATTCGTGTTAGACAAATTAGTATCTTCAATGATGCCTCAGACCATGAACAAACATTAACAAATAAAATGAACAAACTATAGACCCCAAAATATATGAAAGTTGTGTATACCATTAAGACGAGGCGATCATACATTGGAGGCATCTCAGATACTTCCTACACATCATTTTTCCAAACATTTCAGTAACAACAAAACAAGAAACCATTTATTATGAGCAAACCAAAGTCTCTAAGAACTCTGCTATGCACAACCTGATACAAAGCCCGGATTCGATCGGGAGGCAGAGACGCTTCTTCGTCCGGATTTGCATTAACAACGCCATCGCAGGTTGGGCGTCGGAAACTCTCAGAGTCACTAAGAACGAAACAAAAATGAAGTAAAAGCGCGCGAGAGAGAATCGATGAGATAAATTTGAAGTTGAAGGAGTTACCTGTAACCGGAGAGAAGTGGTTTGACGGGGAAGAAACTGAAGACGAAAAGATAGAGACCGAGGAACTGGAGTAGAAGTGCAGCAATGGTGAACAGTGTTAGGTTTGTGCATGAAATTGATGACATTTCAACCGTTTTGGGTTTGGTTATCGGATGGATCAAGGCGGGGCACGGACTAGAGAAGGTCCGAGCTGCACGCGAGAGAGATGACCGATGTGGCGGAAGACGAAATTACTTCACTGCCACTGTCATTTCTGGGTTAACTCACTTAAATCGACTTTTGCCTACAGAAAATTTTACCACACACCCCTACAATTTTGACATTTGGACGAAATTGCCCTTGTATAAATACTAATCACCTAATTTTTTTTTCACTTTTACCATTTTAACTTCTGTAAAACGAGAGAAAGAGAATTTTTTGACAGACTGGAGAACCCAAGAAGCCTACATCCGGTCTTTATTTTACACTCTGGAGGACACAAGAGTAAGTTTTCCGGTTTATGCATTGATGAAATTTTACAAACCGGATAACATGTTAAGAAGTTATCCAATGTGTTTTTGAAAATTTTAAAACACACCGGAAGTCAGGTGAGTAGGTTATCCGATTTGAGTTTAACACTCCGGAAGTCACGTCCCAGGGTTATCCGGTTTGCTTCCGTTCACCCCGGATAACCACTTCTTGGGTTATCCGGGTTTTTGCTGCGTATTTCGTAAAATTTTCTCCATTGGGTTATTCGTTTTTTGACTCTTTTTTTTTCCAGTGGTTCGCAGACGAGGAGCGGGTGACAATAATGTGCCTAGAAGAATAGAGGCGACAACGCGTAAGCGACGCGAGAGGGACATCACCGCTGCGGGATCAGTGCATGCACCTTTTTCAGGAGGACCCACTGATACTTCTCTTTTAATCAGATATGATGGTCACGTTGCTCGTCATCTTTGGTTTGGCGAGGTAAGTTAATATTTATCATTTTATTTTGAATAATTTTTATTTGTTAAAATTTATATATTTTATAACATGTTTGGTATAAATTATTTTCAGGAGAGACATCCTAAAAAGAGTTAAAGGTTCTTTGCACATGGCGAAATTGATCGGTTGGGTTCCACACATGCTTCCTCCTATTATAGAGCACTGTTTGTTGAATTCTGGTCTATCATCTCTTCAAAGAACCAGTTTGTCGAGGATTGACCAACATCTAGTATCGGCATTTGTAAACCGATGGCATCTTGAAACATCGTCATTTCACATGTCATTTGGTGAGATGACCATTACTTTAGACGATGTTTCATGTCTTCTCCACGTGTCGATTAGGGGTGACTTGGTTGACCCTGCAGAAGGGTTTACTGATAATGACGCTATTGGATTAGCGATTGATCTTATGGGAGTTTCGTTGGAGGAGATTGCTGAGGAGGTCCAATTTTGTAGAGGTCCTTACTACAGATTGGATTGGTTAAAGATTATTTTTGAGCGTCAGCGGGCTGCTAACAAGTTTGATTGTGCTGCCAGAGCGTACATGATGTTGTTATTGGGTTGCACCATTCTGACCGATAAGACCTTTACTCTGGTGGAGGCAAAATATTTATCACTATTTAGGGATTTGGATGGATGTGGTAGATATTGTTGGGGAGTTGCGGCACTGGTTAATCTTTACCGCTATTTAGGTGATGCTTCTTTCTATTCTTGCAAATAGTTGGGTGGATATGCCTCTCTATTACAGGTACAAAATATATATATATATATATATATATATATATATATATCTTTAGTTATTTATATATATATATAGTTATTTATGAATTTTATTTATATTATTTGAAATTCCTCGTATGACAGACTCAGGATGTCGAATGAGATGTTAAGACATCTGATCTGACATTAAACCGCAGTAGAGGTGACCTTTATAATTTCATACTACACGGATAATTATACGATCATACCGAACACGTAACACCATCAAATTATGCGAGTTCGATCTAATGAAGTTCGAGCAGTTAAGGTTAATAAGAACAATCGATGTCATGAATAATGTTATGACATCATACAAATAACCAATGCGAAAGTAAATAACACGAATTATTCACCGTTCGGTTCAACAAACCTACATCCGGGGCTACCAAGCCGGATAAAGTTCACTATTAGCGTATCAATTCAAAGACCCTACCAACACACCGTTGATGACCTTCTCACTTAATCACTACCCAATGATCCTTTTACCTAAGTCCTACTTAGATATGAGTTCTACTACTCCCCTCAATCACACCCGTGTGATTACCTACCAGAACAAAACTGTCGAAGTTACACTTCATTACACAACTTGATCTTGCTTAAAAGCTTCAATCAGTACAATACATACATCCTCTTACCTCTGGGTTTCAAGGAGTATGGTGACCATCCACACCGGGTGGTTCACTACAACTAGCCCTAATTATCACATCTTTAATTCTCTTTGGCTTGCTTCCAACTAGGTTACAATGCTTTTATTTATAACCTTTACCCAACTGGATTTGGACCTTTTGTGACAGATATGACTTTAACAACTGATAAAATAAAAACTTCTGCTACAAGTTAGGTCTTCAATCTAGCTTTTCTCCTCATTCTTAGCTTCTGATTGAACCTTCTAGGGCTCCACATATGCCTTCAATTTTGCGCTACTTATTATGCATTCTATTATGTAGAATATTCTGCATAATTTCAGGAACAGAACTGTAACAGACTTGACAGTTCAGTAGCATGATGTCTGATATGATGTCATGACATCTCTCGTGACATGTTGTTCCAGATGTTGATTTAATTCAACACAACATGTTTAGGCATTACAATAGGATTTTCAGGCTGTTCACTATCCTATTGTACATTACATTATTGTTGTTATTATTTGTTTTACAAGAATTGAGCCAAACCTAAACAAAGGCACTTACAATCTCCCCCTTTGGCAAATTTTGGCTAAAACAAATAAACCTCACTATTTAGTGATTACAACAATAAACAAAACAGTAAAAGTGTTCAGGATACCATTGTAGGATGTCTTGACATTGATCTTGACATCTTTATATGTAACCAACACTAACTATCCAGGACCTCACCTTTTCAGGAGTTGATGCGGAGTTGATGCACATGAGGAAGAAGATGCATCACATTCCCTTTTGACCATGAACCAATTTTGGTTACAGGTGGTGGAAAAAGAGGTCCGTGGGAGATAAACTATCCTTTCAGGGGCATCAGAGAACCCTTAAGGAGTGTCCATGATATCTCTCTTGTAACTCAGAACACAGGTCACAACTGTGTTCATAACTCAGATCACCAGTCACAAATAAATTCACAGTATTTGAATTTCTGCTGAATTTGAGACAAACCTTTGTGATCACAATTTTGAGTAGCTGCAACAAGGACAATAACAACAGCAGCAGTACTCCTTTCTCCCCCTTTTTGGCCAAAAATTGACAAAGGAAACCCTCACAAAACCAAATCCAAGAACCCCATGATGGTTGTGAGATTTTATAGGGAGATAGCAGGATCAAGAAGTTGGCAATTATAAATCTTGGTCAAGGCAATTACTGAATAAAATCAGCCTTTGACCGACTTTTAAGGCTGAAGATTTATTCCTTATGAGAAACAGAATACCAAATATAGCTCCTGGATAGCCACAACCACGTGGTTAAGTTATTTTCCACGTATTCTTCTTGATTCCCTCAAGGGTGCAATGTCTTCGGTAATGTCATGACATTCAGATAGACATTACCTTACAGTCTTCAACAACAGCAGTCTTCATCTTACTTCTCCGATCGGATAAAGAGAATACTTTAAACAACTAGTAGCAAGAGACTAGTAGTATTAAGCATGGACAACCATCATGCTTCCTAGAGTGTTGCAGAGATCCAACACAGTGCTATACTCAATTACTTTCTTCCTTTTTCCAGCCAGCAAAAGAAGGAAGGAAAGAATGAACCAGAAGACTTCTAAGATGATCCACAAGACATCACAGACTAACTCAAACTAGAGCACATACCCAAAAGAGAGTCTAATTTTCTTCCCAGAACAAAAGACACAGGGAAACCACGAGTAAGTCTAGGTCCCAAAAGAAATCAAGGAAACACATATTCCAATGATTCGGAGACTTTCCACAAATTCTAGGACAAACCACAGTTTGCTAAGTTACTACACAAGATTTAGATGCCACTTCTATCTCTTGTAGTAGAAGAAACCCCTTGCACATATGCTGAATAGATCAGATTCATTAATTTGATTTTCTTCTTCTGATCTTCCTTTCACTAGCAGTTGTTAGTACTAGTGAAGTCTTTACTATAACAGCATTTGCCAGACCATGTTGCTAATGATAAGATCTGAGTCTTCCAAAATTGCTCCAAAAAGATCAAAACTGCCACTTATGATACTTTCAAGGAGCTATGAGATTTTCTTCCTAAACTCAGACAGATAACTGGAACAATTATTCATCCACCTGATGTTGTGACATTATCAATGACTCAGTTGTTCACATTTTCTTCAGATTTGTCAAGTTATCAGAAGAAAAATCAGCATATCCATGTCCTCTTCTGAATTTTGATCTTCAGATTAAAGTCCAACAATTTTCTTCAGACATATACAAAGTCTCCCTTCAATGTATTTTGTCATTAGTGGAAAGCACAACACCCATTGACTTCCTTTGTCATGGACAATCAAAACCATTGTGGAAGACAATATAACTAACCACTAGCTCTGAGGTGATAACTCCAAGCACCCTGAACTAGTCTTAAAATAACAAGGACATCTCTGAAACATGACCTTGTATTTCCACAAAATTTGACATGACTCTCTGGATGGTTGAGAAGTCATGTAACCATAGTCTGAAACCAACCTCCAATCTTCTTAGTGTGTTTAAAAACTTTACTAAGATTCAGACTTTCTAACAGAACCAGAAGAATTCTCCTTTAATCAAAAAGCTGATCAAATCATCCTTCTGCACATTACATTTACTAATAGTTGCTGATACTGGTAAATTCTTCAAACCAAAATAGTAGTTATGCATTGTTGAGCAAACTACTCTTAAACACAAATAGAATCTTCTTATTCTAAACCAAAGATAGAACTGCCACTTCTGAATGAGGCGTTTGAATATTAAGATTTATAGTCCCAAGTCTCTGCCACAGACTATTAACAATAATGATGTTACAACATCATCTGGGACATCAGTACCAATCAGTTTGGGTTCTGGAGTCAACAACCAGGGGATTTATTTTCATCCATGCCTTTTTATGTCCCCCATATGAACAGTATGATCTTTAACAAGATTCATCTTCAGCAATATTTACTCACCGGAATGCTCTAGAGAGAAATAAACTCTCCACCATCCTCTGAAATACAGTGTTCAGAATACAGACTTGCATACATATTATACAAACACTTAGTCTCCCATCAAAGTATTTGTAGTTAACTTTTATGCAAAATTCTAATAAATACTTAGTCTCCCGTCAAAGTATTCATTATTAGTCAGAATATACCACCTTCTCACACAAGGTAGGATAATTATTCTAACAACCTTCTGCTCCACACTTGAAGAACCAGCTGATCCTTACAAACTTTCTTTGTTGAAGAGACAAACTCATTTGAGATGATGTTGTAACATCAGATCTGACATTGATCTCGAACACATCAGCCTGACTTATACTATGGTTTTGGAAGAACATCCATAGTAATCCAAGCATACTTTCTTGTAGGGGATACAAGATTATACCAAAGGCTGATCACCCTTTATGATCAGATCCACAACACCCATAAATACATGCAGCAACTAGCATGTAGCACCTTCACCTTGTCTGATTATTCTACCCTTGATCAAATAACTAGAGTTATTTGTAACACACTCCTGTAGGCAAGAGCAGACCCAACTGTTCTATTATGTGAGGACACCACATAAATGAATTTAAGTAGGAAGAAGAACTTTTCATGAAAGAATTAGGAAACCATGATCTTCTGATAATAACTCCTCCTTGCTTCACACAAATAATAAGTTCATCCTAGTTGATTTGGATGACTTTCCAAAGTGCAGATACCAACCATTGGACATTGGTTGAAACAATTCCAGTGCTTACAATAATCCCTTGGATAATTTTTCATCAGATAAGGAGTTCCATGCTCATATAGACTTGATACGAGTTACCAAGTTTGAGAAAATGGCCTATATCCAGATGATGAGAACCATCACTAGTCAAATTGAGAAAATAGATTCTCAATACCAGAATGTCAAGACATTTTGTATGACATGTCTTCAAAGATCTTCGTGCTTCAGGTTAAGGACTCCCCCTGAATATCTGCTCAGATCTTCTTAGAGAGTTATGAGAATTCTCCTTTAAATGCCTCTTTATGGACACATTGTTGAGCTCTTCACATTTGTTCAGGTCATAGTAAGCACTCCTTATTTGGAATTTGCCACAGGTTCCAAATTAAGAATCCTTAGTTTGCTTGCTACACAAGTTTCAGATTGCCACACTCTGTTACTTGTACTAGAAGAAACTTCATTATCAACCATGAGAATGTTCAATAAGTCTGGATCTCAACTGGGAAAAAAAACTGGTGACTTCAACAGTTGTGATGTTGAATCTTCATGTAGAACATCCTTTTTCATTACAAATTTTATATCTCCTGATTCTGATTAGATAATCAGCTCCCATCAACTATTCAGTCAGAATTATCTACTCACACTAGATGATCCTGACTGATTACTTCTTCACACTAACCAAGCATGCTTACTTGGCTGAAGACACAGAGATGATGTTCCAAAAATAGATAAAACATCATCCATCACATGAGGGGAAACATGGAAATCACAACTAACCTCAGTTGTTCAAGTATCAGGATCAAATGATCATAATGAATTGCTTCAAGAAAAATGTTCTATGGTCATGAGCGAGTTCCAATTCGTTCCTTTGATCAGACGGATCTTCCTGACAAAAGCTCATCTTGCTTTCACATAAAGGGATTGCAGAAGATACCTTTATAAGTCCTTTTAAGTGCATTGAGCTTAGTTACTATACTCCCATAAGCTTTGGTCAGAATTAAACACACAACTGGAGTAGGTAACTTGTTGATCATGTCTGATCAACTAAAAGAACAGATGTCTCCTCTTCCAGTTCAGGAGTAGGTTCTAAACATATGTACTCACACTACATGTGTTTAGCACCCAGAACATTTGTTCTTCAACTGGAAGCTGCATAATGTTCTAACATCCTTAAGAACATCAGTTCCATCTCCTTAAAACACATCATTCTTGATGATCTTCAAGGTCTTCAAAACAACTTGCAGATGAATATGAGAATCATTGATCAATTGATACTCATCAACACTATTAATAACTGCCTTTATGAGTGGACTTGAGGAAATCTTAAGTATCTTTGACAATATTGATAGGTTGTAAAGTCTGCTAAAAATTCTGTTGAAACAAAACAATAACCCTAGAGTTCTTCTTTCACTTTAAGGGTTGTATCAGAAGCTATGCAGCGGAATAGCCATACTTCAACAGAACTTGCACAATGCTTACTCCATATTGTAAGCATGACACATAAAGATTGAAAATAAATCAATCCTACAAGTTGTTTGCTTCTTCACCAAGCAACATCCTAGACCCAACTCTGAAGCCCTGTCATATAGAAGCTTTTTAAACACAAAGGATACCTTATCAATATCTTCACTCCCGCATGAAGTCTTTGAATTTGTTCAAACACTTTCATCTTCTTTTAGCATAGCTGATCAGGTTGGTCTAGTTTTTCCCAAATTGGTCCATCCTCCACTTCTAGGGACCAATCAATATGAACACTACTTTGTTCAAACAATCTTCTACCTTGTACACAACCAGAAAGTATCCCCCATGGATCTCATCCAGAAACAGACAGGATGCCTTCTCTGATACCAATTGAAATTCCTGGTATGACAGACTCAGGATGTCGAATGAGATGTTAAGACATCGATCGACATTAAGCAACGCAGTGAAGAGGTGACCTTTATAATTTTGTACTACACGGATAATTATACGATCATACGGAACATAACACCATCAAATTATGCGAGTTACGATCTAATGAAGTTACGAGCGTTAAGGTTAATAAGAACAACGATGTCACGAATAATGTTATGACATCATACAAATAACCAATGCGAAAGTAAATAACACAGAATTGTTCACCCAGTTCGGTTCAACAAACCTACATCGGGGCTACCAAGCCGAGGATAAAGTTCACTATTAGCGTATCAATTCAAAGACCTACAACACACACCGTTGTGACCTTCTCACTTAATCACTACCCAATGATCCTTTTACCTAAGTCCTACTTAGATATGAGTTCTACTCACTCCCCTCAATCACACCCGTGTGATTACTACCGAAAAGCGTTCGAGTTACACTTCATTACACAACTTGATCTTGCTTAAAAGCTTTCATACAATACATACATCCTCTTACCTAGGTTTCAAGGAGTATGGTGACCATCCCACGGGTGGTTCACTACAACTAGCCCTAATTATCACATCTTTAATTCTCTTTGGCTTGCTTCCAACTAGGTTACAATGCTTTTATTTATAACCTTTTACCCAATGGATTTGGGCCTTTTGTATAGCGCTTTAACAACTCATAAAATAAGCGAAAACTTACGCTACAAGTTAGGTCTTCAATCTAGCTTTTCTCCTCATTCTTAGCTTCGATTGAACCTTCTAGGGCTCCACATATGCCTTCAATTTTGCGCTACTTATTATGCATTCTACTATGTAGAATATTACGCATATTTCGAGAAAATAAGACTTGGTTCGGTAGCATGATATACGATATGATGTCATGACATCTCTCGTGACATGTTGTTCGAGATGTTGATTTAATTCAACACAACATGTTTAGGCATTACAATAGGATTTTCAGGCTGTTCACTATCCTATTGTACATTACATTATTGTTGTTATTATTTGTTTTACAAGAATTGAGCCAAACCTAAACAAAGGCACTTACATTATTCATGGTGTGTAACAGTGTTGGATCCACGAGTATTTTCCCTCTATTGGGAAAAGAGGTCTATCTGGGATTTGCGGTGTAGGTAGTCCACTTTCGAGGGCGATGAAGTGGTGTTACAGGCAATCCACTACAAAGGTTGAGCAGCATAGGGTGCATTTAGATGCATTGACACCGGATGATATCATTTGGCGTCCTTTTGAGGATCACCGACATATACGTCCATTTGATGATATATGTCTATACAAGGGTGGTCTGAAATGGTATGGTACAATAATGTTATATCTACCCGACAGATGTTTGTGTCAGTTTGGGTACAAACAATACATACCCCACCATCCTCCTGCTGTTGAGTCTCTTGATGTGGATGTAGACTGGTTAAGCTATGTTCAGGGGGTTTTGGATGTTATTCGTGATGCAGTTTTTGCTGTCCGACCATATGATGTAGTTGATGAGTATCTGGGTTGGTATTATATGGTGTCACATCCTCGATTGGTAGCACCGCCACAAAATGAGGTGAGAGAGATCCCAGTGCCTGTTTATGCTGAGGGACTAGAAGACGAGAGGTTAGCATACATATCAGGTGAGCTTCATCGATACTTGCAGCGTCACGGTGCAAATAAGGAGGACGATGAGTTCATTGAGATTTTTCGATCATTACGTGTAGCTCAGGGCGGACCACTACCTCAGGGAGGACCGATACCTTATCCATCTCCATGATTTGCCTTGTTTATTTTTTTAGACTTATATTGTATTTTGTGACATGTATTATCCTACGATTTATGTATTTCTGTCAGACTTATCTATTGTTTTGTGCACTCTTTTAATATTTCTACTTTCCACAATCCTAAATATAAAAATTAAAATAAAATCTAAAATATAGCATGAAAGATATATGTCAACTTAATCCAAAATCTAGCATGAAAGTCATATGTCAAATGAATATAAAATAAAACAAAGACATATGAATCCAAAATCTAGCGTGAAATAAAAATGTCAAATGAATACAAAACAAGACATAACAATTATAGTTTAATAATATGTGGCGCTACTACAGGTGTAAGACGCTGCCAATGTTGTAGTCGTCCGCCAAATCCTATCATCCAAGAAGTCGCCTCTTTTGTGCGGAATTGTTTCCAAGCCAATGTGACGGATGGTAACGGAAATCCTTCGTTCATGTTTACCTGGTTATAAGTAATTGAACAAATAAGTATATGCGTAATAAAACAAATAAGTAAAATAAGTATATATGTAACTTAAAAAATAATTACCTGTACCCAATGATTTTCATCTACAAATCCAATGCAGTAAATGGACACATTAGGTGAATGTGAAGACGTCATAGGAAAGAATGTTAAAGAAGGAAAACCCAAAGAGACAACAATGACATTATACCGATTAGCTATTACATAAGCCATTTCAGGTAATGTCATCCATTTCTCTAGTGGTTGAGGACCTAACTTTGATATCATCAACGAATCTCTCACTATCGAAAAACGAGCTCCAAATAACTTTACATACAGCTTGCTTCTAGGACCTTTAAGTTTATTATCCAAATCACGACGAACAATTGACCATTCATCTTATCCATAACCATGAAACAATGCAATGACTCTAAACCCACAATTTCCATCCTTCATCACATCAACAATGTCATCAATAAATGGTCTGATATGTGCTGGAAATTGTGTAATGTATTTACTACATGGTTTCTTCTCAAAGGTTTGGGATAACTGTGAACATACCCTCTTTGAAGACTTTTGAGAGCTCGAGTGCGCTCGATCAACATACTCTTGATATGAAGGATCACGATAAACATCATATCCCGCAGGTCTCTTCCCATTCTTCTTCACTCCTTCCTTGGTTTTTATTTTTTCAGGCGGTGGCAACATTTTTTATGTAGTGGGATAAGCAATTTCACACACCCTACTCTTTAATGCTCTTTTCCCGACAACATCTGCTGCCCTGTATTTTTTCCAAATTTCCTCAATTGCATGGGTCATGTCCACCTCTGATCCATCATCTTCATCCACCTCTTGTTTGCCTTCCATACTTAGCTTTCTCCAACGAATGTGAATAGCCTCGATTGGTATTGGATCACCACTCAGTGTATATCTCCCTAACTCACAAGCACAAGGTAACCCATACACTTTTCTATGAGTACAAGTAAGTCGACAATAAAATTAATATAAAAAAACATTGACTAAAATCAAGATATATTAACATATGCATACCTATTGGTCGTGGTGTTTCCCAAATGCAACACTTGATTAATCCATGCTTCGACGAATCTATGTCTATGCGGAGACAACCATGTATCTTTCACATAATCAATAAATGTTGTAAAGTCAACACATGCATGCTCAAGTTGTTGCAACCGTTGTTGATACTCCACCTCATCACTAGCTCTTACAAGTTCATACCACATTTTCTCTATCGACTCCCGCATGTCATCCACAACATATTCCTTACACTTCGCTTTCACTTATTTGTCTTGTATGTGCTATCCATAATCAACACAACAGGAAACATATTCAACAACTTCACTGATTTTGGATGAGCCCAGAAAATATCCCTCACAACTTCTGAATCATCTTTTTTCCTGCTCTAGTATACATAATATGATTCCTCTACCAGCTTAAACAAATGTTCCATTTCTGTTCTAGGCCCCCTTATATCTTTCTGTATTTTACTCTTGTGCTTATATATTTGCGTGATCCGAGTGACATTTTCTGGATCTCACTCCTGCAATGACAAAAGTATGTGTCTTGGTGGAACATGACGTTTTGTCAAATCAACAATATGTTGTTGTTCTTCTGCATTAAGTGAACTCCACATTTTACATCAATCTTCCATCCGGAACCATCTTTTGACGGTGTGGATCTAATTTTGAACGGACAACCACATTTCTTACTAGCACTCTGTGTTTCACTTTCCCCTTCTTTGTATTTTCCACCTTTATCACAACCAAATATTACTTTATCACTTCTTCCTCTCTTGCCTATTTTGGTATCTGAACGTGTTATTATAACGGTCACTTTATTCCTGATTCCAATCTCCCTAACCCATCTTATCGCCTCTTCTCTTGTGGCAAAACATTCTTCTGCAGATGTAAACAGATCAGTGGTATCTACGCATGTCTGATTTTTATCGCATATCTGAGGAATAATACCTGTTTAACAAAATTAAAAAAAATTATAAAAAATTATAAAAAAACCGAACCGAATAACTACACAACATGTTATCCGGTTGGCAATATACTACAAACCAGAACACACAGCTAAAGGTTGTCCGGTTTGTTGATATTGTTAACCGGATAACTTATGGCTTGGTTTTTCGGGAAACAATGCATTCCGGATTTAGCTTTGCCATGTTATCCGGTTCGTGGAAAAATACGTACCGGATTTTTCTATTTTGCGTTATCCGGTTCTTAAATTTCTGGTTCCGCTTGTCTTTTCCGTACGCTTTCAAAAAATAGTGAAAATAATAAAAAATTCCATAGAAAAATAAAAAAAGTAAAATGATAAAATTGGAATATTAGAAAAATTGTAGGGGTATCGGAATAAGTGTAGGGGTATAAGGTAAAATTTTCTTGCCTACATGTCATTTTCAACTACAATTTTCTTCCAACCCCGAATTTAACCTACAATTTTCTTGCAACCCCGAATTTAACCTGTCACCTCTCTAGAATAAATGTTTTTAAAAACTCTATTTTAGTTTTTGAAAAATTACTAAAAACTTGTTTATATACAGTATTTTGCAAATAAGCTTTTAAAAACTTTTCACCATTTTTTCGGTTTTTAAAAGTAAAAAATTGAAATAGTTAAATTGTACTTTAATTTTTAGTTTTTAGTTTTTAAAAACTAAAAATAAAAACTTTTTCAAACGGGTCCTAAATTGTCCCACCAATTTCTATTATTACATTTTATCAAATTTACGGTACATATAAGATTTTTAAATTTTCTGACGATACTGGAAATTTCGATGCGATATCAGAAATTTGGCGAAAACAAGTAAGTTTACGGTATATTTTGGAAATTTTCAGGTATATTGTACCGAAACTTTCATAATTTTCGGTGTCTTCTACCAGAATTTATGAAATTTCTAGTATTTTCGTACTGAAATTTTTTATGCCTATTACCATACCGGAAATTTCGAAATTTTCGGTATTTCAATTTTTTTTTAAAAATACTATGCTTCTTATATTTTTTAATTTTGCTTGCAGTGAGGACCAGAGGCAGAGATGAATCTATTGCGGGACAGACCATAGATAGAGCCGATGTTGTGGCTCGAACTGTTGACGAGGCGCAGGCCTCAGAGTTACATGATGGACGTTGTCCTCCGACCGATTTTCATCAGGCGGTGACAGGGTTCCGTGCACCTCTCCGTCATACTGGTAGAGCATTCACTATTGTTCAAGATCAGACTCATGTTCCTACTGTGGAGCAGGTAGTTGAGGAGCAGCTGATGGTTCAGGAATCGGTTGTGCATGAGCCAATGGTTCAGGAGATGGTGGCGATGGTTGAGGAGCCGATTCTGGAGCTGGTGGCAATGGTTGAGGAGCCGGTGGCGATGGTTGATGAGTCGGTTCTGGAGCCGGTATTTGAGGTTATTGCTGAGGGAGTTAACGCGGTGTCGTCGTCCTTTGAGTTATCTACTTTATATTCAAGGTATGTTAGATTGGAGAGCCATGTGGTTAGACACTTGCCATAGAGGTGTCTACGCTAGTATGGTTATATACAGGGCATCCCGCGTCTGCTCCCAGAGGCTTCAGCTGGTGGCATTGATCGATGGATCTAGCCGTTGAGGTTCAAGAATCTGGGAAATGCGAGGATAGATACCTAGATTGGTTCTACAGTGTGTCAGACCCTCGGTCACACCACCGGCTGCAACATCTGATGTTCTAGGGCCTTCAGGTACAATAGATTATTCTGATCCACCACCACCACCACCACCTTCCGCAGGTGACCAGGACAGCGGCCTATAGTTCATCGTCGTTCACTTAGATAGCCTCATGGGGTTGGTGAACCCTGATGGTGAAATTTATACTGGTTTAGCTAGGTTGGTCGACGTTGTCCGTGGAGGGCCTATGTAGATTTGTTATTTATGATTGTATTATATGTATATTTTGTGACAAACGGACATCTTTTTAATTGCATAATCTTTTTTTGCTAGTACGTGTTTCGATTAGATAAAGAAAATAAAATAACACGAATAACAAACAAATGTAGTTAACAAACATCAGACGACAAACAACAAACATAAACAGTACTACGATACATGAAAATCTAGGAATTACCGTATGACTCTGGATGCTTCAGACACGTCATTATGTCGTCAATGGATCTTCGGATATGCACGTCTAACTCGATCGGACCTTTAGTTATCCCACGGAGAAATGATTTCCACATGGCCTTCACATCTTCATCTTCCTTCAACTTGATTAGGTTGTACTTCACTCAACTATTTGTACCAATATAATCCTCAGAAAATTCGATCTTTGTCACTCTTCTATTATCATAATCAGGCAGAAAAATGTTCAACGTTTCTCTTAAGGTGGAAAAGGATTCAGAGCCATCTGGAAGCTTGAATTCAACTGGAGGTTTGTCGTCGTTGGAAGAGGAATTTTGTTGAGATGTGTTATCCAATAACCCTAAGACCCCTATTTATATAAATGGTGATGCATTCTAGACCACACATAAGTGTCAGTGCAATCAGGACCATCCAAAAGTGTCGGCAAAATCTCAGCCGTTGGAAAAACCTAATATTTAAACATACCGAAAATTTTAATTATAACGAAATTTCTGGTGTACCATTTAGTTGAAATTTTCGGTATACATGTATTTGCAAATACACGTCCCAAAATTTCGTCGTGCTGAAAATTTTGTATTTTCGGTATACCAAAATTTCTAAATACACTTCTGGAAATTTTGTCCGAAAATTCCTTTATATTTTTTCAGGGGTAAAATTGGAATAAAAAATTCTAGGGAGCGGCAGGTTAAATTTGGGGGTGGCAAGAAAATTCTCATTTTCAACAAACTCATGTACTAGTTTTTTTATAGAGAATTTCTTATTTCACCCTATGATGAAAAGAAATATTTTATGCAATTCTTAAAATGTTCTTCTAAAATCGAAAAATATATTTTTAGTGCACACTTTTTTTGTTTAAAAGAATTGAAAATAAAAAGTATATTTGAGATTCCAAACCGGTAATATAGTTCTGGTGTTAATCCTACTTGTAGCAGAAAAATGTTAGGAAGAGAAATGTCAATTTTTTCTCGTTGTTTCGCATTAAAGACAAAACTTTCATACAACCAAGACAATTAGAATATATATATATATATATATATATATATATATATATATATATATATATATATATATATATATATATGACAAAAAGGGATAATCCAAAAATATAATTCAAATACAATAATAAAAGAGTAAAATAAAAATACAAATACATCATCAAATATTACTAGGTATGACGGATGATGAGTTAGTCTGTGACTCTTGAGGCATCCATTCGCTGCCTCTTGTACTGTAGAGATCCCTGAGCCTCCGCTATGATGGAATCCAAAACACGTCTAACAATAGATCCATCAGGAAACAAGTCTCTATCAATACTATTCCGGGAAATATCTGTGGTATCACGATACCTAAGAAACACATCAGTGACATGATCGATGTGACACCCCGATTTAATTCAAACATTAAATAAGTGAGAATTTAATTATTTAATTAATTAAAGTCTTAAGTATTAATTTTATTTGGATTAATTGGGTCATTTAATAAAGAAAGGATTGGAGGTGTGCAGAGTAATTAGTGAGTATGAGGAGTAAATTACTCTACTTTACTAATTATTATTATTTTATTTTATTGGAATAAATAAAGGAACATTAGAAGGAATATAAAAAGGAAAAGAAAGGAAAAATAGGTTTTTGGAGAAAAGTCATTTTACGTGGAATTGGAGAAAGAAGAGAAGAGAGGAAAAGCCGACGCCGAGAGAAAATCAAGAATCATCGCGAGGTAAGGGGTGATTTCGTTCGGTTAATATGTTTTATGGACTTTGGGAATCATAGGGATAATTGGGTATGTTAGGAAGTTTGAATTTTGATGACTATAAGTTATAGGAACAAACCCTATTTTGTGTCGGTGTTGGAATTAGGATCATTAGTATGTCAAATAATTGATAGGGATGAATAAACCATGTTGTTTGATGTTATAATGGTGTGAAATGATTATGAAATGGTGTTCCTAATGTCCCAATTCATATTAGTAAGTTTGGAAATGATAAAGGATACAAAATGCTGTCAAAGTTGCGAGAAAATCTTGATCTGAGACGTGGAACCGGTTCCTGTGGGGAGGAACCGAGTTCAGTGTTAAATTGGCGAGATTTTACACTCGTGAACGGTTCTGTATAAGTAGGAACCGGTTCCCATACAAAAACCAGGGAGCGAGAATTTTCAACTTACAGGAACCGGTTCCTGTATAGGTAGGAACCGGGTTCCATGAGTATTTTTCCAAAATTTCTAAAACTTTAAAAATTCATATTTTCTAAACCGTAACTCCGATTCGAGTGTCGTTTTGTTATTTCTTAAATTTAAAATACTACCTTTCAAAATGGGAAAATATTATTTTGCTAAAAATTATTTTAAACAAGTCGAGCTCCGATTTTTGAAAAGAGTGATTAGTTAAGGGTAATGGAAGCTGTACAATTGGTCTAAGTTACGGATGAAATATCAATGCTTGCTATGTTGTATCTTGATATTCATTATGATTGAATGTGATACATTGATGATTTGGCATTGTGTGATATATGTTGATATCATGATCGAGAATTAATGTTGCATGCTTTTATGGCATGCATTTGTTGTTTATGGTTCATTCCATTGTGCGGAAGTGAACTGGTTGGGCCAATAGACTTACGGAGGTAGTGAGGCTGGATTCTTGACCCAATAGCTATGGGCGAATCATGAAATTACATCTTTCCACATGTAAGCGGAGCGGTGTGTGAACTCGATTCACGTTTGGTACCACATGCATAGAGTCCGCATTGCATATGGGATTGAAACATGCTAGGATGGTTTCCAGTGTTGCAATTTCCATTGTTTGTTATATACATGTTCATTGTGTGAACTTCCTTGTGAATTGATTATGATTTGTGCTTGGTTAATGGATTAATGTATCTTTATTCATTGTATTCTAAGCATTATAATGCATGTTATATTGAATTGAGATCTCACCCTTACTCTAACAATTTCGGATCCAGTGATTAGTGCTTGGAGTTGGTGAGGATAGCTCTAGAGTCGAGTTTAGTTAATCTAGTCGCGTGTCGTTGTCGTGCTCGTAGATGTAACACGGGAAGCAGTTGCTTGAATCCTTTAATGGATATTTTGAATAACTTTGAATTATGTTGACTTATTATCCTGGAATAATTGTTGAGTGATGTATTCAGGATTTTGGTTATGTTTTCATTTCCGCTGATAAACATGACGTTGAGTATGATTTATTAATGATTTATTCCTCAGTGAAGGCATGACACATGTTTGGTAAATTTTTATGATTTAAATTATGACGCCTCTTAATTGTGAATGAAACTCTGATATTAATTCTATAAAACGCGGGTAAATAGAAGGGGGTGTTACAATAGTGGTATCAGAGCATAGTCGGTCTTGTCTTAGTGTCGTTATCCCTTTTAGTATGCGACTAGTGTGAGTAACACTGTCGATACTTGTGTGCTGATGTAGATTGTTTTGTAATGTTACAGAGCAATGGCTGGAAGAGGTAACGGAAGGAATGATGATGCTATTGCTGAGGCTTTGGGAATGTTAGCTGGAGTGCTCGGAGGGAATCGCAGGAGGCTGCGATTGGTCTTGCAGACAATTGGGGAATTTTCGAGGAATAACCTCCATTGTTCAAGGGTGCACATGATCCCGAGGGTGCTCAAGTGGTTGAAGGAGATCGAGAGGATCTTGAGTGATTATTTGTCTTTGAAGGGTTGAAGGTGAGATATGGTACTCACATGTTGGCGAGGAATCGATGGTGGTGGGTTGCTACCGGATCGGAAGAAGATGGAATTGCATTGACTTGGGTGTGTTTAGGAGGCTTTTCCGAGAAGGTACTTTCACGAAGACATTCGGGTAAGAAAGAGATTGATTTTGGAGCTCAAGCAAGGCAATAAGTCAGTGAGTGGTATCGACCAAGTTCTTGAGTTAGCAAAGTATTATGCTAATTATCCTAACGATGCAGATGGAGAATTTTCCAAATGTATCAAGTTTGAGAATGGTTTACGTGATGAGATCAAGCAGGGTATCAGGTATCAGCGTATTAGAAGGTTTCCTGATTTGGTTGATTGTAGTAGGATTCTGGAAGAAGATCTTGCTAGTACTAAGTCGAATGCTCAGAGTTATGTTGATCGTAAGGGCAAGAGACATATGGATCATGGTAAGCCATATGATAGAACTAATCAGAAATCTGGAGGTTGGAAGAAGCCTAGTGGGGGAGACTCTGGTTCTTCTAGTTCTTCCGTAAAGTGTTACAGATGTGGTGAATTGGGTCACCGAGCTCCTGAATGCAAGAATGATGCGAGGAAGTGCAACAATTGTGGAAGATTTGGTCATCTAGCTGCGAGTGTAGATCGGAAGGATAACATGTTACAATGGTGAAGAAGGACACACTCGTCATGATGTACTAAACCAAAGAAAAGCAAGTGGTGGGAAGGTGTTCGCTTTGTCGGGATCGGATGTTAAGCGACGATCGGTTGATTAAAGGTACATGTTTTATTAATGGCATACCTTTAATAGCAATTATTAATCTTGGAGCGACACATTCTTTTATTTCTTTGGATTGTGCTAAGAGATTAAATCTGAAATTTCTAATTTGGATGGAAGTATGGTTATTGACACTCTGCGTCGGGTTCGATTGACTATATGTTTGTAGGAATTGTCCTATTGTTATTTTTGATAGAGGTTTCGGTATGGATTTAGTGTGCCTACCTTTAGAACAACTCGATATTATCCTTGGAATGAAATGGTTGGTCTTCAACCAGGTTCATATCAATTGTTTTGAGAAGACGGTCTTATTTCCTGAAGAAGTTAAAGTGGAAGATGAGACTATGTCAGTTAAGCAGGTGAATTCAGAGAGGGTGTTGTGGTGTTTATGTTATATTCTTCGACGGAAGTGAAAGGAAAGGCTAAGAGTGGTGAATTACCGGTGGTTAATGAATTTCCAGAGGTGTTTCCGGAAGATGTTAATGAGTTACCACCTGAGAGAGAAGTGGAGTTTGCTATAGATTTGATTCCTGGAACTAGTCCGGTGTCGATGGCGCCTTATCGCATGTCGGCATCTGAGTTGTCAGAGTTGAAGAAGCAATTAGAAGAGTTATTGGAAAAGAAGTTTATTCGGCCTAGTGTTTCACCGTAAGTGCTTGTATTGTTGGTTAAGAAGAAGGAAGGTACAATGAGATTGTGTGTTGACTACAGACAGTTGAATAAAGTGACAATCAAGAATCGGTATCTGTTGCCGAGGATTGATGATTTGATGAATCAGTTGGTCGAAGCTTGTGTATTTAGTAAAATTGATCTAAGGTCTGGATATCATCAGATTCATGTTAAGGCGGGAGATATTCAGAAGACTGCGTTTAGAACGAGGTATGGGCATTATGAATATTCTGTTATGCCATTTGGAGTTACTAATGCACCTGGTGTGTTTATGGAGTATATGAACAGGATATTCCATCCGTATCTTGACAAGTTTGTGGTGGTATTTATTGACGATATTCTGATCTATTCAAAGAATGATGAGGAGCATGCAAAGCATCTTAGGATTGTATTGGAATTGTTGAAGGAGAAGAAGTTGTATGCGAAGTTGTCTAAATGCGAGTTTTGGTTAAGCGAAGTAAGTTTCCTTGGTCATGTGATTTCCAAGAATGGTATTGTTGTTGATCCTACAAAAGTAGAAGCGGTATCTTAGTGGGAAGCGCCGAAGAATGCTTCGGAGATTCGTAGTTTTCTTGGTCTGACAGGTTACTACAGGAAATTCATTGAGGGATTTTCGAAGTTAGCTTTACCGTTGACTAAGTTGACAAGAAAAGGTCAAGCATTTGTTTGGGATATAGATTATGAGAAAGGATTCCAAGAACTGAAGAGGAGGTTGACTAGTGCTCCGATTCTGATTTTGCCGAATCCGGAAGAATCTTTCGTGGTGTATTGTGATGCGTCCTTGATGGGTTTATGAGGTGTTTTGATGCAGGATAAGCAGGTTGTGGCTTATGCTTCAAGACAATTGAAGACTCATGAAAGGAATTACCCGACTCATGACTTAGAGTTGGCGGCTGTTGTGTTTGTGTTGAAATTGTGGAGATGATAACACGATTTTATATAGTATATTTGATTTAATTTTCATAAATAATGTTAGTATTTTTATTTAATTATTTCATTTTATTTCCATATTACGCTGGTATTTTTATTGTTTCAGGTATTTTATTTTAAATAAACAAATTGAGCAAAGTGAAGAAATTAAGAGGATTATTTAATTAATTGTGCAAGAAATGAAGAAAAGGGGTGTGCAAAGCAAGTATGGATCAAAGAGTTATCAAAAGCCCAAAGCCAAGCCCATTGCAAGAAAAAACCTAGCGAAGCAAACCCTAATGCCAAGAGTGAGGACGCGTCTCACTCTCTCCTAAAAATGAGGCGCCCGCCTCCAAGGCCAGGTCAGCCCTAGCAGTTGCGTGGGACGCCCGTCTCACGTGGAGGAAAAAGAGGAGAAAGATTCGGGAAGACCAAGGCAGATGGTGGGCAGTTGGGACGAGATTCTTGAGGAAAAAGCTACGAAAATTTAGGAACAAGCAGTTACCTCCTACCACTATAAAAGGACCTCTCCAGTTCATTATTCAACACACCGATTCTCTTTATTTTCCAGTTTCAAAGTTTATTTTCTTGCATTTATTTTCCAGTGTAATTCAGAATTCAGAGTTATTTTTCCTGCATTGTTTACATTCCTGTTGAAGTACCGAGACGTTGTACGGGTTACTTCCAGTTTCCAGAATTCTTTCCAGCATTTATTTAATTCAGGTTTTTATTTATATTGCTTTTATTTATTTACTTAATCAATTGCATGAGATATATTTATTTTGCCATGAATTTATTTATGAATGTTAAATCCTTTAATTTATTCATGTCTGTTTTTATGAATATGTCCGGCTAAATTATTTAAATATCGGTATGTAATGAGTTAATTTGAAAGTATCCGGAATAAACTGGCTTGATTATATTTTATAAAATAAACACTTTTTCTGATTTAGTTATCTAATTTATTTTGTTAAAAAGGTTTAGAAACCAACAGGCGAAAGTTTGAGGTTAATAAATGACTAAGATTAGAAACCAACAGAGCGACAGTTTGAGGTTTAGAATCGATAGTAGATACTAGGTATTGTTTTTAAAAACCATGACATTTAAAACCAATTAAATTTTATTTATTTTCAAAAAGTAATTTTAAAATCGATGGGATAGCGAAAGCATACATTAGAGTTTAAAATTATAATCTACTTCAATAGGCGACGGTTTGAGAATAGGTTTTAAATAAATACTTTTCTTTGAAAAAGAAATTATTATCATTTTCCAAAAATAAGCCAGTGAAACCGGATTCTTTAGGATTAACGAAATACATACCGATATTCGCCTTATTATTATTTTAATTAAAATTAAGTTTTATTGCCCAAAATTCCCAAATTTATTTATTCGATAGCTATAGCTTTACAGTAAGTTTAGATTACGTTAGTTCAATTTATAGTCCCTTTGGTTCGATATCTTTTAAAACTACGCGATAGGGCTGTATACTTGCAGTCTCCCGATTAATTTAGACGATAAAATCGCGATCAAGTTTTTGGCGCCGTTGCCGGGGACTATTCAAGTTGATATCGTAATTTTATTACAGTATAGACTATAGCAACTATTTCTTTTCCTCTGTATGCCAAATACTCTCGCTCTTTGCATATACCAATTTACGACATCGGCGTTATCTTAGATTAAGAAGCGAATTCAAGAGTATTTAGAACACAACAATCTTGATCAACCAAACTTCCGGCGTTGAAGAACTCAAGAAGATGGTGATATAGCACCTCCTGCTCCTCGTCCTCTTAAGGATTCTGTTGTTCCTTCTCAAGCGGAGCCTCATAATAGTATTCTTGCTCCTGCTATTGCTCAAACGATTTGAACTAAAACCTTCGCTTCTTTCCCGTTCGGAGAACCGGTTTTGGAGCCCTACGACGACCCAATCTTCATCATCGGTGTTTGTGCGATGCGAGACCGAAAGCGAATGGTGTAAACCCGAAGCGATACGATTGCGCTATTTCCTTTTCTCTCGGAGGCGAGCTGCGCATGGCTCAATCTCTTCCTTCAACTCAATCACCACATGGGATGAGTTGAAGAAAGTATTCTTGGCTAGATATTTTCCCCAAGCAAAGCGCTATGCTCGAGCCAATATCAATGGTTTCGAGACAAAGGACAATGAATCACTCTTTGAAGCTTGGGAGCGTTATAAAGACATGCTTAGACTTTGTCCTCATCATGGTTTAGAAGAATGGTGATCATTCACACGTTTACAATGGTCTCTTGTATAATCTGAGATTGACTATATAGCTGCATTGGTGGCGCGATGAATAAACCATATCTTTGAAGCAAAGCAACTTATCGAAAGTATGGCTCGGAACCATTACCAATGGGGTATGGAGAGAGTTCTGAGAAATCTCAAACTAAAGGTGCCATGGTTGAAGTGAATAGTGCGGATCAAGTCAACGCTAAAGTGGAAGCTCTCACTCAAAAGCTCGAGGAACTTACCATGCTCAGACTCTTGTGCAATTACTCAAACTTGCGACTTATGTGGTATTCAATCACATCTTGCTCGAATGCCCACTTCTAACGAGTTCAGTTGAACAAGCAAATTACGTGCAGAATAATCCTTACAGAACACATATAACCTGGTGGAAGAATCATCCTAACTTTTCCTACAAGAATAACAACGCGTTATATGCACTGGACAAGCTCTGCTACACCACGGTTATCCTAAAGCTATTCCAAATCACCCTAACAATGGTCCTAACACAACAAATGCTCCTAGGAAGTCTAATTTGGAAATCATGATAGAGCACTTCATTGCTACTCAAAACCAAACCAATAGTGCTCAAGCCGGACTAATAAGGAAGTTCAAAATCGAATATACACATTAATGAGCAAATGAAGCGGTTTTCTAACAAGCTTGATGCTTTAGCTACACACAATAAAATGTTAGAAACACAAATCTCTCAAGTAGCTCAACAACAAGCGCTGCTGCTCTGGTTCATTTCTGGACCTCAACCTAATCCCAAAGGACATGCAAATCTTTGTTATCTTAAGAAGCGGGGAGAGTATGATGGACTGTAGATCCCGAAACAATAGCCCACTATGCAACAAAATTCATCAAACCATACGAAACTAAAGATAAACCGAAAAGAAATTCGAAAGATAATAATGAAGATACCACACAAAAGGACGAACCTTATATACCCCACCACCTTATAAGCCTCCTATTCCATACCCTCAAAGGTTAGTTAAAACTAAGAGTGTGGGACAATTCAAGAAATTTGTGGATCTTCTGAAGCAACTTAATGTTACAATTCCTTTTGAAGCTATAACTCAAATGCCCTCTTATGCTAAATTCCTTAAAGAGATTCTATCCAATAAGAAAAAGCTAGAGGATAATGAAACTGTCATGCTTACTGCTGAATGTAGTGCAATTATTCAAGACACAATGCCTCCTAAACTCAAAGATCCTAGAAGTTTCTCTATTCCATGTGTAATTGGCAAATTTGTCATAGACAAAGCTTTATGTGATCTAGGAGCGGTATAAGTGTGATGCCGTTATCCATCGCAAGAAACTTGATATGGGAGTGAGACCAACCAAAATGTCCGTTCAACTAGCGGATAGGTCGGTTAAATATCCTGCGGAGTACTTGAAAATATTCACATGCGTATTGGCCAATTCTATATACCACCGATTTCATTATCATGGACATAAGGGAGGACGAAGTTACTCCAATCATTCTTGGAAGACCTTTCTTAGCCACAGGTGCAATAATAGATGTGAAAAGAGGAAAACTTACTTTTGAAGTGAAGAGAAAATCGAATTTATCCTCTCTCAATTCACGAAAGCACTGCAATAGAAGATACTTGTTATTTCATGGATATCATCGACAATGTAGAAAAGAAGTGAGCTTGAAAATACGGATAATCGGATGAAAGTCGGATAATAATATAAGTGAATGCTTAGCTATAGCGGATCCCACTCAAAGTTTAAGGAAACCTTCCATAGAACTCAAAACACTTCCTAAAAATTTAAGGTATGAATTCCTAGATTAGAACTCGAGCGTCCGTGATAGTCAGCATAAAACTTGGAGAATAAACGAAAAACTTTACAGATTAGGAAATATCCAACGACCTTAGGATATAATATCAACGATCTCAAAGGAATAAGTCCCTCTATCTGTATGCATCGCATTATGCTAGAAGACGATTGCAAAATTTCAAGAGAACACGGAGGAGACTAAACCCGATTTTGAGCGAAGTTGTTAAAAGGAAGTTATGAAGTTGTTAGGCGGGAATCATATATCCTATATCGATAGCAAATGGGTTAGCCATGCATGTTGTACCTAAGAAAGGAGGTGTCACGATGAGTCGAAAATGAGAAAGGAGAAATTATAACTAAAAGAATCGAATGGATGGAGAATGTGCATCGATTATCGAAAACTTAACAAAGCCACGGAAAAGATCATTTCCTTTACCATTTATTGATCGGATGTTGGAGCGCTTAGCTAGACACTCTCATTTCATTTCTTAGACGGTTATTCGAGTTTCTTTGGATACCTATTCATCCGATGACCAAGAGAAAACAACTTTCACATGCCCTTTTGGAACCTTTGCTTATAGAAGAATGCCTTTTGGTTTATGCAATGCTCCGCAACTTTTCGTAGATGTATGATGGCAATATTTGATTTTCGGACAATATTATGGAAGTCTTCATGGACGATTTTTCCGTCGTGGACAAAGCTTTGAAGAATGTTTAGAAAATTTAGAAAGGGTATTGGAGCGTTGTGTGAAGGTTAATCTAGTGCTTAATTGGGAGAAATGCCATTTTATGGTACAAGAAGGAATTGTTTTAGGACACATTATATCCAAAAGAGGAATTGAAGTCGATTACGCTAAAATCGAAGTTATTGAGAACCTTGACCTCAAAAACCGTTAAATCCAAGCTTTTGGGACCTGCGGTTTTATCAAGCGTTTCATTAAAAGATTATCTCTAGATGGTTTGTTTGAACAGGATATAAAGGTGATCTTGAACAATTTCGTTCTATAGGATTAGTAGGATCCTTAATATACAATCATGCGCTATTAGATATCTCTTAACCAAAAGGACGCTAAACCTAGACTCACGAGATGGATATTACTTGCAAGAATTTGATTTAGAAATCAAAGATAAGAAAGGCCGAAAATGTAGTAGCGGATCATCTCTAGACTAGAAAATCTTAAACATGAACAAGTGCCGATTGATGATGAATTCGATCGATAAACTGATTGCCCACTTGGAAGACACAGAACGGATAAACTCATGGAAACCACTTTAGCTATTTCCTGTGCCTTGGTATCTTGATTTTGTAAATTACCTTCTGCGGTGTTCTACCACCGAACTTACCTACCAATGAAGAAGAAATTCTTCCATGACCTTAAACAATATTTGGGATGAACCTTTACTTTTCAAGAGAGGTCCGATGGAATTTTCCGCCGATGTGTGCGGAAGAAGAGATTGAAAACATTATAACACTTTGTCATTCGCACCTTACGGAGGACATGCTAGTACATCAAAACATGTGCAAAGATCTTACAATCCGGTCTCTATTGGCCTACTTTATGGAAGACGTACATGCCACCATCTTAAAATGCGACGGTGTCAACGCCCGCAATATATCTAGGCGTGACGAAATGCCACAAAAGGCATTTTAGAAGTCGAAATCTTTGATGTGTGGGGGATAGACTTCATGGGACCCTTTCCTTCTTCATCCGGTAATAAGTATATACTCGTGGCTGTAGATTATGTTTCCAAATGGATCGAAGCTATAGCTTCTCCAACAAATGACACCCGAGTGGTACTTAAGTTATTCAAGAACATAATTTTCCCTAGGTTCGGTGTACCCCGACTCGTTATAAGCGACGGTGGATCTCATTTCATTTCCAAAATCTTTGAAAAATTATTAAGGAAATATGGAGTTCGACACCGCATAGCTACACCTTACCATCCTCAAACTAGCGGACAGTTGAAGTTTCAAATCGCGAGATAAAACAAATCCTTGAAAAAACTGTCGCTACATCCAGAAAGGATTGGTCCTTTAAACTTCATGAAGCTTTATGGGCATATAGAACTGCCTATAAAACTCCCATCGGTACTACTCCTTTCAAGCTTATTTATGGAAAGTCATGCCATCTCCCAGTTGAGTTAGAACACAAGGCTTATTGGGCCATTAAGAATCTGAACTTAAGTTATCTTGGAGAAGCGTATCCGGATATTAATGAATTGGAAGAACTTAGGCAGGATCGTACGCTAGGATTTACAAAGAGCGCACAAAGAAATGGCACGATAAGCGTATATCTAGGAAGAATTTTAATATAGGTGATTGCGTATTACTTTTTAACTCACGATTAAAATTATTTCCTGGAAAATTACGATCTAGGTGGTCTGGACCTTTTGAAATTACTCGAGTTTATCCAAGTGGTGCAATAGAAATTAAGGGACCTTCGATTGAACCGTTTATAGTAAACGGGCAGCGTTTAAAACATTACCATCTCACCGAAATCGAGGGATATTCTCAAAAGATAACTCTAGACGAGCCACAAGCTCGATTAGACGACTAATCTCTAGTTTTATTTGTCGAGCTTGCGACATAAAACAAAGCGCTTTGTGGGAGGCAACCCACCGTATTTATTTCTTTCTTCTTATTTTATTTTTATTTCTTCATTCTATTCAAAAACAAACAAAAAAATTATCTATTTCTTTTTTCTATTTTCTACTATTTCTATTCTCTGTCTTACATTCTATTCTATATCTCTCTTCTTATCGGCATTTGGCCAATGCTGATGTTCTTTTATTTTCTTTCTCTTGGGATACTTCTAGCTACTTCTTTCTTTCCACTATGTCTCGTGTTGATGATATGCCGGTAAGTTTGGAGGAAGAAATCACGCACCAAATATGGAGTTTTATCGGCGTGAGATGTTTCCTACTACTACTTTCATTATGGTGCTATGAATGCTCTTGGCATTCGTGATAGTGTGCTTTTCTGCTGAATCGAGTTGGGTGGGATAATTCACGCTGATGACATGCTATGCCACTTATCGGAACCTCACTTTGGAATTCCTCGGTTCTTTAGCTTACTTTCCTACCAATGGGGTAGCTTTACGTGGACTTATTATTTTCGGACTTTTGGCTTCACCTTCAAGTTTACCCATAAGGAATTGGTGATCTTCTTGGTTTTCCTAGTGGTTTAGGAGTTTATCTGAAACTCGGGAGGAGTATCTTGGATTTAGAGATCTTGACTATTTTGGGGATCTATTTCTGGAATCCTTAACCCTGAGCCCGAGGACTTTGTATCAGAGAATATCCATAACCCGGCCTTCAGGTATTTCCATAAGATTCTTGCCCATACCGTTTTTGGAAAACCCCAGAATGTCACTCTGTTTCTAAGGATGATTTATCATGTTTTGTGCAAAACCGTCCGGTTAATCGATCCTTATCTCCGTACCTTTGTGGATCTCATTGATCCTGATCATGCACCCATTCGGATGGGAGGTCTCGTTACTATGATTACGAATGTTGTTGGACTTCGACGACCTTTTAAGTATCTGAATGCTTTTGCTGGTGTTACTTCCATGACCATCGAGTTCTGTTTCAACACTGGTATGATTGGTGATCTTGGCCCGACTCAGTTTACCTTGTTGATTAATGGTCAAGTTATGCCTATTTACCTTGCCTAATCACGCTACTAGTGTGCATAACAAAGCCAATTGGCTTTATGGTTTTGATCGGCATCCTTCTCGCCAAGCACTCGAGATTCCACGGTTTTGATGTTTTAGAGGGCCGAAGCTCCTACTCGACCCACTTCCACATATCCCTCTGTTGCTCGACCTTATGCATGAGGCTCCTCCTCGATTATCATTGTTATCCACGCTCTTCAGGTGGAACATCAGGCTTTGAGGGACGAGTTCACTACTCTGCGAGCTGACTTCTTTAGTTTTATGGATACAGTTTCTGCACAATTTCAAGAAGTCTTCTCCTATCTTCATTCTCCCTCTGCTCCTAAGGCAGGACCACCTAGTGGCTAGAGTTCTTTAGTAGTTAATTTAGTTTATTTAGTTTAGTTTAGTTTAATTCCATTAGGATTTGCAATGCTTTCGTTTTGTTATTTTTATTATGTTTCTTTTTCAAAATACTTGATTCTTACATTGTAAGCAACTTTGATCTCCATTCTAATGCAATTCATGTTTCCTTTATTATAATGTTGCATATTATACTATATTACATTATTATTACTGTTGCATTATTCTTCTTAAGTTGCATTATTATTGTTGCTACGAATTTACTCACCCATCTTTTATTTCGATTCTCCTTTGTTTTTATCGCACTGAGGACATTGCTCCATTTAAGTATAGGGGAGTCGGATCATTTCCTTGCTCATTTATATTGCCTTTGCTCTTTTTGTAGTATTTCCCTTTTATTTATTTATTTTTCTTGTATCGCAAATTTCAATTCAATAAAATACATGTTTATGTCAATTTTAATCTTATATGCAAAATTTAGTGCTTATTCGAATTATTCCTATTTCTTGAGCCATAACGAAACGAAAAAAAATTTATAATCATATTCAACTAGTATTAGGGTTGCTTAATCTAAATAAGAGTTCGAGTACAACTTAGCAAAATTGTTATCATCCTAACACTTTAAAACCCCCGATATGCTAGATCGATTTAAGTACTTATTATACCAAGAACCTTTAAAACTTAGTTTTTATATAGCCCCGAGTAGTTTATTAAGCAGTCGGCACCGCCATAGACACAAACTACGTGGAGAACCGATGAATATAAGTGTTTGATCAAATATCTTTAAGAAAATTGCTTTTATTTAAGATGCACTTACTAAGTTAGATGGTCCTTACCAGATCATTTAATCCAAAAAGGTTGCTGAAAATATGAATTTTATGCAAATTAATCCATTAAAAAATTTGTTCAGTGGTCCCTGGTGCTGAACTTGGTAGGGCGAATTACGGTTCGATCCCCCGCAATTTTTAATTGGAAAAAGGAGTACCAAATATTTTATTACCAGAACTCCTAGCTGGCTTACTAAGATCAAATTCACTAACCGGTTACTCCACTATGTGCGTGTACGGTAATGGGCTTAATGTGATTGCACTAGAATGAAAACGGGTGAAATAAAACATAGTATTAGGTTGAAGCTATAATGACATGACTTGAATTGGTCTGCATAGATGGGGTTGTCTAGTGTTCCTACGATAACTTTGGTGTTTAAGTTTGACTTAGATTCTCTAACAATATCAATTTGCAACCTGATACAAAGTGATATATGTTGTTTAACTGTGCTTCAAAGGTTTTCATTTCTACTTTTTGCTTGAGGACAAGCAATGGTTCAAGTATAGGGGAGTTTGATAACACGATTTTATATAGTATATTTGATTTAATTTTCATAAATAATGTTAGTATTTTTATTTAATTATTTCATTTTATTTCCATATTACGCTGGTATTTTTATTGTTTCAGGTATTTTATTTTAAATAAACAAATTGAGCAAAGTGAAGAAATTAAGAGGATTATTTAATTAATTGTGCAAGAAATGAAGAAAAGGGGTGTGCAAAGCAAGTATGGATCAAAGAGTTATCAAAAGCCCAAAGCCAAGCCCATTGCAAGAAAAAAACCCCTAGCGAAGCAAACCCTAATGCCACGCAGAAGAGTGAGACGCACGTCTCCACTCTCTCCTAAAAATGAGGCGCCCGCCTCCAAGGCCAGGTCAGCCCTAGCAGTTGCGTGGGACGCCCGTCTCACGTGGAGGAAAAAGAGGAGAAAGATTCGGGAAGACCAAGGCAGATGGTGGGCAGTTGGGACGAGATTCTTGAGGAAAAAGCTACGAAAATTTAGGAACAAGCAGTTACCTCCTACCACTATAAAAGGACCTCTCCAGTTCATTATTCAACACACCGATTCTCAGCTTTATTTTTCCAGTTTCAAAGTTTATTTTTCTTGCATTTATTTTCCAGTGTAATTCAGAATTCAGAGTTATTTTTCCTGCATTGTTTACATTCCTGTTGAAGTACCGAGACGTTGTACGGGTTACTTCCAGTTTCCAGAATTCTTTCCAGCATTTATTTAATTCAGGTTTTTATTTATATTGCTTTTATTTATTTACTTAATCAATTGCATGAGATATATTTATTTTGCCATGAATTTATTTATGAATGTTAAATCCTTTAATTTATTCATGTCTGTTTTTATGAATATGTCCGGCTAAATTATTTAAATATCGGTATGTAATGAGTTAATTTGAAAGTATCCGGAATAAACTGGCTTGATTATATTTTATAAAATAAACACTTTTTCTGATTTAGTTATCTAATTTATTTTGTTAAAAAAGGTTTAGAAACCAACAGAGCGAAAGTTTGAGGTTAATAAACTGACTAAGATTAGAAACCAACAGAGCGACAGTTTGAGGTTTAGAATCAAGATAGTAGATACTAGGTATTGTTTTTTAAAAACCGCGACAGCATTTTAAAACCAATTAAATTTTATTTATTTTCAAAAAGTAATTTTAAAATCAGTGGGATAGCGAAAGCATACATTAGAGTTTAAAATTATAATCTACTTCAATAGAGCGACAGTTTGAGAATAGGTTTTTAAATAAATACTTTTTGCTGAAAAAGAAATTATTATCATTTTCCAAAAATAAGCCAGTGAAACCGGATTCTTTAGGATTAACGAAATACATACCGATATTCGCCTTATTATTATTTTAATTAAAATTAAGTTTTATTGCCCAAAAATTCCCAAATTTATTTATTCGATAGCTATAGCTTTACACAGTAAGTTTAGATTACGTTAGTTCAATTTATAGTCCCTTTGGTTCGATATCTTTTAAAACTACGCGATAGGGCTGTATACTTGCAGTCTCCCGATTAATTTAGACGATAAAATCGCGATCAGGAGACATTATCTGTATGGTTCACGATTTGAAGTGTTCAGTGATCATAAGAGCCTGAAGTATCTCTTTGATCAGAAAGAGTTGAATATGAGGCAGAGGAGATGGTTAGAGTTTCTCAAGGATTATGATTTTGGTTTGAATTACCATCCTGGTAAGGCAAATGTCGTGGCAGATGCGTTAAGCAGGAAGTCTTTGCATATGTCAATGTTAATGGTTCGTGAATTGGAATTGGTGGAACAATTCAGAGACTTAAGTTTGGTATGTGAGACTACTCCGGATAGTGTGAAGTTGGGCATGTTGAAGCTAACTAGTGGTATTTTGGAAGAGATTCGAAATGGGCAGAAGTCTGATGTCGGTTTAGTGGACAAGCTGACATTGATTAACCAAGGTCAAGGAGGTGAGTTCCGAATTGATGAGAATGGCGTTATGAGATTTGGTGATAGAGTGTGTGTTCCGGATGTTGCTGAGATCAGAAAGAGTATCTTGGAAGAAGGACATCGAAGTGGGTTGAGTATTCATCCTGGTGCTACTAAGATGTATCATGATTTGAAGAAATTATTTTGGTGGCCTGGAATGAAAAAGGAAATTGCCGAGTTTGTGTACACGTGTTTGGTTTGTCAGAAATCAAAGATTGAACATCAGAAGCCGTCAGGATTGATGGAACCGTTGTTTGTTTCGGAATGGAAATGGGATGGAATTTCAATGGATTTCGTGTCTGGTTTGCAGAGGACAACGAAGAACTGTGATTCTATTTGGGTTATTGTCGACCGATTGACAAAGTCTGCTCACTTTATTTCGATAAGAATGGATTATCCGATGGAGAGGTTGACAGAATTGTATGTTGAGAAGATTGTAAGTTTACATGGTATTCCGTCTAGCATTGTGTCGGACAGAGATCAGAGGTTTACTTCTAAGTTACGGGCGATTGCGGGAAGCTCGGGTACTAAGTTACGATTGAGTTCGCATATCATCCACAGATGGTCGAGACGGAGAGGACGATTCAGTCGTTAGAAGATTTGTTGAGGGCTTGTGTGTTAGAGAAAGGTGGAGCTTGGGATAGCTATTTACCGTTGATAGAGTTTACCTATAACAATAGTTTTCATTCGAGCATTGGTATGGCTTCGTTTGAGGCATTGTATGATAGGAGATGTCGGACACCGTTGTGTTGGTATGAATCTGGAGAAAGTGCTGTGATTGGACCAGAGATTGTTCAACAAACTTCAGAAAAGATCAAGATGATTCAGGAAAAGATGAAGGCTTCTCAGAGTCGTCAGAAAAGTTATCATGATAAGAGGAGGAAGGATCTTGAGTTTATTGAAGGAGATCATGTGTTCATGAGAGTTACTCCAATGACTGGTATTGGTCGAGCCTTGAAGTCAAAGAAGTTGACTCCGCGCTTTATTGGTCCGTTCGATTACCAAAGAGTTGGGAAGGTTGCTTATCATTGCTTTACCCGTCACTTGCAATTTGCATGGCGTTTTTCATGTATCTCAGTTGAGGAGGAACATTGCGGATCCGTCTCATGAGATTCAAGTAGATGATGTACAGGTACGAGATAATTTGACTGTTGAAGCAGTGCCTGCGAGAATCGAAGATCGGAAAGTGAAGCAATTGCGTGGTAAATAGATAGCATTGGTACGAGTAGCTTGGGGAGGACCAGCTGAAGGAAATGTAACTTGGGAGCTGGAGAGTCAGATAAAGGACTCGTATCCCGAACTTTTCGTCTAAGGTATGTTTTCGAGGACGAAAACTCTTTTAGTGGGGGAGAGTTGTGACACCCCAATTTAATTCAAACATTAAATAAGTGAGAATTTAATTATTTAATTAATTAAAGTCTTAAGTATTAATTTTATTTGGATTAATTGGGTCATTTAATAAAGAAAAGATTGGAGGTGTGCAGAGTAATTAGTGAGTATGAGGAGTAAATTACTCTACTTTACTAATTATTATTATTTTATTTTATTGGAATAAATAAAGGAACATTAGAAGGAATATAAAAAAGAAAAGAAAGGAAAATAGATTTTGGAGAAAAGTCATTTTACGTGGAATTGGAGAAAGAGAAGAGAGGAAAAGCCGAGAGAAAATCAAGAATCATCGAGGTAAGGGGTGATTTCGTTCGGTTAATATGTTTTATGGGTTTTGGGAATCATAGGGATAATTGGGTATGTTAGGAAGTTTGAATTTTGATGACTATAAGTTATAGGAACAAACCCTATTTTGTGTCGGTGTTGGAATTAGGATCATTAGTATGTCAAATAATTGATAGGGATGAATAAACCATGTTGTTTGATGTTATAATGGTGTGAAATGATTATGAAATGGTGTTCCTAATGTCCCAATTCGTATTAGTAAGTTTGGAAATGATAAAGGATACAAAATTTGTCAAAAGTTGCGAAAATCGATCAGACGGGAACCGATTCACGGGAGGAACCGAGTTCAGTGTTAAATTGGCAAACCGAGATTTTTACACTCAGAACCGGTTCTGTATAGGTAGGAACCGGTTCCCATACAAAACCAGGGGCGAGAATTTTCAACTTAGGAACCGGTTCTGTATAGGTAGGAAGGTTCCATGAGTATTTTCCAAAATTTCTAAAACTTTAAAAATTCATATTTTCTAAACCGTAACTCTGATTCGAGTGCCGTTTTCGGCGTTATTTTTTAAATTTAAAATACTACCTTTCAAAAATGGGAAAATATTATTTTAAACAAGTCGAGCTCCCGATTTTTGAAAAGAGTGATTAGTTAAGGGTAATGGAGAACTGTTACAATTGGTCTAAGTTACCGGATGAAATATCAATGCTTGCTATGTTGTATCTTGATATTCATTATGATTGAATGTGATACATTGATGATTTGGCATTGTGTGATATATGTTGATATCATGATCTGAGAATTAATGTTGCATGCTTTTATGACGCATGCATATGCATTTGTTGTTTATGGTTCATTCCCATTGTGCGAAAGTGAACTGGTTGAGCCAATAGACTTACCCGGAGGTAGTGAGGCTGGATTCTTGACCCAATAGCTATGGGCGAATCATGAATTTACACTGTCTTTCCACATGTAAACGAAGCGGTGTGTGAACTCGATTCACGTTTTGGTACCACATGCATAGAGTCCGCATTGCATATGGGATTGTAACATGCTAGGATGGTTTCCAGTGTTGCAATTTCCATTGTTTGTTATATACATGTTCATTGTGTGAACTGCCTTGTGAATTGATTATGATTTGTGCTTGGTTAATGGATTAATGTATCTGTTTATTCTGTTGTATTCTAAAAACGTAGAATGCATGTTATATTGAATTGAGATCTCACCCTTACTCTAACAATTTCAGATCCGAAGTGATTAGCTGCTTGGAGTTGGTGAGGATAGCTCTAGAGTCGAGTTTAGTTAATCTAGTCTGCGTGTCAGTGTCGTGCTCTGGTAGATGTAACACTGGGGAAACGATTGCTTGAATCCTTTAATGGATATTTTGAATAACTTTGAATTATGTTGACTTATTATCCTAGAATAATTGTTGAGTGATGTATTCAGGATTTTGGTTATGTTTTCATTTCTGCTGATAAACATGACGTTGAGTATGATTTATTAATGATTTATTCCTCAGTGAAGGCATGACACATGTTTGGTAAATTTTTATGATTTAAATTGTGACGCCTCTTAATTGTGAATGAAACTCTGATATTAATTCTATAAAACGCGGGTAAATAGAAGGGGGTGTTACAATTGACCCTAGCATTGCTCCTTCTCTAGGATCTCCTGATGAACTAGCATCGGTGGGTTCCATGGAGCATTTTGTACCATGTATGGATGGGACACTTGAAAGACCCATATCATGTAACTAGACTCGTAGCTCTAGTCGTCTGGTGCTACGGTACTCATAACCTCATCAAAAATAAGATGATTCTCAAAATCATCAAACAAAGCATCAATAGGTCTTTGTTTGATCGTCGGAGGACTGATACAGCGGGATCCTGCGGAATGATCTGGGTGAACCCGAACTAACGAATCACCCACTCTGGAAAATAAGCAACCATTTTGCTACTCCCGTTAGCCAACCAACCCGTGAATAACGCAAACTCATCAAATGGTATCATCACACAGTGGTCAACGTATGAGAAAAGGTGTATGTTCTCATGCATCAGGCGATCAATGTACATCTGGAACGACTCAGCCACCTGGTTTCCTCAGGATGGGTCGTATACTCAGGAACGCGACTTATCTTCAGTATACCCCACATCAAGTGACCAACTCGAAATATGGAGGAAGTGTTGTAGAATCAATCCATAAAATAACAAAATTAAATAGTTAGTTCCAGAATCAAAATAATTAACAAAAACCCATAAAACACCAAGAAGTCATACCGTCAAGAGTAACATGTTGCCAGTCATCTCCCTCATATTCCACTTAATTCCCTCATCCAATTTTGTATACAAGTAAACAAGGCAATCATCCCCCTAGTTCCAATGGTGTCGTCTCAAAATCATCAAAGTACTGTAGTACATGATATCAGTGTAAGTGGCACTAGTATCCACAAAAATCTGGGTGTCGACAATATACAATAGATATGCTCTCATGGTAAATCTCCAGTGAATGGTAACCTGCTCAAAATTACTATCAGTCTCATGTGCACGCCTAATCTCATCTATGAATACAGTACCCAAATAATTTGAGAATTTCTTAAACCACCCCACGGGGTGGAATTAAACCCTATGCATTTCTGAAAATGCCCCTCTAAAACCAGAAGTACACTTCCGGTGCGCATTATTTTCTAAAATATTTAAGTTAAAATCGGAAGTATACTTCCGATTTCATATCGTATGTATACTTCTGATTTTGGACATGACAGTTAGCAGAAAAATAGAACAAAAGTAATAATTGGAAAAGTTATACAAATTAGAAATTTAACAAATTATACAATTTATAAATCGAACAAAAGACCAAAAATATTATCCAAAATGCATTTCATAATAATGGTATCAAAATACAAATTATATACAATACAAAATCAATAAACTAAAATTAAAATACAAGTGGATGACCAACTTAAACTACTAGGTATGGCAGATGATGAGCTGGCCTGTCACCCTCGAGGCGTCCCTCTATTGTCTCCTGTATAACAGGGCACCCTAATCCTCCGCCATGATGGCCTCCAAAACTCCTCTGACATCGGATCCGTTAGGATAAAGCCCTCTGTCCCTAGCAAGCTCCATAATACGGTGGCACCTAAGCAACACGTTATGAGCATGATCTCTCCTCGCATGCTCCTCCTCCAGAATCTCCTGATGAACTGAACTGGGTGGATTCTCTGGAGCATCCTCTACCATGTATGGATGGGATACCCTGAAGAATCATATCATATAACCGTACTCATAACTTCAATCGTCTAGAGCCACGGTACTCCTAGCCTCATCAGGTACAACATGATTCTCAAAATCATCAAACAACTCATCCATCTCCCTCCTCTTCAATGTTGGAGGAGCACATACAGCAGAATCCCGAGGAATGGTCTAAGTGAACCCGAACTGAGGCATCACCCGCTCGACATATAAGGATCAATCTTGCGAGCCACGCAAGCCAACCAACCTATAAATAGTGAAACCTCATCAAAGTCACACGGTGGCCGGTTTAGGCACTAAAGTGAATTATGTATTATTCGATCCAGGTAAACCTAGAACGGAAGTGCCGTCTGGTTCCCTCTAAGCGGCTCATATTCATAGGCACGCGACATATCCTCAGTATAACCTTTAGCAAGTGACCATTCAGAAATGCAAGGGAAATGCTGTAGAATTCATCCTTGAAATAACAAAATTAAATCAGTTAGTTTCAGAATCAGAATAAATATTTGTCCATAATATCAGAATAAATATTTGTTCAGAATCAGTGGTGTCCATAAATATTTGTGTGCCAATAAGATACAAGAGGTATACTCTCATGGGATACCCCGTGAAAGGCAACCTATTCAGGATCACCATCAACAGTTGTAGCACGCGCAAAGTCATCTGTAAAAACCTCCACTAACCAGCTATATCTCACATGGAAATCACGTGTCTTATCAACCTCCTTCAGGGCCCTATCCACGATAACTCTCAACCTCTCAATCAACAAAGTAATGACCTCGTCTTTCTCCAACTTCTTGTGATTCAGAAAGGCCCATATGACCAGCAGGTGAAGCAGACACGCGACGTCATCGAGTGTGATCGTCATCTTGCCACGTGGTAAATGAAATTAAGACGTCTCATGGTATCACCTCTCTACAAAAGCGTTGATCACCCCCCAGTTGACCATACTATATCCACAGATAGTCAAATCTCCCAACCGTGTAAGACTTAGAAGATCATCAAACCATGGCTCGGGAGGGGTATTAAGCTTACTGATCTTTCTCTCATGATTTATGACCTTCAGTGTATCGCGATCCTGCAAGAAAAAATCCATTGTTAAAATTCATAATAATGTTCATAAGAAAATTCATAATTGTAATATAAATAAATTTCATACATGTCCATCTCATATATATCTAGCCACGTGGGTGGGATAAAGAAGGAGCAGGGATAAGTCAAAAGGTCCCCCTCCAAAGACCTGAGGGGCCCCGGATACCGTCGGTGCCACCGATGTCTCCGGTATCTCTGGTGCCTCGGGTGGCACCGGTAGATTGGATATTTGGGATGTAGCATTAGGTCTCATCTCAGGTGGTTGTGCCTGTGAAGAAGATGAGGACCTTGTCTCAAAAACCCTAGGTGGTGATGATGTGCGTATGCGGTAGGACAGAGGCGGAGAAGTATGGACTGAAGAATCTCGTCTTCTACGCAAGGAAGATGTAGAAAAAAAAGACTCTGAATTAGAAGAATGTGCATCCGGCATAGCCTGTCCAGATATCAGAGGAGGCTGTCTTATCTGACTCTTCTCTCTCCGCACAGAAGCATGTCGTGCAACCCTCTCATGCCTCAAATGTGACGGTTTCTCATCCATATCTCTTGTAGAAGTACGCAATAAACGTTAGCATATGGATTAAAGTGGGAAAAAAAAGAAAAAATGCAGACAAAAACCGGAAGTATAGTTCCAATTTTGTTCTTTTCCAAACCAAAAGTAAACTTCCATTTCTTCTGTGAAAACAGAACTACGAAGCTGCCCTCCCCAAAACCCCAAATGAGTCAAAAAAATGCATTGGTCTGCAAATAATATTTACAAATTATATTTTAATGACTCCTAATGATATAAATTACATAAAACAACACATTTAAAACCCTATTTCACTAATTTCAATATAAATTAATAAACTCTAAAATATCTTAAATCACTTACTTGATTGAATGAAAGTGATTGTTGCTTGCTAGATGTTATATTTATCCAATATTTGATGATTTATGTTGATTGTTTGGAAAAAAAATTAATTTTGGTGAGAAAGATTGAAATGAGAGTTTAAGTTTGTTTTTGAAAAACTTTGTTGTTGTGGGAAGGAGAATAGTTTATGGCGCCCTTAAGTAAGTCCAGGAACCGAAAATATCACTACAGTTTGGAACGTAGTTATACTTCTGATTTACATTCAGCCCTCTACAACGTGATTCGCATGATATAAGTGCAAATCAGAAATATACTTCTGATTTCTAAGACATTTTAAAAAATTTACGTGACACGCAAGAAAGTTATGGGATAGAACAAGAAATTCACAATAAATCTAATGCCTCCTTTTTACCAATCCTCTCAGTGACATTTTAGAAATTTCGCCTGGTATGTTAAAAAAAGCATAGGAACTAAGAAATCTCCAAAAATCTTCTTTTTTTCAACAAATCATCTTTTCCAACACACTCACTGCTATTTCTCATCCAAAATCCTATGTTTGACCAATACTTTTTTAGGTTTTTATATTTTTTCAATTTCACTAAGTTTGCTTATGATAGTGGTTCCAAAAATTTTGATGTTCTCATTAATATGAAATGGTAGTGATTTGGATGGAAGGGGCAAGGTAATGATTTGGGTGGAAGTGACAGAAATTTGTATTTAAAGGTAGTGCACAGAACAGAACGATACAGATTAGGTAACTTTAAAGCGGAAAAGTCACATGACTCTTAGATACATCTCATGTTCTAGATTGTCTATCTTGCAGACCGTCGTTACACCAGCCACCACCTATCTTGCAGACCGTCGTTACACCAGCCACCGCCGTCTTGCAGGTCGTTGTCGTTCACACACTTTTTCCGTGTTGTTCCCCGGGCTACCAACCATCGTTACTTTTGCAGCCAACAACAATGAAAGTTGTGTATTTTGAAATGAATAACACTCAAAAATCTATTTTATGGATGACATATGAGAGGAGATTATGAGAAGGGTGATAAATCTGAAACATGAGATGAATGTAATGGTCGATATTCATGACTTTCCCGCTCTAAAGTTACCTAATTCGGATCCCATGTGATAGCAGCAAAAAGTACAGGAAAAGGCATCCAAGGGGATGTTAGAGCTTTAGGTAAACTCTTGAAAAAACTCCTACCATGTTCAGAACGGCTCAATTTGAAGAGCGACAAGCAAAATAGAAATTTCAAGATACAGTTTTATCATAAAATTCCACAAAGGTTTAAATATTATGCAGGAAGGTGCATATGATACCATCCTTATAAAAACCTATTCAAATGAAGTTTAAATAACAAGTATGTTCCAGGTCAAAAAGAGGATGCAATCAAACGAAAATTCAGAAGCAGATAGTTATTCAAAAGAAAATGGCTAGCAACAATATCATATCATTTTGGCTCTTTGAGTGTTCCACGATAAGTCGGCAAAGTTTGAAATGTAAAGGTCACCTCCCCGCACATAATAAGGAAGCCTCAGGATTCCATTTTGATCGCACAAGATGATTCGGATTCGGAAGGTATCTGCAAGAAGTCATATAAACAATTAGGAGGTATAGGTATAACCACATAGCAGATAAACCGTTCAATACAGTCCATCACTGAATCGATGGGGGAAATTGGAACTAGCAGCCTAATGTAAAATTACCAGCAAGTATTGCCTTGAAAAAAGAATAGGAAAAATCACATCAGAAAAAACGGGCAAAGCCTTGAGAACGGTACCTTGCGTTGAAGACCAGTTAAACTAGTTAGAGTATCTCGTAAGAGATCATCTCCCACAATCAACCTTAACTTCTTCACGAAATCACCCCGAGTCATCTCTTTTGACTGATGATTAATAACCAGAAAAAGATGATAAATTATATTAAGGACTCAATTACGACAGAAAGGGCATCTAGTAAAGCTAGTTTATATTACATACCTTGAAGCGCAGATAATGTACGTTGATAAGTTCCATATCCTCGGCAGGAACCTTATTGGTGATAGCAGCAAAAAGTACAGGAAAAGGCATCCAAGGGGATGTTGGAGCTTTAGGTAAACTAGTTGCCATTCCCTGAGGTAACCCACAAATCAAAAGTTGATTGGACATTTTTCTTTACCGACAACAAGTTTCAACAAAGGAGAATATTTAAAACCAAAAGCAAATTAAAGATCTTTAAATAACCTAAATGTGTTGTGCATTTAGCATTAACACAGCTACACAGACATTTGGCTGTGCACAGGTGAATTTTGATATGACTGACTGAATCCTAGATTTGCATAAATTGAAAAGTCCAAACCAAGATGAATCAGAAGTCAATGAAAAGATCCTTGTCTTGGAACTTATTTATTTTTTAAAAACCATCAATTATAGATCAAATGGAGAGAAGTCAAACGATTTGGATAGACACATGGTCCTGAATCGAAAATTAAAAAGAAAACCTTCTCGGAATTTATTTTTTAAAAAAACTATCAATAATAGATCAGATGGAGAAGTCAAATGATTTGAATAGACACATGGTTATGGATAGAACATTATGGCAAAAGTTGATCCATGTAGCCGACCCCACTTAGTGGGACAAGGCTTGGTTGTTGTTGAGTAATATAATTTCAGACAAAGGCATCAAATTCAAGCTATAACTGATTTTCAAATTTTATCAAGAGATTAATTAAAACAAAGTAAAACAATAAGAAAGAAAAAAATAAGTAAAGGAGTAGTTAAATATTAAAATGATATTGCCTATCACAAAGGAAACTTAGCAATTGAGGCAAGGTTATTGGAGACAAGGTTGTCAAACTCGAGTTTTTACGTCAACTCGTTTTACCAACATGGAATCGACTTGAAACTCATGTGGGGTAATGACTTCACCTCATGTTAAATATTATGACAATTTTATATAAATGACCAATATACTTATATTATATTATGAACGCATCAATATTTCAAAATTTTAACTTAATTAAGTAAAAAATATAACCAAATCACCATATTATAGTGTCAAGTTCATAAACTCGTATCAAATTACATACATTATGTAAAAAACACCAAAAAGAAATAATAGAAAACTAAGAGTTTCATAAGTTTCTAAAATTGTTAAAAGTTAACTATAACACAAAAGTTAATTTCTTCAAAATCAAGTGTTTGAAAATAATCGATTTCAATTCTATCCGATTTCAGAGAGTTTAACTTAAATTTACACCTAAAAACTTAAAATTGTGTGAATGCACGAGTTAACACTAGATTTTAACAACCATGAATAGCTCAAAATAGCAAAGAACTTACATTGTCTACTATCGAAGACTCTGAATGTGACAAGATTTTACGACCTTGGCTAGCTGAATTTTCTCTCTCGTTTCCTGAAAGAAGACCTGTAAAAATGCATAATATATCAGTGATAAAAAAAGAAACAAGTTTCCAAAAGGAATGGCACTCGTACAGCATAGCAGCAGAAACAGAAGGCTATGTCATTGACCAGACATGAAGTGATCTGTCGAATATGAGGGCGCTCAAGTGCCCAGTCAGAAGGAGCCCTCCATCCAAATGGAATGAACCAAACCATATATAAACTAGTTAGCCTCTGATCAACTCATTAAGTACACCATATACCAATACCAATATTATAATATGAAAATGGATAGGGTCTTAGTTTTGTTAGGAAAATGTAAAGAAATAGAAAACATTAAAGAACTTAAGGAACAATATTTCACCTTTAGCAGTAGAAGAGACCTTGAAACTAACGACAAATTCTGGATAGATGTGGGTGTTAGTGTTCATGTTCCATACTACATAGTATCTTGGATTGTGGATGTCATCCACCCCACTATCATAGTCACTACTACTGGGACGAAACTGTCTAGTGCCACGACTGACAAGCTCCATATTCCCCATTATTACACGGCAAAAGACCAAGTGCCGAACCCCATTTTCGTCAACATCACAATAATTAGCACTGTAAATAAGCCAAACTTAAATCCTTTTCTATCCATTATAACAGAATAATCTATAGCAGAAGTGCTTAAAAGATACCATAACAAAGTACTAAAGTAGACATTAAAAAAGACATTGATGTATAAATAAATATGGCAGAAACTTCATAGCAGGTAAGAAAAATATCAAATTTATAATTTATAAGGCATTAAAATATCAAATTTATAATATTATGGAAAATTTTGAAGGAAAATATACGTTGACATTTGACATTAACAATACAATATTGATAAAAATATATATATACCACAAAGAGATATATATTTAGAACTCCATCCTTAAACCAAAAAATACTTGGCATAAAATTTAAGGGAAGAAAGCATCTACGTTTCTATTCATCTTGATTTAACTAGACAAATTCGAGCCTTGGATAACTTCATCAATATTATTAGTATTTAAAAGACTTTATTGTTAAAATTTGATAATTAGAAAATCAACTTTGCAAAGGAGTTCATCAATATTATTAGTACTTAAAAGACTTTATTGTTTAAATTTGATGATTAGAAAATCAACTTTGCAAAGGAGTTCATCAATATTATTAGTACTTAAAAGACTTTATTGTTTAAATTTGATGATTAGAAAATCAACCTGGCAAAAGGACAGGTAGCAGCTGCAAGATGAACACCAATGCCGTGTGTGCATTTAGATGCAGATAGTCCACAATGGCCAAGTCCGCACGTCATCATAGTAGATAGCTCTCCTTTAGAAGAAGCAAGCCAAGCATATTGAACATTAGCATCCCCGCGGAATTTTTTCGTAATTTCAGCTTGCTTCTCAAACAGCTCCAATCGTGATTGCATCAATGTACTTGAGAAGGGGTAAATCTCAACTATGTCAGCACTACCAAAACTACTAACTCCCTTAAGAAACATATTCTGTACAGTTTCCAAATCTAACTTTTCATATACAGTTTCATTATAATCATTATAACCTATATTTTTATTTCGCTCAGCAGGTTCACCAACATATCCATCTCCAATTTTATTACTGCCATCTTCAACTTCTAAATCATTTTGACTGCAGGCTTGTTTAGCATCAACTTGAATATGCTTAACTAAAACATTGGACTCCCCACTGCACTCCCCAAACTGGGAAGCATCCACTCCATTTATTTCAATTTCTAAATGTAATTTAATTTCATTAGGATCTTGGAGGAATGATTCATGACCTTTTCCGCCATCCTGATTGCAGAGATCATAAGGCCCTTCGTTAGAAGGAGCATAAATTTCAGGAAAAAAGCAACACCCGTTCTCATCAATCCAAGCAATAGGTTGCTGCAAACCAGATTTCAAATTCATCTGATACATGTGCAAAAAATTCAGCACAAGATGATGGCCATTTAACTCAACCTCCACAACTGCTTTCTTTACATCAAAATCCTCCCTAACCAAGTCAACAACGTCCCTAGGAAAGTCCTTCCATCCACCATTTTCATAGACCATCAAACGTTCAGGGCGTCCACTCTTCTTAAAATTCATATAATACCGAATTAACGACTGACCCATACAAGTCTCCGAATTTGTAGGCTTGCTTTTGTACTTGTTCAATCTCATCCGTTTGACAATCTTGTTTCTCGGTGATATGAGTGATGTCCATTGAGGTAACACTGATCGCAGAGCTCCATTTGGACATGTAGCATATCGAGAAGCACGTTTTCGCTTCAGATTGAGCACAGCCCTATCCAATGCCTTCTCGTTGTTTGCTTCCATTTTTATCTACTAGACCAATATCTTTAAACACGTTCAAATATAAAAGCTCAGATGCAGCAGCCAAACAAAATTCTAGGCCTTGGGCAGTTTTAAATAAACAGTGCAGGTGAGGGTAAGGACCATAACATCAAGAATATTTGGAACTCCCTACATATATAAAATTGAGATTATGGAATTAATGTATAGGATCATGTACGCGTCATTTAACAGCCGACAAGATAAATAATAAATTAATCAAATGAGTATTCCATGTGTGGCAAAACAATCGATCTAAAACCCTTCGGTTTTCAGGTGAAATTTGCAAAAAGACTATCTCAAAGAAGATACGAAAAATATTAATGGAAAAGAAAACGTATCAATTTTCGTCCATAGATTATAGTATACCATCAAATCTTTAATCGGTCATCTAGCAAGTATTGGTTATATATAGTAGGGAGAAAGACCCTTGCTTTCTTTAGTTTCAAGCACCTAGTGTGATGCCATAAAAGGAGACATACGGAAGCTTCATGATTTATAACCACCAGACTAATCCGCTTCAATCTTTTAGTTGTTAAAAATTATATCACATGATTGTTTGAAATTCTTATATCAAGCAAAATTAAGAAATATCACACAGTTAACTATAAGCATAATTAAAAAAATTATGCATACCAAGCACTGCTGTTGCAGTTCATATTGTACATATCCTTTTCTCAGAAATTCCTATAAACCTGATCATGAAATAAAAAAACAACACAAAAATACAAATCAGCCGAAGCTAACAAAACAAATCTTATAGATCCACAAATCTACCGATCAACGCAGCAAAAACAAAAACTGGAAAATAAAAATCTAACAATTAACTTCCAGCGATGAATTATGAGTAAAAAACAACAAAAAACACGAAAATCGATACGAAAAACTCGTAACGATTAAAATCAACGCCGATCTACAAAAAAATCCAAGTTCCAGTGGAGAAGTCAACAGATTAAAAAAATTCAAAACTCGATAAACGATAATTGAAATCATGAAAATCAAATCGAAGAAACTGAGTGTAAATCTGAAAACACGATTTACCTATTTTATTGAATTATTGAATTTTGTTTCTCTATCTATAGTGAGATTTCAAGATTTCAAGGTTTCAAGGTTTGAGATGAGGTTTATGAATAGAAACGTGAAAGAGAAACCCTAACTGAAAACGAGGCGGCGAGAAAAAGATGAATAAAACGACGCCTGAGGGAGAAAGGGAATAGGTCGGTGGGGGTTTTAAGGGTGGCGATTTGGTAGCACACCGTGCGAACTCATTCACACTGTTTTCCTCCTTTCCAAGTAAACTAGCGAAGAAGATTCTTCTTAGGGTTTGATAATCTTACCTGCCACGTGGGTTTCGTTTCGTCACGGCGTTATCTTATTGGATTGTTTTGCATTTTTTATTGTTTTATTTTTAAATAAAACCATCCGTCTTTATCTTCATCTTCTAGTTTGTTTTATAAATAAATTGTTAATAATGCTTCTCTTTTATTTGACCTAGGTGAACAACTTTGTATAAATTTTTATTTTTATAAATTTAAAAGTCTTTATTTGACCTAGGTGACCATCTTGCATCTTGGAGGGCACTTCTTCTTATTATAGGGACGAATATGAGATGTGGTGTTATCTCAACTTTACCTTAGTAAAGTGAGATATTCTATGAAAATTTAAAATCCTCCTTTTTTTAAAATTAAAAATGTGCTTCTAATTTGTATTTTATTTTGTGTAAAATAGATTAAACATGGTTTCATCCTTAAAAATGTAATAAATTATATCGGAGGTATTATGGATGTTAATTTATATTCGTTGGTGGAGATTTCCGTGGAGATTCTCCGTTTGGGGCCCTAAAGATGGGGAATTTTTCTCCACGGGGATGGGGATGCGGAATAAAGTTTCCCCGAAGCACTTTGGAGATGGGGATGGCGGACATGTCCCCCGTCCTGTGGAATCCCCGCTCCGCACTAGAATTTCGTAACATCGTTAATTAATATAGGGTTAAATGTAATGTTAGTGAGATTCACATTAGACCCTTGTAAAAGATTCTTTTTAATCGCCCCTTAATGTTATGTAGATTCTCTCACTGATACCACTGTTGTCCAGGTGTCATGGAATATTTGTTTGTTATTTCATGTGTGGCATTTACTTTTATATTTTCTCCAAGTTAATGTACAATCATTGGACAGCATGGCATAAATTAGAAAATTAGGGTTTTTCTCCCAATTCCTCTCTTCTTCGTTTTATACAGCATCAACTCCTACCCTTGCCATTTTCTTCGTGTTTCCCGAAAATTGTGTATCGGCTGGGCCATCTTCTTCATTTCTCCAGCCATCCTCTTCTACCATTCGCACGTTTTCTTATTAATCGCGTAGCAACGGCAGGGCATGGGTGGGAGCAAGTCATCCTCAACGAATGATGTTGGAATGGGTTTGCCAAAATGTGGGTGCAACTTACCAATGAAGATGTGGGTCTCCAAGTCAATTGAAAATCCAGGCAGAAAATTATGGAAATGCATGAACGTGTCGGTGAGTAAATTTATGAATTTATGGTTATTGAAGTCACGATTTTGTGTTATATGTGCTGATGATGTTACGATGAAACTGCATAATGGTTATGGTTTGTTCATGTGGGATGATTTGATTGAAGGGAAAGACGTTAATCCATCCAGATGTTGTCAATGTAATACAGAGAAGACGTACTTGAGAGAATTAGCTAAAGAGATTGTGGACGAGATCGAGTGTAGAGTCGGAAGGCTTAACAAGTTGGGAAAACATAAGAGAAAGGTTGTAAAGGAAAAGAGGGGAAATTTTTGGATGATGATTCTTCTTGGCCTATCTTAGATTATGTTTTCAGTTGTTGTTAAGTTATTGTAGCTAAACCTTGGTTGTATGGAAGGACAAGGTCTCTCAACATTAATTTTGACAGTATTCCCAAGATTAACTCTTGTTAATTCAGCTGCATACCTCCAGATGGAAGCATATTGATTATCAACATCTCCTTCAATTATCTTCTTTGCAATTAACTCGGCCCTCCATGCTCTTGCTACAGTTATACCAACTGAAAAAATTTGCCTAATCTTCTGCATAATATCTCTTATCCTAACTGTTTCACAGGTTTGCATCCTTTTTGCCACATGCTTAGCCACCCACCTAGAACTTGCAGACTTGTTGTTCAAAACCCTAGCCCATGTATGTTTGTCTACAAGATTTTAATAGCAAAATTTTGTTGGTGGCTGTTGTAGGTTTTTATCCGCGAACAAGTATTTTTAATTATCGATTCCACAGGGATTGGTGTATATTGTAGTCTTTCAATAGAAAAGTTTATTTCAAGATTATGTAACCAAAGGGTTTGTTATCTACTCTACTAGTACCATGAGTTTCCAAACAAGTAACTAAATTAATCTTTTCAAAAGAGAGTTATGGTTTGGATTCAAGAGAGTTTGAGATTGTTTTCAAATTATGGAAGCATGTGAAGATTAGTTTCATTGATCTAATTTCATAGATATTCAATTAATCAAGTGATGAACATAGTAGATGATTTCTATAAATACATATCCTCTCAATCTTGTAGATTTCCCACCAAGATTGTGAATGTTATCATGTTAATCTTTGCATGATCTCTCACTACAACTATTGACATGATAATCATTAAGTTCAATATTTGTAAACACTAACACACAAATCTATCCCTAGCATTTGTTCATTAGTGGATGGATATCCTGTGTCTACTTTTAAGTATTCTTTTCCAAGCAAGACTCAAAGCATAAAGATGAAGAACAAAGATATTCAACTATATTAATCATCAACCATGTTCATACACAAATGGATTAAAAGAAATACATACTAGTTAGATCAACTACCTCTAATCTTGACACAAAAAGAAATTAGCCACTCATTTTCATGGTTGCTTTGCTCTCAAGATTATTGGTAGAGATGATGAACATGAGAAAATCAAGAAGAAAAACTATGCTTTTTCTTTACAATTCTTGCCCTAATTTTACAAAGATGAAAAATGATTATGATGAAGTGAAGTTTCACCCTCTTTACAAGCCAAAAGTCATCTGGAAGTGATGGGTTTGTGGGGTGAAAGCATGGGTCCTTTTTCGATTTTTTGAGACCGCTAAGCCGTTAAGTCCTTGGCTCATGCTGCAACTGAGCGACCTGTAGCATGCTTCCATCATCCAAAAATTTCTTCAACAAGAATCATCCCAAGAGCTCTTCAAGAGTCCTTGAATCCAAGCTTGGGAGAATTAATCAATAAAAGCCTACAATTAAAAGTAAAATAAGTTAAATAATATATTATAAACAAAAACTAAATAGAAACCTAATTAAACCAAAATACTAGAATAAATACTACTAATTATATAAAAAGGCATTGTTAAGGACCATAAAATCATGTACAAAATAACTACAATTTGGTCCTTAACAACTCTCCCCAACTTACTTATTTGTTTGTCCCCAAACAAAAGTCAATAATCTCACAAAGCAAGAAGACACAAAATGCAAGCATGCAAACTCACACAAGAATAATGGTTCAAACTCGACATACCCGGCAAAAGCACACATCGATCGCTTCTTCGAAACATAACATGGCTATGAATTAAGTTCTAAACACAATATATCAACACATGTAACAAAATAAAAGATATGTTCACACTTGAATCACCTAATCATTTCTCCAAAATTCATGAAGAACAAAATGCATATTTACAAAGGACTAAACACTCTCACTAATAGTTATGCACATCCAGAATAATTCATGCATTCATCGAAACAAGTTAAATGACAAAATGGAAACAAAGATCACTAAGGACTTTCAAGGTTGTAATTTGGCTTAGGTTAGAAACAAGGGATATTTAAGTACAAAGCCATTGAAACGAATTAGGTAAAAGAAAATGAAGAGCATTTCACAAACTGATTCCCACTTCATTCTTATTATTCACAACTCTTTCCTTTTTCACACAATGATCCTCTTTTTTCTTTTCTTTTGTTTTCTTTTCATATACAATTTTTTTTTCTTTTGTATTTTTCTTTTCTCTATTCTTTTTCTTTCTTTAGGATCATTGTGCCATCAATTCTATGTACTTTCTGCTCCACCTCCCCAACTTCATTTATATCAATCCTTTTTTATTCAAGAACATGCTCTTCAAGGGTTAATTAACAAAAAGGGTTGGTATTCACAAACAAGAAAAATTTATAGAATGAATTATCATTGAATTTTTCAAAGATTATCAACAATTATTAAGTGGCCTACTTAACAATTAATCAATTTGATAAATTTATCCTACAAATACTATTTAAGCTCAAAAGGGTTCACTAGGATTCACTCACTCACGGTTAGTTGAAGCCCTTTTGGAATTGATGGTTTTTCTCATAATGCACAAAAATTGCCTTGATCATCTCTAAGTTTCCAAATTATCACAAACAAGTAAAGATTAAGCATGAATCACACGAGTTAACACAACTATTAGACACTATATATTTGGTAAAAAGTGGAAGCTTCTCACCTATGTGGTTTAAGTCCTAATGATTCGAATGTGAACACAATTTTTTGTACATGCCAAGATATTTGCATAAAGCACAAATTTCATAGACATGTTATTATTCTACAAAATGATTAAATATGTACCTTATTTGTGGATTGAGTCGAGAATTTTATCATCACCATCACTTTGATGAACCACACTTACTTGCTTTGGAGAACCGTTGAAAAATCGGACAAACCAAAAGAAGTACATTTCAAAATAAATAACCTATAATCTAAAAATAAAAAAAAAATAAATAATAGAGCAAAATAAAAATAAAATAAAACAACTAAAACAAACTAAAATACAATAAAAGACACCCCAAAATGGTGTTTAAAACTAAAAAGTACTTAGGCTCCATGCCTACAAAATATCAATTGGAATTACAAGCCTATCCCCAAAAATGGATGGCAACCAACAAAATCCAGAAGTTTAAACTAAAATGCGAAAATAAAAACTAAAACTAAAAAGTGTTGAAAGTAAAATAAAAACAAGAAAATAAAAGATCAGTCTGAAGCCTCGAGGATAGAATCTCCAGGAGACCCAGAATCAGAACCGGAACCAGAACTACCCTCTCCATCATCCTCACTCTGATCATCACCATCAGCATCGGCATCGCCCACCTCCTCCTCTATATTTGGCCCGACCCCGGGCCAACCAGCATAAGCACTAAGCTGCTCACCCGTGCGAGTGAAGTGGTTCACCCCTGGCTCTCTGATCTGCATAGCAAGGTGCTCCATGCTCTCGTGCATAAACATGAATGCTCTCTGATGAGCGAGATGCATCTGTCGGTTCCTATGGAGTGGCCTGAGGAAGTGCCGCAGCAACTGGTACAGCCTGAGCAGCAGAGTTATCATCCAGGGCTCTGCAATAACGATCACAATAGGAATCATCAATGACCCCATCAATAGTAACATGCCCCACAGCCGGAAAGACAACCTTCGCCCTTTTCAGAAGGCCCATAATCAACCCAGGATAAGTGAGGGCACATTTTATACGCTCCCCCTGAAGGTATAACTCACAGCGACCCTCTTCAGCTCATTTGCAATAAGCCGACCAAAATCAATTTGCTCCTCATCGAGCATATAAGCAATCAGGTCGGCCGTCTCCATGGGAATCGAAGATGTGTGGCTTCGAGGTCTTAGATTATACAAAGCCACACACATCAGTACTCGGGCACTAGTCTTCAGAATGGACTTGTTGAATTTTAAAGGTTGCCCAGCCCGATTCAATTCATATGAGTGCTCAGACAAACAAAGTTTCCTCCTCAGCATAGTATGATCCCAGTTCCCACGAGCCAGGTGGTCGTGGTAAATGTCCAACTGATCCTCTAGGGCTGTCCAGTTGATGCCCAGATAGCTATTGATGGCGGTGCGAGAGAAAGAAACCACTTTCCCCCTCACAACAGAAGTGAAAGGAAAGTCTTGCCCTTCGGTCGGAATTGCATTTGTGTAGAACTCCCTCATCAGCTCCACATTTACCTTCGTCTGTGGCTCACAAAGAACACCCAACCCGTAATTAGAAAGAATAGCATCGGGCGTTGCATAGTGGCCATGCTCCCGGAGGCGGATAATTCTCTCCGTCCAAATATTCCGCTCCTCGAGCTCTTTGTATCTAGCTTCCTGAGCAGGCCCCCGGAAGCGATCTCCATCGAAAGGAAGTGACCGAGATGACCCGGCCCCGGCGGAAGAAACTCTTTGTCTTTTGGGTGCCATCTGAAAATCAACACAAAAATCAACGGAAAAGTGACACCGAGGTGTCCATTAGTGAAAATTCATGCAAACAGCAGTGCAAATCAACCAACCGAAGCATTACTACTAATCGGAAAACACAAAAACACAGCAGAAGAATTTTTCAAAATTCTGCAGACCACGCTAAGCGCGCTGAGCGCGCTCTGCGATTTTCAGAAAAATTCTTCTGTAAAAATAGAATTTTCTCCACAAAAACAAACCTACTAGCAGCGAAATGCCTATTCTAAGCCTTCTCTATCATCTAAACAACCTAATCCTAAGAGAAAAATCAAAAATTCCTAAACCTAGGTTTTCAAAATCTACCCTAAACAGCGAAATTTGACGAAATTGAAAGAAGAACAACATAGAAATACTTACTTAGATGCTTGGGGAGACGATTAGACAAAGAAATTTGCACAAACTTGTTGATTTTTGGTTGAGGATTTTGGGGTTTTTGAGAGAGTGGAAATTTTGAGAGGAAATAGTGAAAAAGGGGTTTGAAATGAACCCTAACCTATTTAAAATGAACCAGGCCACCCAATGGGCCTCAAAAATCCGGTTTTTGGAAAAATATATATTTTTTAAACTCTCCCAGACCGCGCTTTGCGCGACCCATACCGCGCTGAGCACGAAAGTTTCTGCCAGATGGGCCAAAATGCGCTCTGAGCGCGCTAAGCGCGACTTGCAGAATCTTGAATTTTCAGAAAAAATAGCAATTTGACAGTTTGTACAAGTTAAAATGAGTGCAATGAAGAATACTTACAATGTTGGGGTGCCTCCCAACAAGCGCTTTGTTTAACGTCGGTAGAGCTCGACGGTTCGGAATGATCAAGGATCATTCAAGAAAATGGCACCAACATCACGATTTGCTCCTCCGAAATTGTAAACCTCCTTGATTTCCTCATCAGTAGCATCCTTATGGAAAGTGTCTTGTTTGTATTTGGGATGCTTTACATCTTCAAAGAGATTGAAAGTCACCTCTTTATCTTGCACTCTTACTTTCATAATCCCATCGTCGACATCAATCATCATGCGAGCCGTCTTCATGAATGGTCTTCCAAGAATCAATGGTATATCTCGATCCTCCTTCATGTCAATTACCACAAAATCCACAGGAAATAAGTACTTGTCCACCTTTACTACCATGTCTTTAACAACTCCATAAGGTGAAATGGTTGACTTGTCAGCTAGTTACAAAGTCATTCTTGTAGCCTCCATTCTAACATTCCCCAATCTTTTAACAATGGATAACGGAATTAAATTGATGCTAGACCCTAGATCGATCAAGCCATTACCCTTGAATGTCTCTCCAACGGCCACCGGCAACGTGACACTCCCCGGATCAAATTCCTTCACTGGAAGAGCTTGCTTGAGTATGGAACTACAATTAGCATCAAGTAATATTGTCTCCTTATCCTTGTTCCTCTTCTTCCTTGTGAGCATATCCTTCATAAATTTCACATATTTCGGCATTTGCTCAATGCTTGGAAAATGGAATGTTTATGTGAAGTTGTTTAAAATATCCATAAATCGAGCATATTGTCTTGTCTTCTCCTTCTTTTTGCATGAGGGTAAGGTAAATTTTGAATGGGATCAACACTTTCTTCTTTACTTCCCTTTTTACTCTTCTTTGCATTCTTCTCTTTCTTTTTACTTTCTTTACCATTTTCTTTCCCCTTTTCAACTAAGTTTGCCTCCCCTACAACTTCATTACTCTTATTTTCCGCTATATCTTCCGACTCATCCTCTACAACTTCATTGTTTTTTTCAACTACTACATCATTTTCAACTAAATTATCCTCCACATCAACATAATCAATTTTTTTAGAGGGAAGGTGAGGATAAGGTAAGTTTCTTAATGGAAAAGTGACTTTTTTCTCTTTTCCCTTTTTCATTTTCTTCTTCTTCTTCTCCACTTTCTCCTTTTCAACTACACCATTCTCATTTTCATTTTCAACTACAACATCAAATCATCCTCCTCTAAAATTTCATCGCTTTCACCATTTGTCATCTCATTTCCACTTATAGTGAAATTTGCTTTGCAATACTCCTTAGGATTTGCTTGAGTAGTTGGGGAAAATGATGTTGAAGCCTTTTGTTCGGAAAGTTTCTTGGCTAGTTGCCCCATTTGAGTTTCCAAATTCTTGATAGATGCCTCCGTGCTCTTTTGATTAGCCATAGAAGCTTGCATAAATTGAGCTAGAGTGTCTTGAATGTTGGAAGATCTCACTTGATTTTGAGGTTGATTTTGTGGTTGATTTTGATTTTGATTTTGATTTTGAGTTTGATATGGATTTTGCCTTCCTTGATTGTTGTTGTCTTGTCTCCACCCGCCTTGATAACCTTGGTTACCCCTTTGTGGGTAACCTTGGCCTTGATTTTGATAAGGGTAAGGAGCTCGTTGTTGGTATCCTTGCCCTTGGTTGGCCATATAGTTTGCTTCCTCATTTTCCGGAGGATAAAATCCGATTTTATGATCCCCTTTACACAATTCACAACAAGCTATTTGGTGAGCTTGCTTGCTTGATGTTTCTTGTAACTCCATAATTTGTTGAGGAAGTCTAGCCATTTGTTTTGTCAATTCTTCAACTTGTTTCGCAAACAATTTGTTTTGCGCTACAAGTGCTTCGTGACTCGAGCCAATTTCTAGAACTCCCGTTTTCACGTGCACCCCTCCTTGATCATGTTGAGTTTGGTGATCATTCCTCCCCATCTTCTCAATTATTTGGATTGCTTCATATGGTGTTTTTTCCAACAAAGAACCTTCCGCTGTAGCATCCAACAACAACTTGTGTTGGGGTTGGAGACCATTTCGGAAAATATGAATTTGGGTAAGCTCGTCAAAACCATGGCTAGGACACTTCCTAAGCATAGACTTGTACCTTTCCCAAGCCCGATTCAAAGGCTCGTTTACTCCTTGTGAAAATACCGAAATTGCGGTCTTTGCCTCCATGAAACGTGATTGAGGGAAAAATCTTTCAAGGAATTTTTCCTCCAAAATATTCCAATTTGTCATGGTCTCTTGCAATTGGTCTAGATACCAATCTTTTGCCTTCCCCACTAGAGAATGAGGGAAGAGCCTTTGAAAGTATTGCTCTTCTTGGTCTTCCGGAGCCCCGGCCGCTCCCGCGATCTCATAGAACTTAGTAAGGTGGGTGTAAGGATCCTCATGATCATGGCCATGAAATGGACTTGCATAAAGAAGTTGAAGCAAACCCGTCTTCATTTCCGCGACCCTTGCATTTGCTTGTCGAGCAAATTGAGAGGTGTGACGAGGACTATTGACACACGGCCCCCGTGGTGGTGGTGGTGGTTGTGGTTGATTCTCCGCCATAGTGGTGACTTCTCCTAACACGAGTGGTGTAGAAGAAGTAGATGCTTCTCCTCTTTCTCCTCTTTCTTGCCTTTGCCTAGCTTGTCTTTTTCTTCTTTTAGCACTACTATTAAGTCTTCTAGCCGTGCTTTCAATTTCGGGATCGAAAAGGAGTTGATCGGCCGGAATACTTCATCGCATAAACTAATTCCTGAAAAAGTCTAGCTACACAAAAGAAACAAAGAGAGATTAGTAGAAAATGTCTTAAAACACACAACTATTGTGATACTAGCAATATCAAACGCCAATCCCCGGCAACGGCGCCATTTTGTTGTAGGTTTTTATCCGCGAACAAGTATTTTTAATTATCGATTCCACAGGGATTGGTGTATATTGTAGTCTTTCAATAGAAAAGTGTATTTCAAGATTATGTAACCAAAGGGTTTGTTATCTACTCTACTAGTACCATGAGTTTCCAAACAAGTAACTAAATTAATCTTTTCAAAAGAGAGTTATGGTTTGGATTCAAGAGAGTTTGAGATTGTTTTCAAATTATGGAAGCATGTCAAGATTAGTTTCATTGATCTAGTTTCATACATATTCAATTAATCAAGTGATGAACATAATAGATGATTTCTATAAATACATATCCTCTCAATATTGTAGATTTCCCACCAAGATTGTGAATGTTATCATGTTAATCTTTGCATGTTCCCTCACTACAACTATTGACATGATAAGCATTAAGTTCAATATTTATAAACACTAACACACAAATCTATCCCTAGCATTTGTTCATTAGTGGATGGATATCCTGTGTCTACTTTTAAGTATTCTTTTCCAAGCAAGACTCAAAGCATAAAGATGAAGAACAAAGATATTCAACTATATTAATCATCAACCATGTTCATACACAAATGGATTAAAAGAAATACATACTAGTTAGATCAACTACCTCTAATCTTGACACAAAAAGAACTTAGCCACTCATTTCCATGGTTGCTTTGCTCTCAAGATTGTTGGTAGAGATGATGAACATGAGAAAATCAAGAAGAAAAACTATGCTTTTCTTTACAATTCTTGCCCTAATTTTACAAAGATGAAAAGTGATTATGATGAAGTGAAGTTCCACCCTCTTTACAAGCCAAAAGTCAGCTGGAAGTGATGGGTTGGTGGCCAAAAGGTGAAAGCATGGGTCATCCTTTTTGATTTTCGAGACGCGCTAAGCCGGTTAAGTCGCGATGGCCTTTCATACTACCATGAGCGACCATGCATGCTTCCTTCATCCAAAAATTTCTTCAACAAGAATCATCCCAAGAGCTCTTCAAGAGTCCTTGAATCCAAGCTTGGGAGAATTAATCAATAAAAGCCTACAATTAAAAGTAAAATAAGTTAAATAATATATTATAAACAAAAACTAAATAGAAACCTAATTAAACCAAAATACTAGAATAAATACTACTAATTATATAAAAAGGCATTGTTAAGGACCACAAAATCATGTACAAAATAACTACAATTTGGTCCTTAACAGTGGCCCACCTTGGAGCATAAGACTAAAAACCCGCACTTAAACTTACACATTACCCTTACCTTATGGGCCTCATTTTTTTATAAAATTTATCTCTCTTCCTTTAAGCATCGACCACTCCCTAATTGCCTCTCTAAAGTCATTAATGGAATTAAATTCTATTCCCCGCTTGAATTTAAAGTCTTTATTTAAGTGCTTTTTCCTATACTTCTCATACTTGAGCTTTTCATCATCACAAGAGTCATCTGGATCAGAACTATTCAATTTATCACTATAGTATTAGTCATCCTCATCCATACTCTTATTGGGCTTACCCAAAAGCCCACTAAGACTATCATCTTTATTGACAGGTGTAACATGGTGGGAGAACTCACTTGTTTGTTTTGCGTTTTATCGCAAATGTGCAGATAGCAAGAGTCGTCACCGACTTTTCTTTTATCCAATAAAGAAAAGGTGAAAAGAACAGGAAAGACCTTTGATAGATTTTGAGTAGGGGAGGTAATTATGAAAAGGAAAAGTATTAGCACCATTTCCATCCGTAGTTATCAAGATTTTTTACAGTTTGGGTAGGATCAAGATTTTTTGGAAATTTTTTACATTGTATTCTTAAATGATTTGATAAATTGGAGGTTTCGTTTCTGTGTGAATCAGCAGCATAAGATGTATTTTTACACCACTTACACACATCCCTACCATCTACTTTGTCAAAATGCTCTCAAACCCAAGATATGCCAACATATTAACTATACAAAGTACAAACATTCCTAACAAAATACAATGATTACAAAATTAAAACCAAATATAATTTATAAATGTAGACACCTTCCTTGAATTTCAGAGTCATGCAAGAGTTTCATAACCATATTCATACGCGGAAGCAAAAATGCCTCATTTTCAGTACTTTAGAATCACGTTAGCATGGACTGTAATAGTACCACTTCCTTATCATAAAAAATCTTTGGAGGAATGCAAACATATTTTATTGAAGTCTAAAATGTACTACTGTGATTACTTCAAATATTAAAAGGATTTATATTATGCATTTATGTTTACATCACAATTTTTTTTAAAACCAAAGCCTAACATAATCAGTGAGTAAAACCTCTTTCTTTACCAAAGAACAAACCACGACATAAAAAATTTCAAAATGAACAAATGCACATATTTGTGGCATGCTCTCTTTGCAGCACGAACGGTAAACATGGAAATTGTAGAAACGAAAAAAATTACCGCAAAATTGCAAAAACAAAAAAAAAAAAATTGCAGCAAAATTGCAAAAATGAAATAAATAGCAGTTACACATTTTCACCTTTGTTGATTGAGATTTGAAATTGTGTGGCTGCTTGAGAGTGAGAGTGAAGGCGAGATTGGGAGTCAAACGACGAGAGTGAGATGGTGAGACCGAGAGGGGAATGATGAGACTTGAGACGGAGACACTGAGTGTTGAGACTTAAAATGGCGGTGAGGGTGAGGGATGAAGAAAAACCCTAAAGTTGAGTGAGAGTCGTGAATTTGATTCACACAGAAACTGAATGGGAATAAAATTGAATTGGATTTGAAAGTGAGTCATATGAGGTGTGCAATTGTATTTGGAAATATAATGAATTAATAATAAAAATTAAAAACTTAAGTTAAATATGCAGTTTGGTTTGGTTTGGTTTGGGTTTGTGGAATGAAAACTGCAAACCGAACCGAACTGCGCGGTTCAGTCTAAAAATCATCCAAACCAATCGCGGTTTTTGCGGTGTTCAGTTTGGATTGGTTCGATTTGTGGTTTTGCTTTTGGATTGGTTCAGATACAATCACCCTACCTACTCGACTCCACCAAAATACCATTCATCGATCACATGTCGATTTTTATGCACAAGTACATTGAACGAATCGTCAATGTTGGTGGTGGCAGTAACTATGGTTTCGAGTTGTTTACGGTTTGCTCGGTAGAGGTGAAGAGTATTACAATCTTGTTTGAGATACCACGATCGGATAGTTGACGACAGAGAATTATACACATGTGTTAGGGAGTAAAGATGAGGTTGAGGAAATATATCATGCATTTGTACCTGTCGATATTGGATTTGCACCAGAGGATAAATGGATGCGTTTCCCTGAAACGGGTCATCTCATAGCAAATGCATATGAGAGGGTGTGTATTAATCTTATAAGATACGGTTTCTCAGAGACTTATTTCCCTTTACACACTGCTCCAACACCAAATCCCAATGATCATATCATATGTGTTGGATGGATTTCAAATCCACGACACTTTGTTCAAGTGTATTTGAAATCAGGATGTCCTATACCACCTATATCACCAGAGCGGGCACTTCATTTCACAGACCCATTTGAGACCCGATCAGACAAGTTCATTTAAAGGATGCAAGAATACAACAAGTTGAACCGAATTGAAATGAAAAAAACAAGGAAAATTCAAAAGGGGTGCCACCGGTGGATTTATCCGGCGACACTTTTTTCGGCTCATTCTAAGTAGTTAGATATCATTTTATTATTACCGTCATTTTGTACATGTATTATGATGTGGAAATATATCCATTTTTGTAGTTTTACCAAAAGCAAAATATTTGAACACATGAGATTTTTTGGTATTAGTTGTTGTTTTTGTTATGTTTTTGGTTTTTCACTTTCAGAGCCTTAACCGAAAATATACTTCTGATTCCATTTAATACAAAACCGAAACATTAATTCTCGTTTTTTCATTGACACATAGATAGGATCTGTATGGTTCATGTTTACCTCCAAATACTATAAAAATACCTCACTTCTTATATTTTTCCATACCACAACACCAAAAACCATAATTGGACATGAAATTGAACATCAAATGGGTTATTGGAGTTGTCCACTTTTCTGACGCCACATCATCTCGCGAATTTAAGTTCACCGTGTACACCCCTATTAAAGATGTGTGTGAAACATTGCAGAAACTTGTACCTTTTAGCGACAATCACAAGGCAGTGAAGACCGAGTACCGCTCGCCATCGGTTGATAAAGATGAGAAGCTTCGGTTCACCAACCGTGAGCTGAAGAACAATGCTGATTTATCGGCTATAGGGTATACTTATGACCGTTTTGAGGAGAAAGTTCTGATCGGGCTAGATGCGACTTTAACAAGATCGGTCGATGATATTATTAGGATGTTGCAACATTCATCCAGATGTTGATTTGTAATGTTTGATTTATGTTTAACTCCTAAATGTATTTCCTACATTTATGTTATGAATTATATTTATGTCCATGTTATGCAATTCAATGATGTTTTTTGGTTTCAATTAAAAATACAACTGGAAAGAAACTTTCGGTACAGAACCAAAATTAAATTTCCGATTTTTGTGTATATTTTATCTAGATATTGGTGCGCATCATAAGTATGTTTCCGGTTTTGAGGGACATTTAAAGAATCTCACGTGGTGTGTAAGAAACTTAAGGAGTAGGTTAAATAATCCCCAATCAAAATAACTCCTACGATTAAGTTTATAGTTTTTTTCTACATTAAACTTCTTTTTGATTTTTTTAGGGCAACTTTGTTGGCAAATTTAATTTTTATTGGTTTAGGGATCTACAAATAGATGAATTTTATTTTTATTTTTAAGTGTTGGTAGAACTTAAAAATTGTGAACAAGACGAAATAAATTTTGTTATTAAAGATGATATTCTCTTTAGGAGATCGGATTTACAGTTTATCATCGTAAATGTCTATTTTTTTAATCTATTATAGGGGTCACGTGTAAAAGTATGTCTTATAATTATTTCTAAGTTGTAAAAAATTAAAAGTTTGTGAAAATCAACAAAAAAGTTGGAGCCGCAATTGCGGTCCAAAGGGATATGGCCGGTGCGGCCCTGAAAGCAGCAGAGAGGTGGTCTGACAACCAACCAAAAGTTGGTGGTAGAAAATGTCGACACAAGGACGATATCAGAGTAACAGTTTGTATGTATCGATCTTAGTTGTTTTAGTTTGCAAATTGGTTTGTTAATGTATTGTGTTTTTTACTCGATAAAGATTTGTTGGATTTTTACTATTATAAATGTGCACCTCTATCATTCTTGCATTCACATATTTTAGAACTTGCAGTTGATGACATATAAGAATGGTTAGAAATATTATGCGAAAAATTACATAAACAAGGTTGAAATTCCTTGGAGTTATTGAAATTTGAGAAACCCATAGATGTATCTAAGGGGATTGAGAAAAATTTATAGTCATTTTGAGTTTGTGATATATATATATATATATATATATATATATATATATATATATATATATATATATATATATATATAAAAGACTACTTTCTTGTGTGGTTCCTTTGATCGGCTATTTTAGGTCAAAAAAACGTGGGGAAGAAGATGTAATATGTGAAAAGGTATCATATGGAACAAGGTGTTTCAACATAAGGTGCAACATCATACCTCATTTTGTTATCTATATTTTGTGAGTAAATTTGAGTGTGATTGTGTTTGTTTATTAATGTGGTGTTTCATACATACAATCTCTGAAACTTGTTTCTCGATAACACTTGATACTTTAAGTGAATATGAGTCATTTGTAAAATATTTGAACACCTAGAAATCTAAAACTAAAGACTCATATTTATACTAATCTAATACGAACGGTCTTTTCATCAAAAGATGACACATTTTCGCTTGCATGCATTCGACCTTTCGCAGGCTTTCACACGTCTCTTTTAAAAAAGAATAAATAAGCGCCAAAATTCAATTATTTAAGCCTTATTTCAAATTATCTATGGAGATTCCACTTCAAATATCTTTCAAATTCCAAGTTTCAAATTCGTAATATTTTGTCAAAACTCTGGTCGAAAAGACCATCATTTGCTTATGTTGAAACATTTTTAACAGTTTTGATTTCTTTTCAAAACATCGATGTCTTTGTTTAATCTGTGAGCGTCGTATTTCCAACTAACATAAGCTTGGGAGGAATGTAAGTCCAGGGTCTCCTACAATGCTCTGTGTAACCCCTGGAGTAGTTGGAAAACAGGTTGTTGGATGGGGGAACCACCACTTATGGAAACATCGTCGAAGTTGACGTTTGACTTACAATGGAGCAGTTACTCCAACAATTGTTGAAGTACCTGCACCACCAACCGTCAATTTTATTGGTTGTTCTTCTGCATTTGGATCGTCGTTCTTGGGAAGGGCATGATTTTTTTAACAGTTGATGAGTCATCTCAAGAATTTTACCACTCATCAAATGCATAAACACTCAAATTTTGAAAACATTACATGTATAAAGAACAAAACTGAAAATAAAAGCACAAACACTCTTCTGCAAACGTTTAAACTTTTTGCACAAAAGATTTCCATTGGACGTGTCAATTCGTGTACTAGTATTTTTAGTAAAAAAATCACAAATTTTATATCACTTAATGGATTATACTCTAAAAAATCCCAAGGACATTTTGTGCGAAAAGTTTAAGATAATGTATTTGTGCTTGAAGGTTTAACGTTTAAACTTACTACAGTTAGATAAAAATTCAAATAAATAAAGTGCATAATCGCTTGAAACGAAAAATTAAATAAAGAAAGATAATAAAAGCAATTGAGTAAAAATGCTTGAATTCAAAGTGGGACATAAGTTCATACATTTTCACAAATTCTTTATCTCTATGACTCATAAACGTGAATTCTAAAGAGAGTAAAATGAAAATGTGAATCCTTGTCTCAAAGACGAAATCTACTTATATATTATATACTTTAATAATTGTAAAAAACATTTACTTCTCCATGATTAACACATATCTTGTTATACGAGCTTATATCTTTTGATATGTTTCAACGAGTATTTGGTTCTTGAATTGTCTCAGCATGCAACTACTATCAAAACTGTCTTCAAATTCTTTAGTTGGCTATGTGAAAAATTCTTTATGTCGGATCTTATGGTTTGGTGTCAAAAGACCTAACTTAGCTACTTTTATTTAACAATTATATCTATTTCATATCCACATTACTTATTGAACGAACTGAGTAGAATATCATAGGCTAACAGTTCCATAATAATTAAAAAAATTGTAGAGTGTTTTCTAATCACATCCATCATGTAACACCCCTTCTAATTTACCCGCGATTTGTATGTCTTAATCAGAGTTTTAAACACATAACAAGAGGCGTCACAATTTTAATAATTCAAATTATAGCCAAAACAGTTATCATGCTTTTCACTAAAGAACTCATTAAATAAAACAAACCAAAAGTTATGTTTAAACAGCGGAACTATAACATAAAAACCGGAATACATCAATCCATAATTATTCTAGGACATAACCAAAACATAAACCAAAGCCATCAGTTAAAATCCATAAAGAATTCTCAATCGAACGTTCCCCAGTGTTACAACTACCAGAGCATGACACTGACACGCGGATTAACTAAGTAACACAACTCTAAAAGCTGTCCTCACCGATTCCAAAACAGCTAATCACTTCAAATCTGAAATCATCAAAGTAAGGGTGAGATCTCTATCCAATATAAAATGCATTATACGTTTTTAAATACAACGGAACAATTCAATACGTTAGTCCATTATCAATAACATAATCATAGTTCAGTCCACAAAAACATTGCACACAATTCATTATGCAAATAAACAATCAATGGAAATTGCAACATTGGAAACCATCCTAGCATGTTACAATCCCATATGCAATACAGACTCTATGCATGTGGTACCAAACGTGAACCAAGTTCACACCATGTTCCATTACACTCGGAAACAGCGTTAATCCATGATTCGTTCATAACCACAGGGTCAAGAATCTAGCCTCACTACCTCTGTATCCTGGTAAGTTTATTGGCTCTGCAAGCTCAATTCTGCACAATGGGAATGAACCATAAACAATGCTTATGCATGCACCATAAAAGCATGCAACATCAATTCAACGAATTATGATCTCAACATAATTCCACATAATGCCAATCACCAATATATCACATGGTAACAATTCAATCATAATGAATATCAGACACAACATATAAGCATTAGCTCCCATTCACTAAATCAAAACAATTTTTACAAACCATTCTCCATCGTCCTTAAACTACCAACGTTTTTCAAAAATCGAGAGTTCGACTCTTTTTAAAATAATTTTCACAAAATAATATTTTTCCCGTTTTATAAGATAGTATTTTTAATTTAAGAAATACTGCCGAAAACGGCACTCAAATCGGAGTTACGGTTTGAAAAATATGAATTTTTGAAGTTTTAAGTATTTGGAAGTTCAACACAGTGGTAACCGGTTCCTCCTTGGGAGAACCCGGTTCCCACATTTTTCAAAAACACGCTTCCTGGAAATTTGTATGGGGAACCCGGTTCCTCCATACTGGGAACCGGTTTCCACGTTGAAAAATGGTTCATTTTTGAAAATTTGAGCGGGAACCGGTTCCTCCACTTGGTTCCCGAAACCCAGTTGTTTCCTCGCCATTTTGTACGGGAACCGGTTCCTCCCACACGAGAACCGGTTCCTGCGACCTGCAGAACCAAAAACTGCAATTTTGATAGCATCTTGTATCCCAATTCATTCATTTTCATTCCCATACGAATTTTAGCATTAGGAACACCAAAATTCAACGAGTACACATCAATACAACAACATACACCATAATTTCATCATTCCTATTAATTATTTAACACACTAACGGTTCCAATTCTTATAATCCGACACAATTAGGGATAAATCCTACAAACCTATATTAACTAATTTCAAGTTTCCTAATACACTCAATCATCCAATTGATTTCCAAAACCCATAAGACATTATAATCGAATGAAATCACCCCTTACCTTGCGATGATTCTTCAAATTTCACGGCGTTTGGCTTTTTCTCTTCTCTTCTCTTCTCCAATTTCACGTCAATGACTTTTCCAAATAACCTTCTATTCCTTCTTTTCCTTTTTATATTCCTTCTATTATTTTCCAAATAATAGAAATAAGTTAGTTATTACTATTTAGTAGAGTCTTTTCCTCCACACACCTCAAATTCAACCTTACACCCCCGGTCTTCCTTTTTTAATTCAATAATTAATAATCCATTTAATCCAAAATATTATTAATTAAGCCTTTAATTAAATTAATAATTAAATTTCTAATTATTTAATACTTGGATTAATTTGGGGTGTCACACATCACGTTTCATTTAACATTAATATTAGAGGCTCCCTAAATATTATAGAAGAGCACAACGACTTCTTTAAAACCTAATACAACTAGTCTAGTTGATGAAGGTGACAAAGAAAGTCTTTGACACATGACAATTTACACAAGTGACTCTCATTCAACGTGAGTTTCACAAATAACTTTATCTTCTCGATTAACACATTTATCCATAACACATTAATTATTTCCATCTACATGTGTTATTGTGGAATATTGTATTATGTGATGGTCTTCAAACCTATTTTTACTACGGGCATGATGAAAATGTATTTAATAGTGTTAGACAGACCTTTTTGTGCCAGAAAGGAATTAAAAGTTGGCCCATTTTGTGTGAAGGCCCACTGATAGCAAGACGTGGTTATGAAATGGCATAATTGGCCTTAGAGTGTGGGTCGCCTCTCCGTGCCTGCTAACACATGTATGGGATATGTCTACTCTTATCAAATTATCATTTCTTAAAAACCGCGTCAAGTTGATTGGGTCCAACAGTTTTGCTGTCAACGCTAATTCTTTATAAGAAAACATCAATTTCGTTGATTTTAGAACTCCCCGAATCTATAGGCGCATTATTGGATAAAGACTTGCCTTAACCATAACTGACTATTTTGCCGTGTTTTTTTCCCTATACACCACTAGCCAATCACCATGAACTATACTTATTTCTCAAGATTCTTTTGCTACAATTTCGACGCTATCATCGCCTAGTTACTGATACAATTTTGTTAGTCTTTACTCACAGACAACATCATTTTTTGGTGTACATCTTGGTTACGCCACCGTAGAAATGACCAACAACGTCATATCATCTAATGTATTCTTATAATCATGGGTGTGATGTCCATAACAATCACAATTGGAGCAAATAACGAGAAGACATTCATATTTGTACTAGTGGCCATTAATATTGACCTTTTTGATAATTGGCAAGGCCAGATCAATCTCCATGCAAATTCTCGCAAACATTCCCTTCTTTATATTCAAGGTGTTAACATATACTTAAATTGGATTACCCATAACAAATGTCAAACCAATAAAGACATTATCATCATAATACAATAAATTAAGCATTGAAAATCTAATCCAAATCATAGTATTCTCCACCTTTGTGAGAGGAGATGCAAAATCTGGAGTCCATTAAATCATTGTTAAATAATGGTCAAATCATATCCAGGTGCATTCTGACACAATTTCTTCCTGGATGTGACTAGTTCACACTTGACCATAAAGAAACCATTGCCAACATATATGATTTCAAAACGTCCGACAAGTTTTCACATCTTTTTCAACCTATCATTCTTCAAATGATAGTCTACATTATTCCTAGGGAGTTTTATGACTAATGCGTCATTCCAAGAATTACATAGTTTTTGAAAAAACTTCTTACCCACCGTGACCTTTATCATCAATCGATTTCCTCCTTCAAAAAAGACTTTCACAAATTCATTTTCAACTAGACACTTTTTCCTTTAAATTAGTGACTCCTTGACTTATAGTGAAAATATCCCAAACAGTGACCTCAAAGACTTAAATGCACCTCGTCCAAAAATCCATGTGAAAACTTATGCACGGTTAAAAAATAGTTACTATTAATGTGACTATTAAAAAACTATTATCTCCTTACTCAAAATATTTGATGCTTCAAATTTCACCATTACAATTTAATTTAATAAATTAGAGATAATTATGCTATTAGTAAATATATATAAAATTATTCAATTCGTCTTTTAAATTAATTATTATTGATTATTTTTTTATAAATTTATTATAATTATTAAATGATATTCTCTAGTTTTATTTATAAATAAAATTTTATTTTTTAAATTAATTAAATAGATAATGGTTTTGGTTTTATATATCATCAAATCATATATATTAAAAAACATTAGTTAGTCGAACAATATTCTTTTTAAAATAATAACTATTGTTTCATCTTGTCCCTTTGCCAAGCTCGACGGCTTCCTTATCGTTTAACCTAACAAATTTTGCAGTCGTCATTGCAATTCAAGCACACCGCGCGCCACTGGTACGCACTGCGAGTTTTCACATTTTTATTTTATTTTTCAATTTTTTTTCCACTGTAACGGTGCTAAACTCCGGGAAGGTAAACAGGCTTATGAATGGCGTGGCTGGAGCTTGGAAAGAAGGTGAGTTGATTTCTATAATAAGCACATCTACGGCGATTATCCTGGTTGCAGATGGTTTCTAATGAAGTGCTTTTCATTACCTAAATGCAGAGAATCTATATGAATTTGACCAGAGCTTTGGCTACAACGTCACATAGGCATGTGGTAGAGTCAAGTATTGCATATATATTCGCTCAACAATCTGTTTATGCTTCAGCAAGATGCATGCCTGGTAATTGACATCACTTATGCTTATAATGTTTCATTTCATTCACTTGTATTCACATACTTAAAATAACCTGATGCAGATTTCATCAATCGCTCTTATCTTGGCGCGCCTGGTTTTTGTATTGGGGCTAAAGAAAATGGAACACGGTAAGATAGTAGTGCCCAAATTTCAAGCGTCTTTCGGCTGTAGATGAAAAATCAACGCTAAAATTTGTGTGACTGCACATTGAAAAAAGGTAGAGGTAATTATTTTTGTTTTTACTTTCGTAGGTGCTTCCATGCTAGCTCACAAGTCTGGGCAAGAAGTGATGCCGCATATGGTTTGAAGACCCCAAAGAAGGAGAAGTATGTGAGAAAAGATAGTAGAAATCAGCCTCCCGTTGAATCTCCCTATGTCCCTCGTAATGTCACAGCAGCCAAATCTAATCCCGATAAAATAATAGAAATATTTGAAGGCATGACCCTTGTTGAACTGGCTAAGCGTTCTGGAAAATCAGTATCTTCTTTGCAAGATATTCTCACAAATGTTGGCGAAAAGATTGAATCAGAGTTTGACCCTCTCACTATGGATGTTGCCGAGCTTGCTGCAATGGTATATCCTTAGTCATAGATGATGTTAAATCAGTGAATATAGGGAACCAGTCTTTTCCCAATCAGTGAATATAGGGAACCAGTCTTTTCCCATTTGCAAGGGACAACTTGTTCGAAAAAATATATGTTTTGCTCATATGTTACATATTCTTCATCACTTGGAGCATATAGAATTCAATGTTAATAGTAATTTTTAGTTGTTTTGTTTGGGATAAAGTTAGCCGACTTGGCTCAGTGGGATAAGGCTTGGTTGTTGTTGTTTGGGATAAAGTCTGCAAGCAAAGTTTTGTTGGAAATCAATGGAGTTTGAGATATACTTTTCCTAAAATTATTAATAGTTGGTATTGGAAAATTTTGCGTATCTCCCCATCTGTTAAAATGCACAATATATACATTAGAAACTAAAGGGAAGATAAGTAATGGAATGGGTAAGACTAGGCCTAAAGTTTTGGTAGTTAGGTTTGGGTGAATATTTTAGTTTCAATCCATCATTGAAGCATAATTATTCTTGGGTATTCTTACAACTTTCTTTGTTGCCTTAATTCTGGAACATTGACTCAAAAGTATCTCTACTACCCTCTAATCGTCCCTCCTCTTTTTATTTTTAAATTTCCTACATGATGATATTTTAGGTTCATGTATGTCGATATTTTTTTATGTCACTTAATTTGTTCCTTGCTGTTGTAGGAGGTTGGCGTCAATGTTAAGAGGTTACATTCAACCGAAGGTGCAGAACTTTTACCACGTCCTGCAGTTGTAACAGTGATGGGTCATGTTGATCACGGAAAAACTTCCCTTCTCGATGCCTTACGTCTAACATCAGTTGCAGCCAAGGAGGCTGGTGGCATTACTCAGCATCTAGGTGCCTTTGTGGTGGGCATGTCATCCGGAGCATCAATCACATTTCTCGACACTCCTGGTCATGCTGCATTTAGTGCAATGCGTGCAAGAGGTGCAGCAGTCACAGACATAGTAGTGCTAGTTGTTGCTGCAGATGATGGTGTAATGCCCCAAACACTTGAAGCTGTGTCCCACGCAAAATTAGCTAATGTACCAATTGTAGTTGCGATCAATAAATGTGATAAACCAGGTGCAAATCCTGAAAAAGTAAAATTACAGCTTGCTTCCGAGGGCTTGCTGCTGGAGGAGATGGGTGGGGATATTCAGGTTGTTGAAGTTTCAGCAGTTCAAAAGACTGGACTGGACAACTTAGAAGTAGCTTTACTACTTCAGGCTGACATGATGGACCTTAAAGCACGATTTGATGGGCCTGCTCAAGCATATGTGGTTGAAGCAAGACTTGACAAAGGACGAGGTCCGTTGGTGACTACTATAGTTAAGGCTGGGACTCTAGTTTGTGGACAGCATGTGGTTATAGGCTCACAGTGGGGAAAAATTAGGGCTATTAAAGATACTGCAGGGAGGTTAACTCAACGAGCAACTCCTGCAATGCCTGTTGAAATTGAAGGGCTCCGAGGGCTGCCAATGGCTGGTGATGATGTCATTGTTGTTCATTCTGAGGAGCGAGCTAGAATGCTTAGTTCTGGTAGGAAAAGAAATCTGAAGAGGACAGGCTTAAGGGAAAGATCGTGCAGATTGTGCCAACTACTTCAGATGATTCTGAGGAGGAGGTTCCAATCAGGGTTGAAATGCCAGTAATTGTAAAAGCAGATGTTCAGGGAACTGTTCAAGCCGTTACAGATGCATTGACAACTTTAAATAGTCCCCAGGTATGTGATGATTATTATTATAACATGGTATACTTTTATTTTTGCATCACATAGTGAAAAGCCTTCTCAACAGATTTTGTATTAATTTGAAATCAGTACGCCAGTTACAAGTAAAAATAAAACAATTTATAGTGTATGCAATATTTCACGAAAAACACATAGATCAAGTTATTAGCTTAGGTGTTTAGTTTTTCTGTTTTCTCATAAATTCTAATAATTTAAACGTGTCATAGTTATGTTTTTGTGCTTTTCCAAATGTTTGGTATTGTTTTTCTAATATTTACTATTTGTTTGCTATGCAATAACCATTATGTAATATATTTGTTAGGTTTCTGTGAATATTGTTCATGTTGGTGTCGGGCCTATTTCTCAATCTGATGTGGATCTAGCACAGGCTTGTGGTGCATGCATAGTTGGATTCAATGTCAAGAGTCCACCTATTTCTCTTAGCCAGGCAGCAACTCGTGCTAGTATCAAGGTATTTTCAAGCTTTTCCCCAAATTCAACTATGAGTAATCACTACTTTACTATCTAAAATGATAAATCGTCAACTTAGTCTCTGAAATTAACGAAATTTCAAAATGATTTCTTTGTTTGAAAAATTTCAATCGCATTAGTTTCTGCCTTGCAATTGTAGGGATTAAATTTACCAGTCTAAAAGGACTATAATGATTCAAGTTTTTCAAGGGGTATTTTGGATTAATAATATAAGTGACTAAGTCGACCTCACTGATTGAAAATTTTGATTTCTATTTGATATCTGTTTGGCTTGGTTGTAGGTAATTCTGCAACGTGTAATTTACCACTTATTGGAAGATATAGCCAATTTAATAATTGAGAAGGCCCGGTACTTCCGAGACTCAGGTAGCCGGGAAGCAGAAGTTCTGAATATATTTGAAGTGAAAGGAAGCAAATCTAAGGGACCCGATGTGAAAATAGCTGGTTGTAAGGTTGTTGATGGTTTTGTGAACAGGTCAGCAACCATGAGGCTTCTAAGAAGTGGTGAAGTGGTGTTTGAAGGACTTTGTTCATCTCTTAAGAGGGAGAAGCAGGATGTGGATTCTGTGAAGAAAGGAACCGAGTGTGGACTAGTTATCAGCAACTGTTCTGATTTTCAGATCGGTGATGTCGTCCAGTGCTTGGAACAAGTAGTAAGGAAGCCCAAGTTTGTTAAGTCGGAGAGCGGCGCTGTTCGAATAGAGTGCTGATGAAGTCAATCCTTCTTTCAGCAAACATTTTTGTGGTAAAGTTATATATGAGAAGATGCTAAAATAACTAACAAATAGAAATGGATTGTTACTTATAGTATAGTATTAAATTAAAATTTTGAAGCATAAGTTAAATTTGAATAGCTTTGTATACTAAATTTTTTGATATGTGCATTGCATGTGTACTGATCTGATCTGTGTTTATGACTAATATGATGAAGCACTGCTATAGCAAAAGTGTGGTAATGTGTTACTTGTATCAATTGTAAGAACAATATTGAATTGGTGCTCTATGTTCAAATAGCTTCTCATTTCAGGTGCAATTTTTAAGTTTTGTTGATTATTTTCATGTGTTGGATAACAACTTTTGATGCCTAGTTGTTGAAAAGGATCTATTTGAACATGAATGCTATCAAAACAAATAATGAAAGTGTAAGGAAGCAATGAGACACAATTTGACTCGTGTTGCTAAATTTTGTGTAGCTCATACCTCTGAATGAAAGGTACTAGTAACTCTAAAATTTAGTTGAGATATTTATTTTGAAAATTTTATGTAACAAAATGTTTTTGTTGAAGAAATTAATGTATATAAAGTTCCTAATCTTATTGAGAATATATATGAAAATAATGAATTCGTTTTGGCGTGGCTCAAATAGAGAGTGTGTGTTTTGTTGTTTAAGGTTCAGTTTGGCACTCTCATTGAAAATTGGAGAATTTATCCCCCCACCTCTCAAATTTAACCTGCTTTTACCATAATTTAAAAGTAACAACAATTGCCCAATTTTTTAAAATAGTACCGAATATTTTGTGTTTAAGTGAAAAAAATACTAGACATTGTAAAAAAAAAATCAAATATTTTGAGATTATTTGAGGAAATACTGAAAATTTCCAAAATTTCTGATAAAAAACACCGATTTTTGATAATTGTAAGAAGAAATATCAATTTTTTCAAATATCGTGCATGTATACCAAGATATTTCAAAACATCCGGTAATCTATATTGCATACAAGATATTTTGAAAAATCTAGAACATATTAATGGATTGTGAGGGAAATATTTACCGTTTACAATATACAAAATAAATTATTAATATCGGAGATAGTAAAAGCCTATTAAACATTAGACAATTGAAAAACAAAACATAAAAGTAAAACATATATAACGAAAAACTGTTTAAGAGAACCATTAGGATTGGAACTGCACAATGAAACAATTTGGACTAAAATTTTTACACTAGGTTAAACATTTGGTATATCGAAATTTTCAAAAGTTCCAGAAGATTTAGATCTTTTCTAGATTTTGGATAAATTCGATAGGCAATATAAGATTCATCAGAAATAATGAGTCTTTTGAAAAATTCGGTATAGATGTACTTGATTATTAAACAATTCGGTAAAAAGTTCTTAGAAATTTTAAGTTTTTTGAAAATATACGGTATAAATGTAGTGGATTTTCAAAAAGTTCGATAAAAAGCTACAATTTTTCAAAAAATAATAGATTTTTCAAAATTTTTGATAGAAACTCATATCAATTTTTAAATTTTCGATAAAATTGCATAATTTTCACGATTTTAGTAATTTTTTCTGTCATAACATTCAATTTTTGCTCTTGTTTACCAATTCTTCAAAATAATTTTCTTTACCAAATATAAATTTTGACAGCCAAATAAAGGGTTTTTTCTTAAATAACTAAATTTTTAAATTTTAGTAATAAACTAACTCATCTTTCCCTATAATTTTCAATATAATCGGATGTTTAAAAAAAATTAAAAAGGAGGTATTACTTTTATACTTTTAATATATTTTCAATTATTTGTAAATTTTTATGCAGATATAATTTTACATATAAATTCATTTATGTATTTATCTGCAGAGTTACTTGTAGATAAAAATCTGAGTGTAACATCAACTACATGATAAATAACTAAAAAAATAAATAAAAATATAGGAGATCTCAATTCAAATCACAATTTTCTCTTTAATCATTTTTTTAATTAGAAGGACATCATTGAAAAATGGAGAATTTTCAATTCACTTCATTCTTTTCTTTAGGGATTTCTCACAAATTTCATTTTGATTTTGTCTAAAAGGTTCGAAATAGATCCTCATGTGTTGTCCATTTTCATTATATTACTGTTAAGCAACATATTATTCCCACTTCAAATACTTGGAATATAGTGGATTATGCTTGACCTTACTTGAAAGGTATTATTCATATTTCTAACTAAAATATTGTTATATTCTTTTTAAGTAAAATATTTATTTTAATCTCTTAACTGTATCTTTCGATTCATATTAATTTTTTAACTCTTTCTCATGTAATTTTAATATTTTAATTTTTAAAAGGTTTTATTTCAATTATTTTTATCAAATTAACTACAAAAATTATTAAAAATATTTGTTAAATTCGTCGTTAATTAAACAAAAAATACTAAAATAAAATATTTTAAAAGTTAAGGATCAAAATGACACAAAAAAAAAATTAAAGGACTAATGTAACTAAAGATATAATCAAGGGACCAAAATAAATATTTTGACTTTTTTTAATAGAGTTAAATATGTTTTTGATCTTTATAAATTATTAATTTTTTTATCCTTATAAAAAAATACCATGTTTGCCCTACAAAATTATTATGTATATAATTTTAGTCTCAGTTAAACTGATTTGTGTTTTTAAATGATTATTTTGCAGACATGTTTAAAACGTTATAAATAATTTTTGGAAAAAATAAATTTAAAATTTAATTTCTAAGTCAGATTTTCATTACTTTCATTAATATATTTTGAAATTTAAAAAATTTATATTTAATTCATCTCATTGTAAAAAAATTCTAAAATTTAGTAAAGAAATATTTTATAGTATTCTAAGCATGTATGGAAAAAATTATTCAAAAATTTAAAAATTTAAAGATAATTAAACAGTTTTTAAAATTTTAGAAAATAATAAAGACTAAAACTGCATGAATAAAATTTTTGTAGGGATCAAAATATGTCATTTTTTTAATAGGGACTAAAAATGAAATTTGAGATATTTATAAGGAAAAAAAAACATATTTAATAATTTTTACAATATAGTGGCATATTTTTTGGGAATGTTCTTTTTATTTTTCTGCATGCATTTCATAATTTTGGAAATCCAAAAATGTTTTACATGCGTTGGAAGATAGATTTCCGGGTGCATTCAAAATCACATTAAAATGCGATATTCTGAGATCCATTTCAGTTTAAATAACATATAATTCAGAGATACATCTCCTTATGTTATTTGGATATATTCATATATGCATCTTCGAATATCTAATATTATTAGTTGTGGTATTTTAATTCATTGAATTATGATATTTTTGATTCTAACATATTTTTGGTAATTTATGTCATGAGTTAGAAGAAACATGCATAAGTTACACTAACTGAAACATAGTAGTCACTTTAGAAAAACATAGTACTCAATTATGAAAAAGTCATACAATAAGTTATTTCAAAAATACAAAATAATACAACCAAACATAAATCTTTTAGGTCTGTCTAACCCTACAACTTCTCCTTTACAACTTCTCCTTAGCAAATACGTGGCTCGACAATCAAATCTTCCATGAGGTCCAATATGCTATTGTATGTTCAATATCTTCTAACTTAGACATGACAAGATAATATATATATATATATATATATATATATATATATATATATATATATATATATATATATACTTGATCTTTCTTCGAGTTTGACAAGAAGAATCTTCTTTGATTGAGTTTGAATCTTTTTCAATTATAAAATATGGGAACGAATTGGATAACGAGGATTTTAATATGGGAACTAATTCCCAAACTAGTCCCATTTATATCAAATTATACTTTATTATTTAGTTTTAATAATTTAGAATATTAATTTTAGGTCCAATGCTTTGATATTTTGTTTTGTACATTATCTTTTGAAATATTTAAAATACATTATTGAAAATTTTCGAAATTATTCTAACTTTATTATTTGTAATGTATGTTGATATTTGTTAGGAGTTTAAGGCAAATTCTAGATTTGAGTGAAATACTATTTTCATAAAATAAACGAATTACATTAAGGATGAAGTAGGGTAGGGATATCCAAATTCAATTCAAAATCATTTGAGATTCCTTTTTTTCATTCCCGTTTGAGATTAGATTTATTAGAGAGTTAGATTTAGATATGGAAAAGGTGAAAATTGTTTCTGCTACGTTGTCATGCTTATTGTAATACATTTAAATAGTTATGATATAAACAAGTTTACAATGATAATGTATGACAATTAAAATATTTTTTATTTAGCCAATTAGTTTTGATTCACACATCAAACTGACTAATCTGATTTCGTGATTCAAAGAAACGATTCAATGACCAAACGTTTTCACGGAAGTTTCATAAAATTCAGAATTTCTTACCAAAAATTTCAAAAATTTCAGGATCTTTTAAGGTTATGTTACAAGAAATTTTGAAATTTCTGGTAGTTTGATTTTTTTTTGAAAAATTCCCTAAATTTCAAAATTTTGGGTACTTCATTCTTTCACTTTTATTGTTGTTGTCGTTTTTCCATTTTTTCTAATGAGGACTAGGGGGAAGGATGAGTCCATTGGGGACCGGTTGATCGATAGAGAGGAAGCTTGGGTCAGGGTTACTTAGGTATAGGCTTTCCAACTATGGACTGGAAGAGTTGCTCTAATCGGTTCTCACTAGAATCAGATAGCTTAATACACGAATGGTAGTTCTGCGCACCTTGTCCCTAATCTGCTAGAATTTCTATTGTTGTGGAGGTACCTATACCTGCTGTTGATGAGGTACCTCTTGAGGAGGTTTTTGTGCCAACTGAGTATGTTCCTGATGCTGATGAGGTGTCTCCCATACCTCATGTTACCGATGATGATACTCCTATTGTTATAGGCACTACAAATCGTACTTCTATAGAGAAATCTGTTCACACAGATGAAGCCTTTTCAGGAGGACCTAGTGACCGATCTGTGTTCATAGAGTATGTTGACCATGTCGCATACAAAGTATGGAAAAGAGAGATATATATGTTATATTTTCTAACTGCAAAATATTTATTATGGTTAGGTGATGTGTTGAAAGTTTACTTACTTTTTTAAACTTTGTTTCCTAAAGTAACGTTCGACGCTAAAGGTCGCATCCCACAATTCAAAGTTGAAGAACTTCCCACTGAATTTGATGCAGGAGCAGGTTAGACGTATTTTTTTAGTCTCCTGAAGTTTGCCGACTGCTCACAGATCATGCTCAACACTTCACTTCTCTCTACTTTTTATGAGCTGTGGCATAAGAAAACATCTCATTTCATCTTCTATTTAGGGAGATAACTATCACTTTGGATGATTTCTCCTCGTTGTTTCATCTCCCCATCTCCGGTAGATTCTTTATTTCTCTTATTATTAACCAGACAACAACATTGCTACATGTTATAGAGGATCTGCAAGTCACTAAGGATGTCAAGCTAGCAGAGTTTGATTTTAATAGGGGACCTCACCTTCAGATGTATGGGCTATGAAACAGATACCATGAACTTGTGGAGGCACATAGGTATAAGGTTTCCGCTAAGGCGTACACGTTACATCTAATGACATGTTCTCTCTTTGCGGATACGTTAGGTGTTTATATTGATGTTCAATACTTGTGGCTGTTTAGTAGCCTAAAGATTCCATGTTGGGCTTAGGGAGTAGATGCATTAACTATGCTTTATATGACACTTGGAGTTGCGGCTGTGCCTTAGACCAGCCAACTTGTTGGTTATTTGAGTGTATTCAAGTATATGATAACTTATTAATTATTTTAATTTAATTGTCGTGTCTGATATTAATTAGTTTTAATTTTTGTAATGCTGAATATACAAGCATTTCCCCCACATATGTGATAGGATAATGCAACATATCCCAGCGGACGCTCCATGGGCGATGAGATGTAATGCCTAACAAAAGGTTCATGATGGTGTTGCAAAGTACTTGAGAAGGCTTGATGCTCAGACAATAGATGATATCGTCTAGACATCATACACAACTCACCAGATCCATCGTGCATTTGACGAATCTTCCTTATATCCAGACAATTTCCTAAGAGGTGCCCAAGAGGTATCTGCGACAGTATGGTTATGTCAAGGGCATCCCTCGACCAGTTCTAAAGGCTTCAGATGGATGCATTTTTAGAGGCTTCAGATGGAGGCATTGGTAAATGGTTTTAGAGTAGCATCACCATCTCCACTCGTGCCATTAGATCTAGCGAAGTGAGGGTTCAACACCCTTCATAGTCTGAGGATGGTTACCTAGAGTGGTATATCACTATATCATACTCTCGCATCATGACCTATTGTAGAGTCTTTCGATGTTGAGGGGACTTTTGCTTTTGCTGTTAGGGTTTATGATGCTGAGGTACAGGCTGACGATGTGCCGCCACCATCACCTCCACCAGACACAGATGACTAGGAATGCCTCTAGTTGTCCATTGTTATTGCGGATAACCTCATGGGTTTGATAAATTTGGATGGTGAGATTTTTACAGGGTATCTCGGCTAGCTCACATAGCCCATGTGGGAACCTATTTAGATGTATTTTATGTTAGTTGTATTATGCGATACTGTGACTCGATTACTTATCACAATACTTTTTATTATATAATATTTTGACAATTACATGTTTCAATTCGAAGATGAACTTAAAATAAAATAGTACAATAACCATAAATTAAAAATAACTACACATGAAAACGTTGGTACTACCAGATGATTCTGGACATTTCAACATCTTGATTATGTCGTTGACAAATCTTGAAATCTGCACATCAAACTCGACCGACCTCTTAGTTATCCTATGGCAGAATGATTTCCACACGGCTTCCACATCTTCATTGGTCTTCAACTCAACCAGGTTATATTTAACCATTCAATTACTATCAATCCAATATTCTCGAAACTCGATCTTTCTAACCCTTATGTTATCGGTATCAGACAATAATTCATTCAACTTGTCTGTCAAGTTGGCGATAGATGTGGAGGATTATCTCCTTTGAAATATACTTTTGCCTTAATAAGAAATTGAAGAAGAAACATTGTTTGAGATGTCTTTCTCTATAACATATGCTCATATTTATACTACTTTTGATTCGTTTTAGACCACACAACATTGTCGGTGAAATCACAATCCTACAAAACTATTAGCAAAATCCCGATCGTTAAAATATTTTGATTTAATACACTACCGAAAAGTTCACCTTTCAACTAAATTTTCGGTACAAATGAAAAAATTTCGAAATTTCCAAAACAAATTATAACGTCTTGGAAATTTCAAATGAACTACAAAAATTCCATACGAAAATTTCCAACATCATATTGGAAATTTTGAAAAAATTATTCTTTTTTTGATAAGGAAAATTTTAAAATTATGAAAATATAAAAGGTGCCATGTTTAATTTTAGAAGTGATTAGTTAAAGGACAAAACTTAGTTACAGTTCTATAAGTGTGATTCTTACTTTGTTCCAATAAAAATATGAGAAGTATATAATTTTTTCTTGCACAAATACAAATTACTCATATTTTCATGCAAATTACTCACATTTTTACTTCTTAAATAATATTTAAATATAATTATTATGTTTTATCCTTAAATTTTATCTAAATTTTATCCTTAAATCCTCCCAAATAAAGTCTTCCATCAATTTTTCTAGTTCAAACTTTACCGGAAAATTTAAGATTACAATTATATCCATATTGTAAATCGTAAATCCGAGAACCATTACCTCTATATTTAAAACAAATATTTGATATAACATAATAGTGCTCCAAAATTATAAGAAAGTAAGACATCTCATCTCCGTTCAAAATTAAGTTAGTTGTGTTTATAAATATTGACAAACAGAGAAATGGTAGTTTTGAAATAAGGGTAGTATAAAGAAAAATAGAAAAATCTTCTATATCTTTTGAAAGAGAATTTTATTAGAGAATAATAAATAACCTTTTATCACTAATAAAATTTTAATTTTCAAAGTATCATAACAAAATAAAGATTGAATTTGAAAAATTTGTATAAACTCTTTAAAATCCTTCAAAATTTTACTTCAAAATTCTTTATTTCTTCAAAGATAGAAGAATTGAAAAATAAATGCACATTAAAGGAGAATTTAGATAAAAAAATTAAATTTAATCATTGTTGTTATAATTTTGGTAAAATTAAAATATATTAATAATAAATATTTATCTATCATTCTTAAAAAAATACAAAATATATTTTCCCCTCTATTTTTCTCCTTCTGTCTTGCTTCCAACTCAAAATTGAAGACAAAGCTTAAAAAAATCTATCACATCTACTATATATCTAATATTTGTTTATTCATGATTAATATAAAACTAATTTAAAAATATTTGAAAATTTTGATAAGAGATTTCTAACCGTTTAACAAAAAGTCATGCATTTGAACTAAAGTTTATAAATATAATAATTCTAAAGTTTTTTAAAAAGAAGCTTTACTGTTTAATGTAATTCTTTTAATTTGAGAGATTAGTCAGATATTATTGTAAAAATATCTGATTTTTAACAAAAAAATTAATACTAAAAATTATAAAAATAATTTTCCGAGTTAATAGAAAAAACAACGAATATAACAACATATAAATGTCTATTTTATTATCAAGTTTTTGTTATTATTAAACTCATCTTATTGCATAATACTCTCTTCATAGTATTTTTGATCATTATATATCCTTGAATTGCTTAACAGACAGGATCCGAGATTAGCTCATATTGATTTTGCGGATCTTAAGTAGATATATTGTGTTTGAGAATTAAAGATAGAATAATACATAAAAAAAAATAAAGTAATGATGATGATCAATGAAAGAAAGATTAGTTCCCATGGTGCAATATAATTTCACAATCAGAATTTTTTTGAATGAAAGAAGAAATGAGAATAAGGATTTGTAAAATCAGAAAAAGCGTTATTTGTGAATGAGTGAAATTTAGAAAATATATAGCACATTCAACGAGCGACGTGCATGTTATGTCGTAATCTTGTCACGTGATGTCTACATCACAAGTTACTAACGGTAATAAATTTGAGCTCAATTACTGATATGAATATCACGTCGCAATCTTGTATTGTGATATTCACGTCGCAATACACTAATGGTATAAAGTCTGAAAAATCTTGTGTCTCATCACTTCTCTATCAGTCTACTTTACCCGTTTATTTTTAAAAATTTCTCACTTAAAAGTTGCAACATGATATACAGATCACAAATTAAAATTTGAAATTTTTATAATTCCCGTGTGAACGTTACAAACTTTTCATTTTATTATTTTAATTTTTAACTTGCGACAAGATTACCACTCACAAATTTATTTTTCTAAAATAAAATCTAATTCATCATGTGAACATTGCAGGCCGAATACTTTAATATTAAAATAAATAGTGACATGATAATCACGCTTAAACTCATTTTTGTCACATGATTATCACGTCACAAAATTATGTAGACTTTTCTTGTAGAATATATATATATATATATATATATATATATATATATATATATATATATATATATATATATATATATATATATATATATATATATATATATATATATATATATATATATATATATATATATAAAGTAAAGATATTAATCAATATTATTAAAAAATGAATAATAAATAAATTTAATAAAAACATTTTTAATGTTAATATATATTTTATTTAAAACAAAATATAAGTTGATGTGGAAATGAAGGCTCAAATGGATTGACAACAACGTCAAATGGAAACAATGACGAAGAATCAAGTTGATGTGGATGAACAATTGCGATAATTTATGCAATTTTAAAGTAGGGGTACTCAATCGTTCGGTAGAAATGAAGAAAATGGTGATCAAGAACATATGAATGAGGATAATAATGGAGATGATTTTAACCTTGACCCGTATGATTTATTTTATTTTTATTTTGCTTTTAAGTTTTAATTCGTGTATGAAATTAATTAAAAACTTTTTAGTATATTATTTTAGTATTTAGTTTAATGATTTATTTAGTTTTAGTTTAATAATTTATTTAATTTTAGTTTAATGATTTATTTAATTTCAAAAACTTTTATATTTAATATTTAGTTTACTAAATATATTTAGTATTATATTTTATTAATTTATTTAGTATAAATTAATATATTTAATAGTTTAAGAATTTATTTAAAAATAAAACAAAATTAGAATTAGTGACGTAATTTTCACGGCAAAAAATTGTGACATAAAAATTACGTCGCAGATTTAAAATATTAAATTATTATCAGTGACATGATTTTCATGCCACAAATTTGTGACATGGAAATCACGTCGCAAATATCCTACAATTTCTGACCCTTATATGCTCTCCCTGAGACGTTGTGGGAATCTATGCTAAGTGTTCAGTCACGTCTTTAATAAGTTGCTACACTCTCCCGAGCGGCGTGTTCAGTCATGTCGCAAAAAAACTTTTGTGACGTGATATTCACGTCACAAATGATAATATTTTTTGTAGGGATATATAAGAGAAAAAGGTGATGCACTGACAGTGTAAAATAATTTTAAATTGTCAATCAATCATAATCATGTATCCAATTAAATTACTATTTTATTTTTAAAAAGATTTAATGGCATAACGGACTGATAGTTTTCTATTGGATGATAGTGTAAAACAATTTTACATTGTTAGTGCATATCCATTAAACCATACATATAAAAGTAGGGATCAACTTAATCAAGAGTAAGTTTTTTTAACCTACTATTGAAGTATATCTATATATATATATATATATATATATCACAAAATATTAACCCTAAAATTTAATTTAATTTAAAAGTTATTGGAGTGAGCACACACACACACACACACACACACACACACACACACACACACACACACACACACACATATATATATATATATATATATATATATATATATATATATATATGACAAAGGTAGGAAAGAGGGAAACAAGAAAAACACAATGAAATTGGATATAAATTGCTATTCTTTACTTTCTCTTTGAAACAAGATTTCAAGTGTTACAGAATAACAAATAATATCTCTCATCCTAATTAGGATTTGTTGTGCCATAATGATGAGAGACTACTATGCTATTTATAATAAAACTAACACACTAAACTATGAACTTTTACACACAAATTTATTACAAGCTAACTTAAACAATTGGGTTTAACAAACAAGCCCAACCCGACATGCTAACAATTCTAGCATTTCGACTACTGCATACTTCGACTACAACATGAGAATAGACTTCAACGACATGCTGATGTCATATCAAATTGTCGAACTAAGAAGTTACCCTTTGACCATATTAGAGTTCGATCCAATATCTCACAAATCTCTACCTTGGAACAAACTCTATAACATTAAGGGAATAAACTAGCTTTCTTCATGCATCTTTATCAACTGCATACAGTGGAAAAACTTGCAACTTGGCAAAGTCTTGGTGATCATATTAGCAACATTTTGATCTGTCGAAACCTTCAACACTTGGACTTGTCCACACTTGATTACCCACTGATGAAATGCAGTCTCACATCGATGTTCTTGGTTCACTCATGATAGGATGAATTCTTCGATATTTGTATTGCACTTTGACTATCATATATAACAGTGATAACTCAACCTTGAAGTTTTATCTCCTTATTAAAACCTTCAAGCCACAATGCTTCTTTCACAACTTCAGTGAAGGTGATATATCCCGCTTGAGTGTTTGATAAGGCAACAACCTTCTCAAGTGTCTCTTTCCAACTAATTGTTGTGCCAAACATAATGAACACATATTGAGAAATAGATTTCCTAGAATCCATACAACCTGTATAGTTAGAGTTCACATACCCTTCAATTTCTACTTTGCTATCTTCACCATAGGCTCCAACATAAATTAGGACTCTGTTTAGAGACCCATTCATGTACCATAAAACTAGATTCAATGCTTTCCAATGAGTCTTTCCAAGATTTTTCATGTACATGCTTACAAGAGTTACTGATTATGCTATGTCGGGTCTAGTACAAACCATATCATACATTAAATAATATACTATGTTAGCACATGGGATACTATTCATAGAAGCTCTTTCGACCTCAGTAGCTGGACACTTATCTATACCTAGCTTAAATTGAGGGTTTGTCGGAGTAACAACAGACTATGAATTTGACATACCAAACTTATCGAGAATCTTCTGTAGCTATGCCTCTTGAAATAAGCATAATTTTGAATGCTTTCTATCTTTTCAGATTTCAATCCCAAGAATCCTGGATACAAGTCATAGATCCTTCATATCGAACTCCTTATTGATTTCAGCCTTCACCTTCATTATATCCTCGACATTGTTGCTTGCTATAAGAATATCATCCACATAAAGGAAAAAAGTAATAAATGATTTTCCAGGTCGAAATCTAAAGTAAACACAATGGTCAAACTGACTTCTAATGAAACATATGTGTGCCAAGAACTTTTCGAATCTCCTATTCCATTGTCGAGGATATTGTTTATGTACATATAAATATCTATTCAACTTGCACACATAATCTTCTTTTCTCTTTTTTGCACACCCTCCTAGTTGCTTCATCAGGATTGTTTCATCTAAATCCCCATACAAGAAAGCAGTCTTCACATCTATTTTTTCCAGTTCTAGATTAAATTGTGACACCATAGAAAGTAACATTTGAATGGATATGTACTTCACAATAGGAGATAACACATCATTGAAGTCGACACCTTAATTATGAGTGAAACACCCCTTGCGACCAATATTGCCTTGTATCTCTTCGACACCACTTCTTCAATTCCTTCCCTAACTTTGAAAATCCACTTACAGCTAACTAACATGGATCCAACAGGTTTCTTGATCAGTTCCCATGTGTGATTATCATGAAGAGATTTCATCTCATCACCCACAGCCTTTATCCATTCAGTCTTACCTCATAACTTCCTTATAGTCTCTAGGTTCTTCACCTAGAACCTCACTTGCATAGATTAAGGAATAAACTATGATATCTACATACCCAAGTCTCTGAGTTGGATTGATGACTCTTCTAAGCCTATCTCTTGCCAACAGTTAGCCATCAATATTTTTCTCAACTTCCTTGGTATCTTTAGTATCTTGTGCTTTTTCTTTGACTTGATCTGGGATACATAATTCAACATCGACATGCTCTCCCTCAGCAGGAATATCTTCTGGTTCCATCTATTCTTCAGATATCTCTGCACTTCGACCAACATCATCATTTTTCTTGAAACCCATCTCAGATTTATTGAAAATTACATCTCAATTGGTGATACACCTCTTGTAACCTATCTCTAGGCACCATAACTTATAAGCTTTGACTCCTTCAAGATGTCCCATGAACGTGCATCTCAGAGCTCTAGGTTCGACCTTGTTTTGCATAATGTGAGCATAGGATACATAGCCAAATATTCTAAGTTTATCGAGATCTGGTGGATGTCCCAACCAAACTTCTTCAGGTGTCTTCATATCTAACACAATCAAATGACATCTGTTTATAAGATTTGTTACTGCCAAAACACCATCTACCCAAAATATTTTATTTGATCCATTGCTAGTTAATATGCATCTAACTCTTTCTAAAATGGTTCGATTAACACTTTCATCTAGACCATTTTGATAGGGAGTACCCACAGTAGTTATGTGCCTCATAATACCAGAGGTTTCACAAAAACCGTCAAACGCCTCATTGCATAACTCAAGGCCATTGTTGGTTCTCAACCTATTGACCTTTTTGCTAGTATGATTTTCGACCATAGTCTTCCAACTTTTGAAATTCTCAAAAGTTTCATCCTTAGTCTTCTGGATGAATAATCATAATTTTCTTGAATAATCATCAACTATAGATAGATAATACCTTGCTCATGAATGTGATGGACACCTTGTAGGCCTCTAAAGATCATCATGAATATAATCAAGGGATCCATGTGTTCTTTTTTTGCCTTTATTGAACTTCACTCAACAAGATTTTCCAAGCACACAAGGTTCACAAAAGTTTAGCTTTTTGACTTTGTCTGCACCAAGCAAATTTTGTTTCCCCAATTCGACCAGACCCCTTTCACTGACATGGATCAATCTCATGTGCAAAATTTCTATCTTCCACAAAGGTTTCATTGATGGTTTAACACCCTATTTAAATATTTAGTCATTTTGTGTTTGATTTTGAAATTGTATTGGCTTGATTAAGAGTATGTGGTTAAAGGTGAGTGTGATAACTTAGTATGGTTGATCAATTAGAATAAAACATTATAATAATATTATAATAATAACATAATAGGTAATAAATGATATATTATTACTATTATTAGAATTAAGAAAAATAAATTATAATTAGGGAGAAAGAAGTGAGATGGTTGAGAATCAGTTATCACGTAAAAAGAAAGAAGAGAACAAGGCAAAGTTAGGACAAGAGGAATTATCCCACAATTGTTAGATGAAGAAAACACTTGGAGTTAAGGTAAGGGGGAGAATGGGTTTCTTAATGGTGATTAGAACATGAGAGGGTAATGAGGGTTCCTTACACCCACAAAGATACACTCGATCAAACGAACTTCTTCTCAATCATTTCTTCCAATTGTTTCTTCAACTCGCTCAACTCTGAAGCTGATATTCTGTAAGCAGCCATCAATACTGGACTTGTACCATTCATACCAGATAACTTCAAACTCAACGCATTAGCATATTCTCGCGAAATAAATGAACGACTCGCACCAGTATCAATAATAGCAACCAATTCAACATATTAATAAAACAAGTATCTCAAATCAAGTTATTCTTCTTGGAATTCTTTGATCCACTCAAAGCAAAACCTTTCCTGTTAGTATGGGCAGTAGCGTCCTTCTTCGGCTTTTGACACTGGGTAGTGATATGACAGTGCTCTTCATAATTGAAATAGGTTGGACCATCGTTATTGTATTCAGGAGCACGATGACTCGCCTTGCCACATTTGTAACATACCAACACCTTATTCTCACATTCATTGGAACAATGACCTTGTTCACCACACCTATAACACTTGACAGGAGCGATAGCTCCTTCCCCATTTTTTATCTTCCCATCATAAACCTTCTGTTTCCCTTTATCAGTCGGGGGCATCACAAGGATTCTTACGGTCATGATACTATTTTCCTCTTTTCTCATTCAAACTCTTGTAGTGATCCGAATGAGCTTTGTTGTTCTCTTCATAGATTCTACAACTTTTCACTAACTCATGAAACACATAGATATGTTTATACCCAATTGTCCATTTATTTTTGGATGCAAACCGTTCTCGAACTTGACACTCTTCGAGAACTTAGTTGTTGCTTCATTGTAATATGGATAATACTTTGCCAGTTCCATAAACCTCGAAGCATACTCAATCAGAGTAAGATTCCATTGTTTTAACTCTAGAAAATCCATCTATTTATTTCCGCGTACATGCTTGGGAAAGTACTTCCTCAAAAACTCCCTGCTGAGCACAACCCAAGTAATAACTTCACCTAGTGCTGTCAGTCTCTGACGGGTAACAACCCACCAGTCATCAGATTCTTCTGCCAGTTGATGCGTGGAAAACCACACCTTTTGCGCCTCTGAGCAATGCATGACTCAAAAGATCCTTTCAATCTCGTTGAGCCAAGTTTGTACTCCATCAGGATCACACCGACCCTTGAAAACACAGGCGAGTGATTCCTCTAAAATGTATCCAAAATGTGGGATCCATCATTCCCTCCAGCATTAGGCTGATGTTGCACAACCTGCAAAGTAGCAGCAATCACAATATCATTCCTTCCAGCCATTTTGATATTTCACACCAATAACAATCACAATGGTTAGAAAATATCTTGACACTATTTCACTGTCATACACTACAAACTCAATAACCTGGCCAAACATATCGACCTTCTCTAATACCACTAATGTAACACCATCCTAAACCCCACGAGTATTATATGTAGTTAATCATAGTATTTCACCAACAAGGGTGTCACATCTTCACATAAGACATCATACATGTAAGACATATCCTACTCCATATCATGGGTTCTCATAAATAAAGCATTTATCTCTTTCAATCATATAATTACAAAACTTCAACACTTCCCAGCGGAATTTATTGTCTCAAAACATCATCACATAAAAACTTACGAAAAACTAAGTATCATCACATTTCCTTGTTCATAAGTTTGAACTTCAAAACATCTTAAAACAAATCAATGTATTCTCAACTAAATCATGTCAACAAGAATGTTCTATTTAATTCAAACGATCCCAAGAACCCGATGTTACATATCAGGGCAATACCCTTTGTATTTGCGATAAAGCAACTAAAAGGCTTAATGAAGCTATCTTGGAGATTATATGTTTATTCCTAATTACATGTATGTTACCCACATGTAGAGGCATCATTTCCAAATAGAAAGGGTGAGTAAATATTAATCATTATAAAAGACATAAGGATTAAATATAGTAGTTAAAATACAACACCAAGGAAAACACTGCATCATCTAAGCTTCATGTCATACTCACACCTTGTAGAAATTATAATTCTATCCAAACACATGGTAATAACATCAAATAGAAATTATCATAAACTGTATATACACAAAGATAACTATAGGAAAGCATCATGCAATGCCAAACATAATCCTATGCAACTTCGTTAGATTCATACATGTGGTACGAAAACTTCACTGATGACTCAATCATCATTATCTCCAAAGATCCCCACCAATAGGATCGATTCCCCACTTGGAAACATAGCACATCACAATTTGCATCAAATCCATACTATGGGATTGAGGCCTTTAATGGACTAAAGTCCTAACAACATCACTGGACCGAAGTCCTAAAATATGCCATGAATGCATAATGTACAACAACATAATAAACACTACCACAACTAGTCAAAACACATCATCATCCATGAATTCATCACATGTCATGACATACATCATTTATATACATAACATCATCACAACAATCATCATATCATCATAACCACAACATAGTATCATCATAGTATCAATAACTCATCATACAACACACGTCATGGTAATCCATCACAAAGAAATCTATTTTTATCATGTTCTAGGTACTGGAAATATACATCTTATCCCTAATTTTATTCCACCTAATTATAGTTCATAGCGTCATCTTCCTAACGCTTCGAACGATGCATTAATCAAAGTCCTAAAACTCAAGTTATGACACTTTTTAAAATACTACTGCTATCTATCGCCTGATGATCACACATCCCTTCCTTTCTAGTCTCCACTGCCTAGCGCTGCCTACTGCTCTCCTGGTGCTGCCCCTTTCTCCTTAGCATCGCCCAACGATGGATCACCCTCATACAAAATCCAGAGTACATGTTTTTACTCCATTCCCATTTCCCCTTGCTCTCCCGACACTGCTGGAGTGAGGCTCCATCATCCGACTATGTAAGTCCACCGCATGGCACTACTGCGTGAACAAGATTTTCCTATTGCAATTTCAGCAATGCACCAGTCCCAAATTCATGCGATTTCTTCACATTAGAGGTCTCAATTCATCACAATTGAAATTATGGCATCAGATATGAGATGTCAAATGATGTCACGACACTAATATTTGTTTTATGAACACTTACAATACAAAATTTAAATAGCAGAAAACAATAAAAACACAGTGAATTATTTACCCAGTTCGGTTCCAACCAACCTACGTCCGAGGGCTACCAAGCCAGGGATGAAGTCCACTATTATCAGTATTAATTTAGATTTAAACCTCCATATTTACATCCTCACTTAATCACTACCCAATGACCCTTCTACCTAAGAAACCTATCCTAGATATGAGAACCTCCGCTCACTCCCTAATCATACATGGTGACAATCAACAACAACAAATATTGAAGATACCCTTCAAAGACACACAATCACTCTTGCTTCAAAGCTTATGGTGATTGACAAAGTACAACTCAACTAACGTCCTACTCAAGTATCAAAGAATACTAGAGAGACTCACAATTAACAACCAACAAATAAACAACCAACAATATAAATTCTAAGTCTAAGTTCGTTTGGAATGGCCAACCTGTAAAACAAGGTTTGCAGTCCTTAAATAGAGTAACATCAGCTAGGGTTGCTTTACTCACAAGTCTTCAATGTCCTAAGCTTTCTCCACTGAATTAGGACATAAAATCTCCAAGAATATTGATGAAGAACGTTACATAAGCTTCCTTAATCGAAGCATACAAATTAAAATAATCTGACTTCCTAAAACATCTGAACTTAAAACAGTTCAGTTCAGTTTCACATGTCAAGACACCTGTTGTGACATCTGCTGTTTCAGCATTCTTCATGATATTTTTCTGAGCAGAATGCTTTACCAAAATTGCTTCCAATCAATAGAACCAACAAACTCCCCATTTGGCAAGTTTTGGCTAAAACATTACTTGGGGTACAAGCTATACAATTTAAAATCACAGCATCACAATTAACACTAATAGTCAAGCACATATAGTAGAGCAACATAATAAAATTAGCATCACACACATAACAAAGATATAGCAGTGGAAAAATAGATGTTCAAACATCAATTGGAACATTCATAGATGCAACATTTTACTCCCCATGCACACATCATCATCATTGTTCACAGATGCACAAGTTCACAGATGCACAAGCAATGTCATTAGCTCCCCCTGCACACAACATCATCAACATTTGGAAGCACAAACAAACAAACAATTAACACATTTTACTGCTCATTCACACACTACCAGTGGAAGCACATATTGCACACACAGTAAAATATTCATCATTTCTTTGGTCCACCGCAGTCATCTGGAGCAGCATGATATCTACTCCCCTTTTTAGCCATAATATGCAAAAGTTGAGGAGAGCAATCAGTAATTGCTACGCATATTCATGGATGCAGATACCAAGTTTGCCTCTTAAGGTTTCAAATTGGTTTGCATCTAATGCTTTGGTGAAGATATATGCGGTTGTCTTTCAGTAGTTACATGTTCCAGTGTAACTATTTTATCTTCAACAGGGTCTCATATCAAGTGGTGGTGAATGTCAATGTGTTTGGTTCTGCTGTGTTGAATAGGATTTTTGGATATGTTGATAACACTTAAATTATCACAATATAATGTCATGACATCTTGTTTAACATTGTATTCCTTCAGCATTTGTTTCATCCAAATTAGCTAAGAGCAAATGCTTTATGCAGCTATGTATTCAGCTTCCGCAGTTGAGAGGTAGACACAATTTTGTTTCTTGATGAACCATGAAATAAGATTGTTGCCCAAGAAGAAGCATCCTCCAGATGTACTTTTTTTGTCATCTGCACTTCCTGTCCAGTCAACATCACAATATCCACTTAGAACACAGTTGGATCCGTGAGAGTATAATATGCCATAGTAAGATGTCCCATTGACATATTTTAGTATTCTCTTTACTTGATTGATATGGATCATTTTGGGTTCAGCTTGATATCTGGCGCATACTCTAACAACAAAAGAAATGTTTGGCCTGCTAGATGTGAGGTATAGTAAACTTCCTATCATACTTCGATAGAGACTTTGATCAACACTAACACCTGTTTCATCTTTAGATAACTTCAAATGAGTAGGAGCATGTTTTCTTTTGTGACTTGCATTCTCCATTCCAAATTTCTTTACAATATTCTTGGCATACTACTTTGAGATAGGAATATGGAGTCTTCCATCTGTTTAACTTGTAGACCAAGGAAGTAAGTAAATTTCCCAACAAGACTCCTTTCAAATTTTGACTGCATTTGTTTGACAAAATGTTGAACCATTTCATCAAACATCCCACCAAAAATGATGTCATCAATATAGATTTGAGCAATCATGAGACATCCTCCTTCGTCTTTGAAAAACAAGGTTTTGTCTATGATGCCTTTCCTGTATCCATTTTCAACTAGGAACTCAGTCATCCTTTCATAACAAGATCTGTGAGCTTGCTTCAAGCCATATAGATCTTTCCTCAATTTGTATGCGTGGTTGGGTATTGTGGGATAAACAAATACTTTTGGCTCTTCCATATATATTTCCTCATTTAAGTAGCCATTTAGGAAGCCACTTTTCACATCCATTTGAAAAGTTTGATCTTTAGAATTCAAGCAAATCCTAGTAGTAGTCTGATTGACTCAAGACGAGCTACTGGGGAAAAGGTTTCATCAAAGTCTGTTCCTTCTATTTGAATGTATCCTTGAGCAACTAGTCTTTCTTTGTTTCTGGTAATCACTCCTTCTTCGCCAGACTTATTCTTGTAAACCCATTTGGTGTCAATGACATTGATTTCTTATGGTTTTAGAACTAGATTCCAAACTTCATTCCTCTTGAATTGTTCTAGTTCTTCTTGCATGACATTGATCCATAATTCATCTTTTAAAGCTTCATGGACATTCTTAGGCTCAATTTTTGAGACAAAACATGAGTTAGTGATAACTTCTCTTGATCTAGTGGTGACTTCTTTGTTTGGATCTCCTATGATGAGCTCTTTGGGATGGTCTTTCTGAATTCTTATAGAGGATCCTTTGTTGACTTGATTACCTAGAGGTTCTTCATTATTTGGAGGAGGATCCTCGTGCTCATCTGTGGTATCGGCTGAAGTGTCTTCTAGCGATGTTTCGACATTTCCTAAGACATCAACTTCCTCATTCCATCCTCTATCATCAACAACGACATTTATGGACTCCAACATAACTTTAGTTCTAGTGTTGAAGACTCTATAGGATCTGCTGTTTGTGGAGTATCCAAGGAATATTCCTTCATCACTCTTGGGGTCCATCTTTCTCCTTTGTTCTCGATCAACTAAGATATAGAATTCACTTCCAAAGATATGGAAGTATTTGATAGTAGGTTTTCCTCCCTTCCACATTTCATAAATGGTATTTGATGTACCTTTTCTCAGAGTTACTCTGTTGTGAATATAGCACGCAGTGTTCATGGCTTCAGCCCAAAAGTGGTAGGGTAATTTCTTAGCATGAATCATTGCTCTAGCAGATTCTTTTAAGGCTCTATTTTTTCGCTCCACAATCCCATTTTGTTGAGGACTAATGGGGGCTGATAATTCATGACTGATTCCTTCAGAGGAACAAAACTCAACAAATTTGCTGTTTTCAAACTCTTTTCCATGGTCACTTCTGATTCTGATCACATAACTGTCCTTTTCTCGTTGAATCCTTTGGCAAAGGTCTTTGAAGACATCAAAGACTTCTTTTTTATCCCTGATAAAATTTACCCAGGTATATCTGGAGTAATCATCCACAACCACATAGGCATATTTCTTTCCACCAAGACTTTCTACTTGCATTGGTCCCATTAAATCCACGTGAATCAGTTCTAAGACTTTTGTTGTGGTGAGATGTTGAACCTTTTGAAGTGACATCTTGGTTTACTTCCCAATTTAGCATTCTCCACAAACTATTATTTCTTCAATAATCAGTTTGGGGATTCCTCTCACTGCTTCCATAGAGATAATTCTCTTTATTCCCTTCAAGTGTAAATGTTCTAACTTCTGATGCCATATTTTAACTTCGTCTTCCTTGGCTCGAGAGCAAGTTGAAGATAGAATTAAGTCTTCAGTTATCAATAAGTAGTAGTTATCTTTGGATCTGACACCTTTCATTACTACTTCACCTTTCTTATTTGTAACTATACATTAAGATTTTGTGAAGTTCACCTTAAATTCTTGATCACAGAGTTGACTAATGCTTATCAGATTAGTTGTTAGACCTTTGACAAGTAACACATTTTAAAGATTTGGAATTCTTGGGCAATCTAGTTTTCCAACTCCTTTGATTTCTCCTTTAGCTCCATCTCCAAAGGTCATAAAACTAGTAGAGTGGGATATGATACCCACTAATAAGTTTTTAACTCCAGTCATGTGTCTTAAGCATCCACTGTCAAAGTACCAGTTTTTTTTAGTTGAGGCTCTAAGAGATGTATGAGCTATGAAAATGTTAATAAAAGCCTTAGGAACCCACTGTTTTGTATTTCTTGTAGTGTGCATAGTTTGAGGAATCTTGGGTTGAGATACAAGCCTTGGATATCCATGCAGATTATAGCAAAAAGACTTTATATGACCAAATCGGCCACAGTAGTAACACCTCTAGTGTTGATGTCTTCTTTTGGAGTGTCTAATATTCCCACTTCCATGATATTGAGACATGTGTTTTAACATTTGTGGTTTAGTCTGAATATTATTCAAGTTTTAGTGACATTCTCTTTTGGTTATTTCACTATATCCCAAACTACTCATATCTTTTTTATTTCTTCTAGTCTGAAGTATTTTGTCTAATGCATCAGATCCTCTATTCAGCATTCTAACAGATTTGGTTAAGTTGGCGAGTTCAGTTTTGAGCATAATTACTTCATGTTCTAACTTGAAGATGGAATTTAAATCCTTCTTCTTTTATGCTTTAATGTGACTGATCACCAAAGTTGAGTCTCCATATACTTGCAAGAATTTGATTCTCAAGTCAAGAGCAGCTTTGATACCCATGACGCACGCTTCGTATTCGACCATGTTGTTGGTGTAGTCGAAACATAGTCTGGAGGTGAAAGACGTGTGTCCGCCTTTAGGAGATGTAATGATGGAGCCAATACCATTCCCAAGTGCATTTGAGGCTCCACCAAAGATCATGGTCCATCGGGATCTTGGTCCAGGTCCTTCGTCTGGTCCAGGTTCTTCGCAATTAGTGACTAACATAATATCCTCAACTGGAAACTCAAAATACATAGACTGATAGTCATCTATGGCTTGATGAGCCAAATGACCGGCTACTATACTTCCTTTAATCGCCTTCTGAGTAGTATACTGGATGTCGTATTCAGTCAAGATCATTTGCCATCTTGCTATTCTTCCGGAGAGAGCAAGTTTCTCGAATATGTATTTTATCGGATCCATCTTAGAGATCAATTAGGTAGTGTGAGTCAACATATACTGTCTTAGTCGGCGAGCAGCCCAAGCCAAAGTGCTGCAAGTTTTCTCAAGCTGTGAGTATCTTGTTTCACAGTCGGTAAACGTTTTGCTAAGGTAGTATATTGTATACTCTTTTTGACCAGACTCGTCATGTTGTCCCAACACACACCCCATTGAGTTCTCTAATACTATTAAGTACATGATAAGAGGTCTTTCTTTGATAGGTGGCATCAGGATAAAAGGATTTTGTAGTTACTCCTTAATTTTGTCAAAAGCTGTCTGGAAATCATCGTTCCATTTCACTACTTGATCTTTCTTCAGTAACTTGAAGATTGGCTCATAAGTAGCAGTTAAATGTGCAATGAATCGGCAATGTAATTTAGTCGTCCCAAGAAACCTCGACTCTTTCTCGGACGGGAGTGGCATTTCTTGAATAACTTTAACCTTGGTGGTCAAATTCAATACCTTTACCACCGATAATAAATCCTGTGAGTTTACAGATCCGACTCCTGTGCACTTGTTAGATTAAGTCTTAGTCTGTATTTCTTCAATCTATCAAACAACTTTCGCAAATGATCGAGATGTTCCTCTTCAGTTTGTGATCGAGCTATCATGTCGTCAACGTAGACCTCTATCTCGTGATGAATCATGTCATGGAATAAAGCTACCATGGCACGCTGATATGTGGCGCCTGCTCTTCATCCGAACGACATGACTTTGTAACAGAATGTGCCCCACTGTGTAACGAAAGTAGTCTTGTCCATGTCTTCACAACCATTTTGATCTGATTGTAACTGGAGAAACCATCCATGAAGGAGAAAACCTTGTGTTGAGCGGTGTTGTCAACCAGGACATCAATATGAGGAAGTGGAAAATCATCTTTCGGACTTGCTCTGTTTAGATCTCGATAGTCCACACACATACGTACTTTGCCATCCTTCTTAGGTACGGGCACCACGTTCGCAACCCACTGTGGATAAGAAGTAACAGCTAGGAAACTAGCATTGAACTATTTCATAACTTCGGCTTTGATTTTCTCGGACATCTCAGGATGCATACGACGATCCTTTTGCTTCACTCGGAGAAAACCTTCTTTTGTCGGTAGTCGGTGTACCATAATGTCAATGTCTAAACCTGACATGTCTTCATAGGACCAAGCAAAAATCTCGATATAGTCTCGCAGCATCTGGACCAATCTCTCTTTGACATTGCTCTCAAGACTTGCTCCTATCTTGATTTCCTTTCTGTCTTCGTCAGTACCTAGATTCACAACCTCCACTGGTTCCTCGTGTTGCTGTATAACCTGTTCTTCCTGTTGTAGTAGTCTGATAAGTTCTCTTGGCACTTCACAATCTTCCTCACCTTCGTCTTCGGCTTGGTAGATCGGATTATCGAAGTCATATTTAGTAATAGCAGAGTCATTATCAACGAGATTCAGAGTGAATCTGCAGTGTATCTTGTGGGTGTGTGTAAGAACACATAGTTTTTTGAAAGGATGATAAATTAAAAAGAAAGAAAAGAGCAAAGTATTTGAATGCAAAAGTCCAATTATTTATTGAATGAAAATATGCGAATGACAAATAACAACCCTCACAAACGAGCCGTGGTGCCCTGGGTAAGGCACTAGGCTTAAATTTTATTGTTCAAAGCGTAAAAAGCGAAAAGCATAACAGAAAAAAGAAATTACTCCCGTCTAAAGGAGACTGGTATGAAATCTTCAGTCTTCCAATTATTGAGTCTGTTGTTTGGAGTCGGGAAGATCCAATTGTTGATGTCGAATTCACCATCGTCGTCTTCTATAGCATGGACTCTGCTTTTGTTGATGTGGAAAGGAAGTTTGCCGGCACGTTCGTGTCGTATCATATTCTGACCTTTGATAGTGAAGCCTAAACTAGTCTTGTCAGACTTGAATGGAAAATCTAGGAGTTGACCCCAAATGATACAGTCTCCTTATTCAACCGCAGCTTTGGCGTCTTTCAGTGAGACCATCTTCGACAAATTCACCTTCCATTTCGATGTATCGAAATGACTGCAGATGGCTTACCATATATTCTTCTTCACCGCATACTGTAACAATCTTCCCCTTCATTGGGTACTTCAGCTTCTGATGTAGGATAGAGGTGATAGCGCCTTCCCCATGTATCCAAGGGTGTCCGAGTAGGCAAGAGTAAGCTGGACGAATGTCCATGACAAAGAAAGTAAAGTCGAAAGTCTGGGAACCGACTTTAACTGGCAGGATGAGCTCTCCAAGCACTGTTCTTTTCGAACCATCAAAAGCTCTTACAATTATGTCACTGGGCTTCATGACCACTTCTCCAGCATTAAGTCGGTTGAGAGCGCTCTTCGGCAGAACATTCAGAGCAGAACCAATATCCACCAATACGTGAGACAATTTAGTTCCCTTGCATTCAATGGAGATGTGCAAGGCTTTGTTGTGCTTCCTTTCGGCAAAAGTTAAATAAGCATCAGAGAAACCTAAACCATTGTTGATGGTCAGGCTATCACTACATCCTTCGAATTGATCAACAATAGTGTCTTGCGGTATGTCAGCATTCTTCAGAAATTTTACTAAGGCTTTAACATGAGCCTTAGAGCACAATAGTAGAGCTAGCATGGATATTTTGGATGGAGTTTGTCCAAACTGTTCCACAACGTTGTAGTTGCTCTTCTTGATGATCTTTAAAATTTCCTCCTTTTCTTGCTTGGAGGTATCCTCAACAACTTCCTTTGGTAGTTATGGCTGAGCAGGATGAGTTACTGGTTCTTTCCCTCTTGCTTTGGGAACTGGTTTGATAGCAGGAATGCGAGTTGGTGTAGAAGTATTTTTCGGAGGAGAGATCTATGGAGAAAATACTCTTCCGGTTCTAGTTACCTTGCTTGATCCGGTGATGTTGCCGATGTCAGGATCGGTAGCTTCAACTGCAATGTCTTCGATGGTCAAAGGTTCTTGCTTGACTCCATGATAGTAAACCTCAGCTCCATAGTTCCAAGGTATAGCTTTGTCAGAGGAATATGGAATTGGTCTGTGCGAGGTAATAATGAGAGGTGCCACCCTAGGCGTAGGATCGGCAGAGGTGATCCTTATTGTGTTCACATCAGCATACTCTTCTGGGAAATCGTCTCCCCATCCGGTTGCCTTGATATCTTCGATTGGAATCTTGTAGCTTTCGGGAGCAGTATATTTCACCATGAAATCAAACTTTCCACTTGGATGCCCCAAGGTATCCTGCACTGTATGGCTTCGCCACGCCTTTGATCTTCGATTTTTAGAAACGCCTTCACGTTCTCCATGATGGAGGTTTCGAAATAACACTTCTCGGTTGTCCATCATCCGTTGAATACGCCTCTTCAACCAAGAACATCCATCTGATTCAGATGTACACCAACGACAGTTATCAAGGCATCCTGGAAATACACTGGCTTGCAACAAATGTTTCTTGACAGTCATCAGAGGAGTAGTAAGCTCATTCACATCATAAACATAAGAGTCATTGTCAATAGTATTGGCACTTTACCATGGTCGTGCATTGTGCATTGATCACATTCGAGTTTCGACAGGAGGGTCGAATTTAATTTCCCTTGCTTCAATCATGTCTTGAATCTTGTTCTTCAGGGCCCAACAGTTTTTGGTGTCGTGCCCTGGGCTGTTGGAGTGGTATGCACACCTTGCATTTATACTTTGGAGAGGAAGTGTTGACGTGTTGAGGAGGATCCCTCAAAGTAATCAGCTTTGCTTTCAACATGTGTTGTAGTGTTTGAGATGACGACATGTTGATCTTCATAAATTGTCTTTGTGGCGCGTTCTGCATACGTGTGTTGTCTCATTGAGGTTGCGCTGGTGTGATATTAGAGATCACAACTTCCCCCATAGATTGAGTGTGATCATCTTTGTCACGACTCTTCTGACCGTACACAACATTGGCTTCTTTCTTACCACCGAAAGATCTTTTCGCAACATTTGAAGACGACTCTACCTGTATTTTTCTGCTGTTGATTTCGGCTTCGATACGTTCGCCTGTCAATATTAGCTCGGTGAATTTGGCTGAAGAGTTTCCAATCAGATGATTGAAGAATGGGCCTGTCAGTGTTCCCATGAACATATCAACCAACTTCGTATTAGACAAAGGTGGTTGAACTCTGCCTGCTAGATCTCTCCACTCTGAGCATATTCTTTGAACTTCTCGTCACGACCCATAGACATGCTCTGTAGTTGCATGCGGGTAGGTGCCAATGCAGCCATTGTACTGGTACTGCTTGTAGAAAGCATCTGCTAAGTCATTCCAGGTATGAATTTGGGTACTCTCTAGCTGGTAATACCAGTCTAACTGAGTTCTGGATAAACTCTCTTGAAAGAAATTGATCCACAATTTCCTGTCTTCAGTATGAGGATGGATCTTCTGAACATAGGACTTTAGATGTAGCTTCGGGAAAGAGATGCGGTCATACTTGGAAAAGGTAGGAACTTTGAATTTGCGGGGAATTACCACACCAGGAACAAGACTCAGATTATCAAAGTTAAGCCCTATCATTTTCAGATTTTCCACGGCATTCAGACGATCTTCAAGTTGCTTATATTTTTCGTGTCGATGATATTGCTCGCTCATATAGTCTTCCTTCGCTTTCAAACTCATGATGGCTTCCTTCATTATTTTTGATGCTGCCTTCAGTTTCACCGCTCTTGTCTGAGAATTCAAATTGTCTGACCACCCTAGCTGGACCCTCGTGATGTCTTCCCATGTTGAGAATACCAATGGTCTTCTTCGTTCTGGTGATGATCATCTTCAGATCTTTCTGGCTTTGGGCCAAATTGGTGAACATCTCCTGGAATTGGGCGTTCTGAGCCTGGAGATCTTTGACAGTCTGTTCAAGAGTCTTTTTTGCTGAAATAAACAGCGAGAGAATAAGAAAACCGGTATTCAATTTACCTGTTATGAAATGTTATGCCATGATATGGATGTTATGCGATGCAATGTTTTCAAGGACCTTAGGAATTTAAATTTGTTAAACAAGCACGAACAAATTTTTTATTAGTTTATCTTTTAGCAAGTACAAAAGAAAGCTTTGTGTTGAAGTAGGTATTGATGCTTTGCTCCTCGTGAAGTAGCTTCGTCAGCTCTAATACCTTCTTCTAACTTGCATGGCATTGAACTTCGAATGTATCCCTTTCTTCTTTAAGTTGAATCCAGGATCTCTTCAAGTCTTCGAAATTAGTAGGCATGTCCGAATGGAGAATGGTATAGGGTTTGTCACCTATAGCAACAGGTTCCATAAGCACTTGTAGAACAGCTGTAAACGACATCATGAGGTTTTGAGCTCGAGCTCGCACCCATTTGAGGTAAGGTTTCCAAGGAATGGAATTTTTGTGCCCCAAAGTCTTGGTATCAGTCTTCTTCACCATGCCCCAAGCGTGCACAAACCTTCGACGGTAGTTCTGGAGATCATTTTTGTAGTCAAACACAATGTCTTGGAGAAGCATATCATGAGGACCATCTCTTCGAGCATAACCAAAATGACGTAGAGCTAGAGAAGGGTTGGAAGTGATACCTCCCCTTATGCCAAGAATTGATACATTAGGGAATTCACCACAACGCTTAATGAAAGTGAAGTCCTTTTGAGAAAAAAGACACCAACGAATATTTGAATGAGAGAGTGACATCAGTGATCGGAAAAATAGCAAGTGTACTATTTTAGCCGATGTAGTTATAATGAGTTTCCCCAAGTATCGATCTCGAGGACTGCAGAGTAAATACCTATCGTGCTCTTAATTCAATTGAACAAAAACAATGGTTGGGTTGATTTTAAAAGTTTCAATTACGCTTGTAACAAGTGATGACTGATGAAATATAATGAGAATGATGCTAGGGTGAGTGGTTGATTTAACAAAACTATGACCGAATCCGATTTCCTCATTGCATATGAAAACTATCAATTACCTATCTCTAGATTGTTCTTCCTTAAGTCCTTAATGAAGACACTATTAAAACCCTAATCCTTATTCAAATGTCCATTCGAACAACTCTTAGTTTTAACCATAACGATAACGAGAATTCAAGTGATTAAAAAGAGTTCCTAGTCCTAGGTGAGACTCCTAATAACCTAATTATGTAGAAACCCTAACAATCACACCCGCCAATTGTTAGTCATAGGTATACATGTATTTGTCCGATACATAATCATAAGAACACCACACAATTAAATTGAAATAGATAAACATGCATTAAGGAAATCAAGAATCGAATTCATACAATCATCAAACTGTGACCACCCCTAGCATTGGGGGTTTAGCCTCATAATATTAGAAGAAAACAACAAATAAGAGTTAAACATTACAAAGAATTATGATGGCTTTGATCTTCAATGGTGGTTGCCCTTGAATCTCGCCTCTCGAATTCCTCTTTGTCGCTCTCCTCCTCTCGTGATACTTTTTTCCTAATTTTCAAAAAGTCCTTCTCTTTTCCCAAAATTCCTTCTAATAGTCTCACCACATCCCAACATTAGCCAAAGTCCAAAATACCCTTAATGACAAAGAAGAGATCCAAAACTCAAAAATAAAGTTTCCTCACGGCCCATCAACACGGGTCGTGTTGATTAACACGGTGCCCGTGTTGGTCTTCAAAATCCAAGGAACTCTGTGTCAATCAACACGGGTCAGGTTGATGAACACGGGTGCCCGTGTTGATCCACGACTGGGCTAATTTTCACTTTCCACTAGCTTTTCAACACGTGTTGATTCACACGGTGTTGATTCCTCCTCCGTAGCCTCTAATATTCTGATTTTTTCACTTCTTTTGCCCCGATTTGTTCTGTTTCATTCTTCTAACCCTGAAAACACTTAAACACATAACCAAAGCGTAAAATGCAATAAAAAGACATATAACACTAGACAAATAAAAGAAACGATAACGAAACTCAATGCTAAATAACTGTGTAAAAACCACCGATCAATCAGCCTTTGAGACCACTTCAATCTTTGCTCGTTCTTCATTACTGATTGAGAAAGGTGCGAAATAAACCACCTGGAAAGTAACGGTATGCAACACATGAGAGTTCCTTGTCTTTTGATAGTACGAGTATGGAGAGAATGCAAAATGTCTCCAAGTAAGGTAGGCACAAGATTACAAGTGAGAAATATCTTGATGGCGTTCACGTCTATGAACTAATCTGGATTAGGAGATAGCACCAAGCCATAGATTAGCAAGGCCAAAATGTCTTCGAATGCATGGAAACTCATAGCCTTTAGGAATTCTCGAGCTTTCTTTATCAGAAATTTAGCAAGCAAACCCTTAACTCCGCTTCTTGTTTCCCAATTAGCTTCAATGTCTGACCACTTTAGATGTAACGCTGATGCGATGTCTTCGTATTTCAAAGCTTTTTCTGAACCGGTGAATGGTATCTGATCAAGGATAGGTATCCCAAGTAGCTCAGAGAACTCTTCCAATGTAGGCACCAACTGATAATTCTGGGAATGTAAAGCAGTGATGTTTCGGATCGAAGAACTGGGAATACGACGTGCATCATATCTTCTTCAAAACCGGAGATAACCAAGTCAAGTAGATAACCATGCCTTTTGATAAACTGAGCATGATCGGGAACTTCTGAAACTAATTCTTTGAATTGAGAAGGTATACCCACGAAGTTGATTCGAATAGTCTTCCTGGAAGCCATAACTCCTACAAAATAGAGCAAAGATAAATCCCCATGTCCTTGAAATAGTTAGATATGATATGATGTTATGATGTCATGTTTAAAACAAGTAGCAAGCACAAGCAATTCACACAATAGCCCTAGGTTTAAGGCTTGCATGAGGCATAGGTGTCTACCGTACCAGAGTTTAAGTTGGTTCAACCTGTCTTATAATAGTAACCAGGTTCTAGGAATCTCATATCATTGATCTTTCTCGTAGGCTTTATTTTAATACGACTACCAAGTGGTCGACCAAAACATCCCGAAAGTCGAATCTTAATGAGCGTAGCATCGAGTATCAACCAACTTCAGTCTGCACCGAAGCCGACCATCTCACTACCTTCTAATGGCCAAGATGGATCAATTAGGGTTCTAAAAGTCGAGTTAGTGCTTATGACACCACGCAGACGCTGTCATACCCCAATTTTTGACCTAATATACCACCTCACATTTTCATTATTTCATCTTTAACAGTCCATAACAGAATTAATCGGGTGTGGATTTCACAGGTCAAAATTAGGGTTTCATCAAGTTTTCATCTGATTCAAGAGGCAAGCAATTAGGGTTTGAGTCTTACTCACTTCATTTGATCTATCTTGATCAAATCATCAACCTCTGATCTTCAGATATCCAACTTTTCTCTTTGATCTATCAAGGATCGACCAATTAGGGTTTTTGTCGAGGATGAGCAATCTCTGATTTTCTGATCAATGAATGAATTTTTTGATTAGAGATTGATCTTCATATCCTAAATACAACATGTTGATCTAATTTCTGGATTCAAAACATCACAGAAGTTCACAGAATTCATCAATCAATTTCTGGATCATCAGATGAAATTTCATCTGCACTGAAAAGTCAAACTTTGACTTTTGGTCAACTTTTTTCAAGAAAAAACTTTTTCAATCATCAAAATACCTCAAATGATCCATCATGATCATAAAAAATCAAGAAATTTGAAAAAGTCAACAAAAAGTCAAAAATTTCAACACTTAGAAAATTTTTCAAGTGTTAAAATTTCATACTTTTTCCAAACTTCATGGCATTTTTTCACATAGTTCCACTTTGAATTGGAAAAAACTCAAAACATGAAAGTTGTAGCCCTTGAAACAAGATTTCCAAAATGTCCAAGAACTCTCAAATCCATGGAGTCTAGCTATACTTTTGATTTTGAAACATAGAGCTCCAAAATCCATAATTTTCAAGTACAAACTTTCAAAATTATAGGTCATTTTGCATTTTCTTCTTCTAGAACACATGCCACCTTGCAAAGATAAGCTAGAGTTGATAAAAATCAGTTGGATGTAATTATGAGGGATAAGATCAAAGTTGAGATTTAACCATGGTTAAAAGGAAGCTTCCTTTGCATTTAATGCAAAATGACTTCTTGCCCTAAGGCAAGTTGAAATACAAAAGCCAAACTTTCTCACTTATCTTTCGAACTTGTGACCTATAAATAGAGGTATTGTTTGCAATTTCAAACCACACCAAAGCCATGCAAGAACATGCTTTCTCTCTTCTTTCTTAAAATCCAAGTAACATAGTGAAATTGAGAAATCTTGCATTTTTGAAAATTTGTGAAGAAACATAAGATGTTTGGTGTCTAACATATTGTAAATATCATATGGAATAGGTTTGTAACTTAAAATCAATCCAAGAAACACTGAAAATTAGAATTTGCATTCCATGTTCACAAGCTTGTCAAAACTGCCATAACTATTGAATTTGAACATTGGCTCGAGCAACTTGTGTTTTGATCATCCAAACATCATTAATATACCTCATACGAATGATCCAAACCATTAACATCAACCTGTAACATATCTAACCATGATTTCCAGTTTCACTTTGAGCTGTATGCAGGTCGACTTGGTCAGAACATTCCAAGCTATTCCAGAGCAAGCAAACCATCCTCACACCTTCCACAAGAGCCGTTGGTGCTATAGGAATCACAAAAACGCAACTGGAAACGCTCCAACACAGATTTCGATCTCAACTTGAAAAGGTAAAAGCTCGAACTTCAAACTCCATGATTCTTTGATTCCATTCCAAAAAACTCTTGGCCATTTTGTTTCTGCACTATCAACGATCAATAACCCTCAATCAATTGACAAAATCATTCACCATACACGATTTCAATTAGATTTTTCAGTTTTAGGGTTCTTCGTGTTCTTGAGAAATTCAAAAATGTTAGGCTTAAAATAAATGAAATTAAAGGACATCATTGTGTTCCTGGGATTGAAACGATCAAGTTTGATGTTTACTTCGTTCAATTTCATCAAGAAATAAGAAATCCATGGTCGATCAAGGATCGAGAGGAAGAAAGTGCTGCTTTTTGAAAATTCAAATATCCATTTATAATATTATAACATTAATTGATTTCAATACACGGATGTATTGCCTCCCCAGCGGTTGCCAGCTCACTCTTAAGACTCTCATGCCATGCCTTGCCTAACAGGTCCCGGGTTCGAGTAGCCTTGGGACCATTTTGCCAAACTTTTTAATTTTTTCACTTCATTTTTTACCAAACTTTGACTTTTTCAAAACCCAATCAAAACTCCTCATTTTGAGGTGATTTTTTGTACACTTGTCAATTAATGTATCTATTTTTAGATAGTGTCAAAAAGTTTCACAAAAAACTTTCATCCGATTATGTTTTTATCGAGCCGAAAACGGTACTTTTGAGTACTTTTCAAAGCACCTTTAAAGGTGATTTTTTTCAAACTTTCGAAGCCCGATTCTTTTCAAAACTTTCCACAATTAAATTTCATCTTTCAAAAACACTTTCAAAAACATTCTTCAAAACTTTTCATCAAAACTTACATCTTTTTCCATGATCGATCCGATTAAACGATAAAACCGACTTCGTTTTCTCTCAAATTTCTTAACCGATCATGGGCCTCCCTTACGGGTGTAAGTCCCAACATTCTTTATGTACATACATATTTTTCTTGTACATATCAAATTCTTTTCATATACATACAAATTTTTACCTGTACATAATACAGATACCTTTGTAAATACTCAAGTACAGACAAACTTCGATCGTTTGTTTTCACTTCACTTGTGTATACACTAAATACCATTGGTATTAAAAGGAGCATTATTCCCTATGAAACTGCTTTTAAACCAATGGGCCTCCCTTATGGTGTAAGTCCCAACTCTCATATGTACATCCACGGCCTCCCGTACATAAATACTCGTTCATGTACATATTTACTTTCCTTGTACACAATTCAAACTTGTAAATAATCAAGTTACGCTCGTTTTAAACGTCCGTTTCACAAACACTTGTTTATATTTCCTTCATAAACTCTTGTAAATAAACATCATGCATCTGTTTATATTTCCTTCATAAACTCCTGTGAATACATATCACACACACACACACTTGTTTATATAATTGTTTGGTTATAACATAACAACTAGTCTAACCAGTAGGTTCCCCACAAAGTTAGCCTCCTCTTGGGCTTTGTACAAGATAACTCATTTCATTTGAGTTCAGCCTCCTCTTAGGCTTCATATAAGAAAACTCATTCATCTGAGTTCAGCCTCCGCTTAGGCTTCATATAAGACAACACCTCGCTGAGTCACCTCCTCTGGGCTTCGCTCAAAAGAACTCCTCATTGAGTTTAGCCTTCTCTTGGGCATCATACAAAGAAAGAGACCAGGAAATCTCTTAACAGCCTCCTATTGGGCTTCCAATACAAAGAATCACCCGCGTTAGGATAGAACCATGAGAGTATAATTTCCCGGTGAAATTGCTCTTAATTCCAAAAGGATGGTTTCCTGAAATCCCTTTAAAGCCAAAGCCAACCATACCCTATAGCTTCCTCTCGAGCTTCATACAAGGACCTCGATGACCTCGATGACCCTCGAATGCCTCCTCTTGGGCTAACAATACAAGGACCCATGGGCTTTAAAAGCATCCCTTAATCCAATCAATTTCTCCTAGATTTAGACGCTTATCATCTCTATGGAAGAAGTATCTCATCTATCACATCACATACAATCAAAAACTTTTCATACTCTTTTCAAACAAAAACATCTCTTAATCATAAGTGGTAACGTTTGTACACTCAAGCAAAACACCCAATGCTTACAATTAAAAGATTCAATCATTTTTCAAACATCTTTCTTAAACATGTAAGTGGTAACGCTTGTACACTCAAGCAAAACACCTATAACTTACGATGAAAGATTCAATCATTCAAACTTTTCAAAAATGTATGTGATGAAATAGATTAGATACATTTTTCATTAAGATGACATTTGTCTGTGTCTCTTATTAACATCCCGTTGCTTCCACTAGCATAAGTGGGAACTACGATTGCTCTGACTTTCTCAACATCCTTTTGAGAATACGTAGGCACAAGGTCTCATCCTTGGCGAGCAAATTTCTTTCTCCCTCAAACCAAACAAACCATAGATCCCTTTAGATCCGAGCTACAAATGCTCGATTCCCATTAGGATATGTATAAGATCCAAAGATCTTTGCGAGCACAATAATAACAAACACTAGGATCCCACATAATCTATCCTTCTTAAAAACCCAAAGGAGAAACTTTCCCAATCATAGAAATAGCAATTAAAACACACAAACATATCAAACATATTCATATATAAAGCTATAGATAACTATATATATTTAGGGTGCTCCATCTATTCCCTTTATATAACAAACCCCTTACTCGAATCTCCCCAATGCTATGCCTAGTTTGCGCTAGTCGCACGCATATCATATCAATCGAGGGTATTAACAACTTTTTCATAATCATTAAATCATCTTTTCGTGTTGAAAATAAAAAGCTTGATGCTCGCGGCATCTTTATAAACAAATCAAAGAGTAAATCGTTTCGAGCCGAGAATCAATTCATATTCGATTCCCTAGCACGCCACTTTTAACGCGAACAGAAAATGGCGACTACTGGGGAGTACGTTGAAATTTTGATTTTCCAAAAATGTGATTCGCCAAGAGCACGTAGCTTTTTTTGTTTTCAAAAGGGGTTAAGCTTTCATGTGCATATGTTTGTTTTTCTTTATTGTGTGTTTCGCGATTTCATCTCGATGGAAAGAAATCCTAACCCGGATTTAAGAAACATTTTAAGATCTAGTGGGGTATAGTCCTATTAACTTGTGAGAAGTCTCAAGACTTACGAGTTAATTTGAGATCTCTCTCAAGGAGGTTGTCTTGGGAGTATTTGTGTTTAGCAAGTATTTGCGAAGACATTTTGCTTTCAAGAGAACTCTATAAGTCGAGTGGTCAGAACACATAACCCATCCTCGCCATTTAGATGTAGTGCGTAAATTATTCAGCGTAAGCCTAGAATAATTGTCATGCGAGACTACGATCAAAGTAGTTTTTCTTGAAAAATATTATTGACTTCGAGTATTCAACAACCGATAATATTTCAAAGAGAAGTGTTGAGCTCAGACATCGAGAACCCGCTTCACGTATGAATAAGCCCTTAGAACTTACCCACGCTTGATTCTTATCGCCTCATGCTCGTGACTTCAACGCTGACCGTGTGTAACTACTAATCATGTTTGTAGCATTCATGCATTCATTCAAAACTTCATTTCTCTTCCCATTTCCAAAGACTTTAGAGATTTTTCTTTGTAAATATTTTAGGTTAGAGTGATGGACGCACAGAAGATTCACCAAGAGATACGCTTTTAGAATTCTCGATGTAGGAAAGTTAAAAGAGTTAGCATCCTTGGTAGAAGATCCTGATTTTAAAACGCTATGGAACTCTTTTAACTATTCGAACACTAACGCTGATGAAGGACTTCTCAAAACTTTCGCTCTTTACGATCCGCCTATCGTTGCTTCACATTCCTAACTATCATTGATGCCTACTTTAGAAGAGTACGCGATATCCTAGGTATCTCAATATCGATAACGTGCCTTTCAATGGTTTGAAGCCATTCCTAAGTCACCACCATTGCAACGATGACTCACTTAAAGAAATCGAGATAGACAAAAATCTAACTACCAAAGGAAAACTCTTAGGACTAACTTCAAGTTCCTAATGGAGAAGGCTCTCAAATTCTCTAAAGCGGTAGTATGGTAGCCTTTGAAGCTATTTTAGCTTTACTCATCTATGGATTAGTGTTGTTTCAACGTCCCAAGTTTCGCTGATATCAACGCCATAAGGATCTTTCTCGATTGGAAATCCTGCTCCCACTTTGCTTGGTGACACGATTTCTCCATTCATCATAGGAAGGCCAAGGAGATGGAACTATCGTGTGTCAGGTACCCTATTCTTCAAATGGATTGTCTCACACTTCCTAAATCTCCTATCTTCCGCGAAAACAAAGACGATTGGCATTGGTCAAGAAGACTCATGTCTCTTACAAACGATTTATATCCATTAGTATACCAAGCGCATAATGAGATGGAAATCATTGAGAGCTGTGGAGAATTTGCCAACGTACCTCTCATTGGTACAAAATGAGGAATAAACTACAACCCATTCTTGGCGAGACGTCAACTTGGGTACGCAAACTCTAGTAAACCTCTTGGTTTTACAGTAGAGAGCTACTTCTATCATGAAGGAGAGGATTCTCAAGGTTTGAAAGCTAGAATGATCAGAGCTTGGCACCATATCCGAAGGAAGGAAAAAGGGAAAGCAAAGAACTGTGTAGCCATGGAAATCTACACTTCTTGGGTAAAGAAAAGAGCGAAGGAATTTCGAATGCCTTACGCTTATGAAGAACCTATGTTCTCAACAGCTTCCAAATCAACAATTTTTCCCGTCGAGACTATGGGAGAATACCATGAAGCTTTGGCCAAGATGAGGCTCGAGAAAGAGGCTTTGAAGACAAGTTCTTAAGACCGATCTCGAACGAGAAGCCAAGAAGCAAGTCAAAGATCATGAAAAGACGCTTTACTTCCGTGGATGAATGGCTCATGGAGAAAGATGAGAAGATTCGCCAGAAAGATAACGCGATCAAAAGATACATCAAAGAAAGGAAAAGAAAGCTCGAGGAAATGACAACCAGCGATCCCGCCCCGACGAGTGGAAGAAAGTCATTAGTGCTAAAAGCCGAGAAAGCCGAATCGAAGCTCACTATGGGAAGGAAATCAAGTTGAAGCTACATCAAGCCTTTGGATCTTCATCCCGAGGACGATTAATTAGTTTAGATTGTAATTTTATCATTTATTTTATCATTTGTGTGAGCAATGCTCAAAACAAAATTGTTGTAATCTTCTTTCAATAATTAATAAAATATGTGTTTTCCATCCAAATATTTGCCGTAAATTTCTTTTAGCGTAAATTTTGAAATCTTTCTTTACATGCATAATCATGCATCATACTTTGCATTTTGAGTCTATTGTCTAGAGTTTGATCTTTTGGAATTTTTTCCGTAGGAAAAGATCGTTGTCGCCGTTGCCAGAGTTTCTCACCACGCCCACGTACCAACCTCGAACATACAATACACGCTCAAAAAGAAGGAAAATAATGGAAGGATTTGAGCAAGAAATGTTGAGTCAGAAAGCAAGCTGATAACACTACAAGAAGAGGTGGAGAGACTCACTTCTTGGTCAACTCGCTAGGAAGAAAGCAAAGTCGCTAGAAGCAACAAAGCAACAAAATCGTTGCGATTTCAGAGGTCACTACTACTCCAGCTTCAATCACAGCAGCCAGAGTTCACCCTTCAAGATGCTGTAGGTTATCCATGGGCATGCCTTTCAATTTCATCGGATTTCGCCAACCGACTTCTCGTGTACAAACAACCACGCTTGAAGTACCTACGGCAAAACTCAACACTTACTCCACAACATGGAGTAACTTTTCGCAAGTCACTATGACGGTTTCTCAACCGATCATGACGAACTCATTCCAGAGTTCACACTCATCGCAGAAGAAGCTCACCATAGCCAGAGATAACACGAATCTCGTGGTTCGATGGAGAATCTCCAGAACAGCCCTCAAATGCATTGAGATTAAAACGATGAAAGGAACTGTTTGGGAAGAACGCCCATGATCTATGGCTTAGTTTCGCAGAAGGATACCTGCAAAATTCAAAGTCCCCGACTTTGAAAAGTATAAAGGAAATTCGCTCACGTAGTCATCTTACGATGTATGCAGGAAAATGTCTACGTACAAATGACAATCACCAATTGTTAATCCACTACTTCCAAGATAGTCTCACAGCCGCATCAAGTGGTACATGGGATTAGACAAAGTGAATATCCAAACATTCAATGACTTAGGTGAAGCCTGTGACAACAATACAAATTCAACTTGATATGGCCCCAGATCGGATCAACTCCGCCTCCATGTCCCGTAAAGAAAAGAGACATTCAAAGAATACGCCAACGATGGAGGGAAATTGCCGCCAAGTCAACCCACCATTAGAAGAGAAGGATGACTAAGGTTTTCTTAAACACTCTCGGTCCATTTTACTACGAACGAATGATCGCTAGCGCCTCCCAGATTTTCATCAGATGGTAAGCATGGAATGCACAGAGGAAGGAGTTCAACCGGACGCCCGACCAGAGAAATAGGATCTTCTAGTGGAACTAGAAGGTTGGAACCGCTTTTCCAAAGAAAAGGAACATGATATAGGAATGGTATCCCGAGGGAAACCGTGAAAGAATGTCACCAACAACATGTGTAGCTTCCATAACGTCCCGTTAACACAAGTCCAAACACGTGAATTGCTTCATAGCCCAACAAACTCAACAAACTCAATAAAGCTGCTAACAGCTCATTAACAATCAAAACCGCGCCGAGTTTCATAATTCGACCCAATCCGATGACGCATACGTAACTATACCTCGCATTAATAGAAAGGAATCTTGTACAGACAAGGTCACCACCTCCGGCTCTAAAAATTGGTGGTACAAAGCGGATTTATCTCGCCCTTTTCATCAAGGCACCGGCCATGATCTGAGCATTTCATAGCGCTTAAAAGTCAAGTACAGATTAGTAAGGTCTAATCTTCTTCCTTTAGAAATACAACCAACGCAAGCAAATCCACTTCCCAATACGTGGACATACAGTGAATTTGATACTAAGGACAGACGTATCTCGTCACGTATGTGAATCGATCAGAGGAAACTTGGTACATCTCCATGATACGACAATACAACGGGTGTTTTACTAAACACGATTACGCAGCTTGCAACATCCGCTTCAAGGATCTTCGAGGATGTCCCACCATAAGAGCAGTATATTCAACGATTGCTAGACATTGGTGACATATGATCTACATAAACAGATACTATGACGTGAATACATAGGCATTTTCCGATGAGCTTTTAGTCCTCGATATCAACTCGGAAACTCAAGTAAACGTTATTATCCCCCTTCAATGTACCCAAGCATGTGGAGATTGAATATAACGTACAAACGCTCCGCAGTCTCCTTTGGTGATTTGCCTACCCGTCCTGCTTCACATTCTAACAAAGCAATTCCCTATCAATACAATGCAACTATGATAGAGGATGGAAAGAAACCCATGCCGACTCTTCCAAATAATGTCAACATAACCGAGATAGGACGAGTAACAATGGACGAGTACATACTCCATTGCCACCAGACCGCCTGTTGTTCCTCCGTTATTAGACAAAATCCAGCTAATATATCTCCGAGAATCCTACAATGATTCCCTACTGTTAATCCAAGCACAAATGTTGGTCCGCCTCGATAACCAACGCCAACACAGATGATTATAAGTTAATCAGAAAAGCGAGTACAGTCGTGGATCACCGATGCGCTCTTCCAAGATTTCTATATTATCTCTACTTTTGACTCTCAAGCTCACCGAGAAGCTTTAATGAAGGTGCTAGATCAAGCTTACAGATCATGACATGACTACAACCAGTTTGAGGTATCAGGGCAACATAACAGCTTGCAATAACTTAAACTTTAGCAATGAAGAACTTCCAGAAGAAGGGAAAGATCACAATTTGGCTCGGCATATCTCAATGATTTGTCAATCGATTCTCCTCCAATGTATTAGTAGATACCGTTCATCTTAAACGTAATGCCAAAACGACTCGCTCGCTTAGCTTACAAAGGAACACCGATGAAGTTCAATGACATAGTGGTAAGAGCCTTTGACGGGTCAAGGAAGTCTGTTATTGGGGAAGTCGATCTCCCGATGACGATCGGTCCACATACCTTCCAAATCACTTTCCAGGTCATGGATGTGCCAATTGCTTACAGTTGTTTGCTAGGAAGACCATGGATCCACGAAGCAGAGTCAGACATCCACTTCCATCGAAACTCAAATTCAAAAGAAATGGGAAGCAACCATCATCGATGAACAAGGTTGCTAGTAAGCCATTTATCCAGCTTTTCTTTCATCACAGCCAACGACGTTGAAGGGACACATCTTCCAGGACATCCGTTAGAAGATGAATCTACTAGAAAAGGCATCATCTCTTCTTATAAAGAAGCAGCGCAGATAGTGAAGATGGCAATGTCAAGGTTGACAAGTAATCAAACCTCACAACAACGAGACAAAGTTTGACTCGGGTTCGCACTCGTATTCTCCAAAGACAAGCAAAGGATGAAGCACTTCGTCCGATCGTAGAAGTATTTCATGCTGGGGGTTTCTAAACCCCGTTCTTCAAGAGGTTAATGTTATTACCATTGAAGGTGATGAAGACAATCTCCGGATCTCAAGAGTGGAGCACTTATCTAAACAACTCAATATGTGTCTGTGAAGAATCTTATCATACTATCCTCCAACCGAGCAATTCAAAGGCATATCCTACAAAGGAATGAAAATCTACTCGTCCTTCAAGTTGGGACTCGGAGAACCAAGTGAAAGTTCACTACATGGTGAAATACATCGCTACCGAAAGCTCAAAAATCGACTGAAGACATCCAAATTTAATCGGATGGGTGATTCTTTTGAGTATCCTAGTCAAACGGAAGAGGTGTATACATCTTCCTGATCTCATCAACCAATCGAGGTTCCAATGAAGATCTCTCGCTTAATACGCGCGTGGAGTTTGTTAAACAGATTTGACTATCACTACATCAACGATTATCAAGACCAGGTACGATTCGGATACGAATTGGTGCGTCCGATAATGAGTCTCTTCACTAAGATTGAGGGTACATCCTCAAAATTTGACGCAAATGCCAATAGAAAGTACATATGTCATATCCCATGCTTCCCGATCTGTCATTGCCAAGAAGATCGCTTATCAAGACAAAAGGCAAGGTCCATTTGAGTCTTCAAAGCTCTGCACAACCAACCCACCAAAGTCTACTCAAGGTTAAACCAAATGGAAAAACTACGAGTACCGACTTCCAAGGAGTTCGCCACTATTGAAGCCCTCGCAGTCTCGACTAATGTTCATAGTTCTAAGTAGTTTATTTTGCTTTTGCTTTGAACTCTCGCTCGCCTAAAGCGAAGAGATGTTTTATAGGGTTTAACTTTTTAAATAATTTCTCTTTGTCTTGCCCAAGACAAATGAGTTTGTATTTTAGGCCTCTGCTTCATATTGTGAATCATAAATAAACGCTGTTGTTTTGATTCCACATTGTGTTTATTTTCATTTTACCTTTCGGAAATGATAATCCTAAAAACACAATAGAAATCTTCAAAAATATATATAATCTGATACACTTTCGACATTAATCTTTCCAAAAAAAAATGATAAAAAGGAGTTAATTAATCAAACATAAATCAAAACACATAACAGTATGGACTGATCCATTGAACGCGAACTCTACGCTCTCTCCCAACTTTGAACTTCCCTGAAGTCGCAGGAAGAAGTTGAAGAGGAGATCCTTGAGAGATTGACTACTTAAGCACGAGGAAAGAATCATTCACCAAAGAGCCTTTCGAAGCGATCAACTTGGGTTCAAGAAGAAGACAAAAAGAGGTGAATATCTGAGCTTCACTCGACAAAGAACGTCAATGGCAAACTCGATAAATCTTCTCAAAGAATATGTTGATGTGTTCATTGGTCTTACCAGACATGCCGAGTTTAGATACCAAAGATCGTGAGCATCACTGCCATTAAAACCGGAGTGTCCACCAGCTAAATAAAGATCGAGAAGAGTACACCCTCGAAATGGCTCGATAAAATCAAAAGGAAGTTCAAAATGTTTCAACGCAGTTTCTTGTTACTTCCGAATATCCTCAATGGCTAGCCAACATAGTGCCCGTTCCAAGAAAGATGGAAAGGTCGAATGTGTTGACACCGTGACTTTGAACAAATAGTCCAAAAGATGATTTCCCATACCGATATCGATATGCTAGTGGATAGTACAAAATTCAACGCCTTTTCCTTCATGGACTGTTTCTCCGCTAATCGATTAGAATGGCCTCAAGACATGGAGAAGACATTCTTTATCACGCCTACAAGGTGTTTTGCTACAAAGTAATGCCGTTGATTAAAGAATGAAGGCGAACTTACAAAGGGCAATGACTACTCTCTTTCACGACATGATGCATAAAGAGATCAAGTCTACGAGACATACATGATAGCAAAGTCGATAATCAAGAAGAGCATATAGAATATCTTGAAATTGTTTCAATGACTAAGGAAATTTCTGCCACGAATCCTAACAAATGCACCTTTGGGGTAAGATCTAAAAAAGCCTAGGTTTCATCATCAACAAAGAGGTATTGAAGTTGACTTGACAAAGTCAAGGTTATTCAAGAAATGCTACGCCATACATGTAAAAGGTGTAAGAGGATTTCTTGACGGTTGAATTACATCTCCGATTTATCTCTCAAATGACCTGCCACTGGGCCGATATTCAAGCTTCTCCGTGAAAATCAAGAGGTTGTGTGGATGTAAGATTGCCAAAAGCTGCTTGACAATATTCAAGGAATACCGCGAACCACACAATATTGATTCCTCCAATGAAGGAAGACCTTAATCATGTACTTACCGTTAGAAGATTCTATGGGCTGCGATTTGACAACAAGATGAAACCTGTAGTATACCATTTACTACTTGAGTAAAAAGTTCACAGATCGGTGAAACTCGTTACTCCATGCTCGAGAGAACATGTTGTGCTTGTGTGGGATTCAAAACGCTCCGCCAAGACATGATCAATCACACGACGTTAATCTCCAAATGGATCCAATCAAGCACGCTCTTTGAAAAGCCTCGCCAGTAAAAGGATTGCTCGATGGCGATGTCGTTATCCGAATATGACATCCAAGATCGCGCCCAAAAGCGTCACAAAGGAGCATTCTCTCCGATCACTTGGCTTATCAACCGATCAACGAATACCAATCTCTCAAGCTTGACTTCGACGAGGATGTTATGTACTTAAAGATGAAAGATTGTGAACCGCCACCAAGGTCCGCATCCGTAATCTAGATGGGGCCTAATTTTTGATGGAGCAGCTAACGTTTTGGAAATGGAATTGAAGCCATCATCACTCCCGAGTGTTCTCACATCCTTTCAAATGATTATATTTGATTGCACCAACACTCAGTATCAAGCTTGTATCATGGGTATTGAAGAAGCCATCGACTTAAGGATCAAGATCCTTGACATATGGAGATTCAGCCCTTGTGATTGTAATACCCCAAAATTTTCCCTCCATCTACTCAAGAGATTTCATACATCTATGCTCAAGGATTCTCAAGAGTCGATCGATAAACTCTTAGACAATCAACCCAAACTAGGTTTGTATCTCTCAAGTCAAGATGAACTTCCAACATCTCCAATGGCCTCATGCCTCCTCATATGCTTCCAAAGATTCTCCATGTCAAGTTTCAAGCTCACGTCAAGTTTCCACAATTGCTCGATGTTTGAAAATTAACAGATTGACAAAAGTCAATCGTGGTCAACATACACCAAACTTCATAATTTCTGGTCAACATCCCATTTTGAAGTTACATTCATCATTTGATCAAGGGTTGATCATGATTCATCAAGAAAACTCAAGATTTGCTCAAAAGTCAAACTTTCTAAATTAGGGTTTCTAGTGAAAAGTCAACTAACTTTGATCGATCATAACTTTCATACTTTTCTCGTAAATTTTTCCACCACCTCTTGTTTTGAAATAAATTCAATTCTCTACAACTTCATGTCTCACAAGAATGTCCAAAAATGCTTCATTTGAGAGGTATAGCTCAAAACATTACAGTGTCATTTTCAAAGTCAACAAAAGTCAACTTTTTGCTTTGAAGATATATTGAGCATGGTAACCCAATTGAGATGAGACCAAAGGTTGGTTAGAGGACTTTAGAGCTTCCAAAAGTCCAAGAACACTCAAAATGTGGAAAATTGAGCAAGATACACTATTCGGTTGGGCAATTTTGGACATCAGACAAAAGGACATTTTGTCAAAATGCAAAATTTTCCAAACGGGCCTATAATCTTTGATCCAAACTTGTTCATGACAATATTCTTGACCCATAAATGTTGGCATTGGTAATTTTCTATTTTTGTGATTTATATTTGAATTTTATAACATTTAATTCAAAATAAATTATGTAAAATATGAAAATTAAGTTTTTTCCAAAAGAGTTGATTTATATCTTCTTAATGTCCAAGAAAGCCCAATACACTTGCAATTTCGCATGATCAATATTGATGGAAAATCAAATTTTCTTCAAAATTTGATTTTATTTGGAAAGAATCAATGCACATTCAATCTCCAATCTTTTTCCTTGTTTTTTCTCTTCCAAAACCTCTATAAATACTCAAAGAATGCAAACAAAGAATGAGACTAAACCCTAACCCTTAAAACTACCCAAACTCTTGCAAATTTTTTCAAGATTCTTAAAATCGAATTTTAAAATCCAGCATATTCAGCCTTCAACATCACTCCATCGTGCTCGTGGAGGTTCCTAAAGAATCGAAAACATATCTTGCTCGGCTTCCAGTCGTCGTAGATCGTGCCAACAAGCTCTCACCGGTTTGATTTTTCTCAAAATTCGATTTGTGTTGATGCATTATTAATTATTTTGTTTATTTGTGATCGGAGGTTCATTAGAACGATTAGATGTATTACATGTAAGCTTGACGAGAAACACACAATACATAGTTAGGCTCATTGAGTCAAGCCACCGAATCGTCGTATAAGCCGCCAGAGGAAACAATATCACCAATGGATTCGAGGGTTCGATTTAGGGGGTAGGCTTTGCCATTTATCTTCGTGGTTTTGTGTTTTGTATTTGTTTGATTTGAGAAGATTTACCGAGTTAGGCTCCAAGGCCGCTGACCGATGTTGAATCCGGCCAAGCATGCGTGGCGGTAAAGCAAGCGATCCGATTGCCCATCCAATCATCAGTCCACGCAATGGGTCGACTTTTGAAATATAATCAGACGCGCCATCATTTATATGTTATCGTTTAATTTTCTAAACATCAAACGCCACTTGTCCTGGGGAAGGTTATGCCTCGCAAAGATACTTCCCATGTTCCGGTTCAATCCTCGCTTTGACCGGTTTTGTTTTCTTTTCCAAACTTCAAACTTTTCATATTATTTTCATATTTTCATTTTTATTTAATATTTTCATGTTATTTTAATTTCTTTTCATAATTTTATTTCTGCATTAAAAATCATCAAAAATAATTTTCTTTTTGCATTTATTTTCTAAAATCTTTATTTAATTTAATAAATTAAAAACATATTTTTGCATGCATATTTATTTTATTTATATTTGCATTTAAATCATTGTTAATTCATTTTTAATTATTAAATTGCATCTAAAAATCCCAAAAATTATTTTAACTTATTTATCTTATTTCCAAGATATAATAATTTTTCCATATAAAATTGCATTTTTCTAATATTTTCTCTTATTTCGATTTCATCATATTTTCCGATTTCTCATCTGCTTCATGTGTTCTTCCAATTCGACGCTTTCTTTACTATTTACATTTTATTTTCCAATAATGTAATTGTATATGGGATGTAATAGTTTAATTTAGGATTTTATTTTCCGTGATTTTAAATTATGTATCCTTCTAAAGCCTTGTAATAGCGAGGATTTACTTTCGCACTTTACATTCCGTGATTTTACTTCCGCACCCTATAAATTGCTAGTAATTAGGCGGTATGGCAAGACTAAAATTGAACATAGCCCACTAATTTCAAGATAAAATATCTAAATCAACACACTTCTTTTCACACACGCACCCCTTAGGGTAATTCTCTCGATGCCTTCGATTCAAAATGGTCATGTCCCCGAACGAGAGGTATTCTAGCACCGCTGTTTCAAAACAAATCATCATAGTCCCTTCGATACAAAGATCATAAGACCCACGATGTCGCCTCCGAATACATGATCTCGACCGATTGTCGCCTACTTAAAAATGATGATAGTCCCTTCGAATGCTAGGATACTTACAAGTTGCTTTCTATGACCATCCGATGTCCCTTCGAATGTCCCGCTTACATCCAACGAATGAGCTACCTACTAACTAATGGTATGGCTAGCTATTCTAAAGGAATGTAGAAGTACAATAAAACGACTCAATTCTGGAAAAATAAGTTTTTAGTTGCTTGCTCTATCAAATGCTTTTCACACCACACACTTTTTCAAAGTTCAAATTCTTTTCAAAACAAATATTCCTAACACTTTGTATACACTCCTACATGAGTCATTACAAAGTCAAAGCGAAATGCCCTTTTCAAAACATTTTTGTCAAACACACGTAAAGCAATTTTAAAAGTGATCTAGAGTAACTAAGAGTCAGATAACTACGGATGGAAAGGGTGCTAATACCTTCCTTTTCATAACCATTCTCCGAACTTTAATCTAACGAAGGTCTTTTTCTGTTACTTTTACCTTCCCTTAATTGATAAAAATAAAAGTCGGTGGCATTTGCTATCCGCACATTTGGATACAAAAACCTACAAAGTCGGCCCATCAGACACGTAATCGGCGACTACTGGGAGCAATTTAAAAGAGAGAATTGCCTTAGGATTTCTAGATCATTTTTACCGCTTTTTGTTTGACTTGTATGCTTTATCTTTAAGGGTTGCTTGGGTATTATATTGTTGGGGATCCTACACCCGGATCCGGTTTCTTTAGGTAAGTGGTATTAGATCATCGCGACCGCTAGACGATAACTAAACGGTCAACATGATGGCTACGTTAGCGTGACACTTGGTTGTCCCGATACTTTCATTCCCAAGTTGAAGATAGTATTTGGCTTCTGGTGTCATCAAGCGCTAACTAAACTTTTAGAACCTTAATTGACCCATCTTGGCCATTGAAGGTAGTGAGATGGCGCTTTGTGTGTAGACCGAGGTTGGTTGATACTCGATGCTACGCTCATTGAGATTAGACTTTGGGACATTTTCGATCGACCACTTGGCCGTATTGAAATAAGCGCCACGAGAAAGATCTGTGATGGAGATTCCTAGAACCCTGCTACATTATTATAGGATGTGACGAACCAACTCAAACTTTTGGTGGGTAATCACTTACCTCATGCAAGCCTTAACCCTAGGCTCATTGTGTGAATTGTTTGTGTGTGCTAAACATGACATCATGACATCATTCGCATTGCATATCATTTCTAACTATTTCAAGGACCTAGGATTTATCTTTGCCTGCTTTTGTGGATTATGGCTCTAGAAAGACTATCCGAATCAACTTCATGGGTATCCCTTCTCAACTCAAAGAATTGGTCTGTAAATTTTGACCATGCCTACCATCAAAAGACATGGTTATCTACTTGATTTGGTTATCTCCGGTTTTGAAGAAGATATGATGCATGTCCTATCCATTTTGATCCAAACACCATTGCTTTACATTTCCATTATCGCTTGGTTCCTACCTTTGAAGAGTTCTCTGCTACTTGGGATACCTATTCTCGACCAAATGCCATTCACCGTTTGAAAAGGTTCCTAAGTTCGAAGACATCGTGATCCGCCTTTACATCTTAAGCGCCGATATTAGCCAATTGGGAAACCGTATGGAGTTAAGGGTTTACTTTCCAAGTTCTTAATTAAGAAAGCCCGAGAATTCCTCAAAGTTATGAGTTTCCATGCATTTGAAAACATTGTGGCCTTGCTAATTTATGGTTTGTTCTATTTCCTAACTCGGATCAATTCATAGATATCAATGCCATCAAGTTGTTCTTACCCGCAATCCAAAGGCCTACTTTACTTGAGACATCCCGCATTCTTCCACACTGCAGATTACTAAGCGACAAGGAACTCATGTTGTATACTGCTATTTAAGGTGGTTTATTTCGCACCTTCCTCCACCGCTTTGAAGAATGAACAAAGGTTGAGATGGTCTCAAAGGTTAATGTCACTCTCTCATTCAGATATCCTGGAGTCTTTTCTCTCAAAAGGACTTCACATTCAATGAGCGCCAGGAGAATTCTAATGTACCACCTTGGTATAAGGGAGGTATTACTTACAACCCTTCTCTAGCTCTACGTCAATTTGGTTTTGCTCAAGAGATGGTCCACATGATATGCTTCTCCAAGATATTGTGTTCGACTACAATCACGATCTCCTAATTCACTGAAGGTTTATACATGCGGGGCATGGTAAAGAAGACTGATACCAAGACTTTGGGGAACCAAACTCCATTCCTTGGGAACCTTACCTCAAATGGGTGCGAGCTCGAGCTCAAAACCTCATGATGCCATTCACTGCTCTACCAAGAATTATGGAACTCGCATATAGGTGACGACTTATAATCGTCTCTCCATCCCGACATGCCACCGATTTTGAAGACTTAAGAGATCCCGGATTCAATTAAAAAGAGAGAGGATACCTTTGAAGCTCCAAGTTATGCAAGTGAGAAGAAAGTGCTAGAGTTGACCAAGCTACTTCACGAGGAGCGAAACATCAACGCTTACATCGACACCAAGAGGAAGCGACCATGGGAGACTTAGAGCTTTAGGATGTTTATGCTTTCTTTTATTGTTTCGAACTATCTCTTGTACTTAAAAAGAAAAAGAATAATGAAAAAGTACTAATAAATGTTTGTTCATTGCTTGTTTAACAAATTTAAATTCCTAAGGTCCTTGAAAACATTGCATTGCATTCGCATAAACATTGCATACCATAGCATAACATTGCATCACAGTACATTGGAGTTTGGTTTTCATTTGCTCGCTATTTATTTTAGCGAAATGGCTCTTGAATGCATCACAAAGACCTTCTGTGCTCGTAATGTCACCTCTCCGAATACAATCCTAATGCTAAGTGTGCTTACTTCATTCCAATAGC
>CM038793.1:250234746-250319865 GCA_021764765.1 Vicia sativa
TTGTACTTGTTCAATCTCATCCGTTTGACAATCTTGTTTTCTCGGTGATATGAGTGATGTCCATTGAAATAACACTGATGCAGAGCTCCATTTGGACATGTAGCATATCCACGAGGAAACGCGTTTTCGCTTCAGATTGAGGCACAGCCCTATCAATGCCTTCTAGATTGTTTGCTTCCATTTTTATCTACTAGACCAATATCTTTAAACACGTTCAAATATAAAAGCTCAGATGCAGCAGCCAAACAAAATTCTAGGCCTTGGGCAGTTTAAATAAACAGTGCAGGTGAGGGTAAGGACCATAACATCAAGAATATTTGGAACTCCTACATATATAAAATTGAGATTATGGAATTAATGTATAGGATCATGTACGCGTCATTTAACAGCCGACAAGATAAATAATAAATTAATCAAATGAGTATTCCATGTGTGGCAAAACAATCGATCTAAAACCCTTGGTTTCAGGTGAAATTGCAAAAGACTATCTCAAAAGATCGAAAAATATTAATGGAAAGAAAGCGTATCAATTTTCGTCCATAGATTATAGTATACCATCAAATCTTTAATCGGTCATCTAGCAAGTATTGGTTATATATAGTAGGGAGAAAGACCCTTGCTTTCTTTAGTTTCAAGCACCTAGTGTGATGCCATAAAAGGAGACATCTGAAGCTTCATGATTTATAACCACCAGACTAATCCTTCAATCTTTTAGTTGTTAAAATTATATCACATGATTGTTTGAAATTCTTATATCAAGCAAAATTAAAAATATCACACAGTTAACTATAAGCATAATTAAAAATTATGCATACCAAGCACTACTGTTGCAGTTCATATTACATATCCTTTTCTCAGAAATTCTATCCTCAAATCAACCAGAAGCTAACAAAACAAATCTTATAGATCCACAAATCTACCGATCAACGCAGCAAAAACAAAAACTGGAAAATAAAAATCTAACAATTAACTTCCAGCGATGAATTATGAGTAAAAAACAACAAAAAACACGAAAATCGATACGAAAAACTCGTAACGATTAAAATCAACGCCGATCTACAAAAAAATCCAAGTTCCAGTGGAGAAGTCAACAGATTAAAAAAATTCAAAACTCGATAAACGATAATTGAAATCATGAAAATCAAATCGAAGAAACTGAGTGTAAATCTGAAAACACGATTTACCTATTTTATTGAATTATTGAATTTTGTTTCTCTATCTATAGTGAGATTTCAAGATTTCAAGGTTTCAAGGTTTGAGATGAGGTTTATGAATAGAAACGTGAAAGAAACCTAACTGAAAACGAGGCGGCGAGAAAAAGATGAATAAAACGACGCCTGAGGGAGAAAGGAATAGGTCGGTGGGGTTTTAAGGGTGGCGATTTGGTAGCACACCGTGCGAACTCATTCACACTGTTTTCCTCCTTTCCAAGTAAACTAGCGAAGAAGATTCTTCTTAGGGTTTGATAATCTTACCTGCCACGTGGGTTTCGTTTCGTCACGGCGTTATCTTATTGGATTGTTTTGCATTTTTATTGTTTTATTTTTAAATAAAACCATCCGTCTTTATCTTCATCTTCTAGTTTGTTTTATAAATAAATTGTTAATAATGCTTCTCTTTTATTTGACCTAGGTGAACAACTTTGTATAAATTTTTATTTTTATAAATTTAAAAGTCTTTATTTGACCTAGGTGACCATCTTGCATCTTGGAGGCACTTCTTCTTATTATAGGGACGAATATGAGATGTGGTGTTATCTCAACTTTACCTTAGTAAAGTGAGATATTCTAAAATTTAAAATCCTCCTTTTTAAAATTAAAATGTGCTTCTAATTTGTATTTTATTTTGTGTAAAATAGATTAAACATGGTTTCATCCTTAAAATGTAATAAATTATATCGGAGTATTATGGATGTTAATTTATATTCGTTGGTGGAGATTTAGTGGAATTCTCCGTTTAGAAGCCCTAAAGATGGAATTTTCTCCAGGGATGGGGATGCGGAATAAAGTTTCCGACACTTTGGAGATGGGATGGCGGACATGTCCCGTCTGTGGAATCCAACTCACTTTAAATTTCGTAACATCGTTAATTAATATAGGTTAAATGTAATGTTAGTGAGATTCACATTAGACCCTTGTAAAAGATTCTTTTAATCGCCTTAATGTTATGTAGATTCTCTCTGATACCACTTTATTGTCAGGTGTCATGGAATATTTGTTTGTTATTTCATGTGTGGCATTTACTTTTATATTTTCTCCAGTTAATGTACAATCATTGGACGGTGGCATAAATTAGAAAATTAGGGTTTTTCTGATTCCTCTCTTCGTTTTATCTGACACAAACTCTACCCTTGCCATTTTCTTCGTGTTTCCGAAAATTGTGTGTCGGTGGGCCATCTTCTTCATTTCTCAGCCATCCTCTCTACCATTCGCGTTTTCTTATTAATCGTAGCAATGACGTGGGTGGGGAACAGTCATCCTCACGAATGATGTTGGAATGGGTTTGCCAAAATGTGGGTGCAACTTACCAATGAAGATGTGGGTCTCAAGTCGATTGAAAATCGGTGAGAAAATTATGGAAATGCATGAGCGTGTCGGTGAGTAAATTTATGAATTTATAGTTATTGAAGTCCGATTTTGTGTTATATGTCTTGATGATATTCTGATGAAACATAATGGTTATGGTTTGTTCATGTGGGATGATTTGATTGAAGGAAAGGCGTTAATCCATCCGGATGTTGTCAATGTCTGAGAGAGGCGTGCTTGAGAAAATTAGCTAAAGAGATTGTGGGCGAGATCGAGTGTAGAGTCGGAAGGCTTAACAAGTTGGGAAAACATAAGAGAAAGGTTGTAAAAAGAGAAATTTTTGGATGATGATTCTTCTTGGCTTATCTTAGATTATGTTTTCGGTTGTTGTTAAGATTGTAGCTAAACCTTGGTTGTATGGAAGGACAAGGTCTCTGACATTAATTTTGCGGTATTCCCAAGATTAACTCTTGTTAATTCATTGCATACCTCGGATGGAAGCATATGATTATCAACATCTCCTTCATTTATCTTCTTTGCAATTAACTTTCGGCCCTCCATACTCTTTTCTGATTATACCAGCTGAAAAATTTGCCTAATCTTACGCATAATATCTCTTATCCTAAGCTGTTTCAGAGTTTGCATCCTTTTGCCACATGCTTAGCCACCCACCTAGAACTTGCGGACTTGTTGTTCAAAACCCTAGCCATGTATGTTTGTCTACAAGATTTTAATAGCAAAATTTTGTTGGTGGCTGTTGTAGGTTTTTATCCGCGAACAAGTATTTTTAATTATCGATTCCACAGGGATTGGTGTATATTGTAGTCTTTCAATAGAAAAGTTTATTTCAAGATTATGTAACCAAAGGGTTTGTTATCTACTCTACTAGTACCATGAGTTTCCAAACAAGTAACTAAATTAATCTTTTCAAAGAGAGTTATGGTTTGGATTCAAGAGAGTTGAGATTGTTTTCAAATTATGGAAGCATGTGAAGATTAGTTTCATTGATCTAATTTCATAGATATTCAATTAATCAAGTGATGAACATAGTAGATGATTTCTATAAATACATATCCTCTCAATCTTGTAGATTTCCCACCAAGATTGTGAATGTTATCATGTTAATCTTTGCATGATCTCTCACTACAACTATTGACATGATAATCATTAAGTTCAATATTTGTAAACACTAACACACAAATCTATCCCTAGCATTTGTTCATTAGTGGATGGATATCCTGTGTCTACTTTTAAGTATTCTTTTCCAAGCAAGACTCAAAGCATAAAGATGAAGAACAAAGATATTCAACTATATTAATCATCAACCATGTTCATACACAAATGGATTAAAAGAAATACATACTAGTTAGATCAACTACCTCTAATCTTGACACAAAAAGAAATTAGCCACTCATTTTCATGGTTGCTTTGCTCTCAAGATTATTGGTAGAGATGATGAACATGAGAAAATCAAGAAGAAAAACTATGCTTTTTCTTTACAATTCTTGCCCTAATTTTACAAAGATGAAAAATGATTATGATGAAGTGAAGTTTCACCCTCTTTACAAGCCAAAAGTCAGCTGGAAGTGATGGGTTTGTGGCCAAAAGGTGAAAGCATGGGTCTGTCCTTTTTCTGATTTTCGCAGACCGCGCTAAGCCCGGTTAAGTCACGCTGAGCGCGCTCATGCTGCAACCGCGCTGAGCGCGACCTGTAGCATGCTTCCATCATCCAAAAATTTCTTCAACAAGAATCATCCCAAGAGCTCTTCAAGAGTCCTTGAATCCAAGCTTGGGAGAATTAATCAATAAAAGCCTACAATTAAAAGTAAAATAAGTTAAATAATATATTATAAACAAAAACTAAATAGAAACCTAATTAAACCAAAATACTAGAATAAATACTACTAATTATATAAAAAGGCATTGTTAAGGACCATAAAATCATGTACAAAATAACTACAATTTGGTCCTTAACAACTCTCCCCAACTTACTTATTTGTTTGTCCCCAAACAAAAGTCAATAATCTCACAAAGCAAGAAGACACAAAATGCAAGCATGCAAACTCACACAAGAATAATGGTTCAAACTCGACATACCCGGCAAAAGCACACATCGATCGCTTCTTCGAAACATAACATGGCTATGAATTAAGTTCTAAACACAATATATCAACACATGTAACAAAATAAAAGATATGTTCACACTTGAATCACCTAATCATTTCTCCAAAATTCATGAAGAACAAAATGCATATTTACAAAGGACTAAACACTCTCACTAATAGTTATGCACATCCAGAATAATTCATGCATTCATCGAAACAAGTTAAATGACAAAATGGAAACAAAGATCACTAAGGACTTTCAAGGTTGTAATTTGGCTTAGGTTAGAAACAAGGGATATTTAAGTACAAAGCCATTGAAGCGAATTAGGTAAAAGAAAATGAAGAGCATTTCACAAAGATTCCCTTCATTCTTATTATTCACAACTCTTTCCTTTTCACACAATGATCCTCTTTTTCTTTTCTTTTGTTTTCTTTTCATATACAATTTTTTTTTCTTTTGTATTTTTTTTCTCTATTCTTTTTCTTTCTTTAGGATCATTGTGCCATCAATTCTATGTACTTTCTGCTCCACCTCCCCAACTTCATTTATATCAATCCTTTTTTTCAAGAACATGCTCTTCAAGGGTTAATTAACAAAAAGGGTTGGTATTCACAAACAAGAAAAATTTATAGAATGAATTATCATTGAATTTTTCAAAGATTATCAACAATTATTAAGTGGCCTACTTAACAATTAATCAATTTGATAAATTTATCCTACAAATACTATTTAAGCTCAAAAGGGTTCACTAGGATTCACTCACTCACGGTTAGTTGAAGCCCTTTTGGAATTGATGGTTTTTCTCATAATGCACAAAAATTGCCTTGATCATCTCTAAGTTTCCAAATTATCACAAACAAGTAAAGATTAAGCATGAATCACACGAGTTAACACAACTATTAGACACTATATATTTGGTAAAAAGTGGAAGCTTCTCACCTATGTGGTTTAAGTCCTAATGATTCGAATGTGAACACAATTTTTTGTACATGCCAAGATATTTGCATAAAGCACAAATTTCATAGACATGTTATTATTCTACAAAATGATTAAATATGTACCTTATTTGTGGATTGAGTCGAAAATTTTATCATCACCATCACTTTGATGAACCACACTTACTTGCTTTGGAGAACCGTTGAAAAATCGGACAAACCAAAAGTACATTTCAAAATAAATAACCTATAATCTAAAAATAAAAAAAATAAATAATAGAGCAAAATAAAATAAAAATAAAACAACTAAAACAAACTAAAATACAATAAAAGACACCCCAAAATGGTGTTTAAAACTAAAAAGTACTTAGGCTCCATGCCTACAAAATATCAATTGGAATTACAAGCTATCCCCAAAATGGATGGCAACCAACAAAATCGAGTTTAAACTAAAATGCGAAAATAAAAACTAAAACTAAAAGTGTTGAAAGTAAAATAAAACAAGAAAATAAAAGATCGATTGAAGCCTAGGATAGAATCTCAGGACCGAATCGAGCCCGAACGAACTACCTCTCCATCATCCTCACTCGATCATCACCATCGACGCGCGCCCACCTCCTCCTCTATATTTGGCCCGACCCGGCCAACCAAATCTAAGCTAAGTGCTCACCGTGCGAGTGAAGTGGTTCACCCAGCTCTCGATCTGCATAGCAGGTGCTCCATGCTCTCGTGCATAAACATGAATGCTCTCGATGAGCGAGATGCATCTGTCGGTTCCTATGGAGTGGCACGAGGAAGTGCGCGACAAGATACGGCTGAGCGTGAGTTATCATCAGGGGCTGCAATACGATCACAATAGGATCATCAATGACCCCATCAATAGTAACATGCCCCAGTAGGAAGACAACCTTCGCCCGGAAGGCCCATAATCAACCAGGATAAGTGAGGGCACATTTTATCGCTCCCCAAGGTATAACTCACACCCCTCTTCACTCATTTGCAATAAATAAAATCAATTTGCTCCTCATCGAGCATATAAGCAATCAGGTCGGCCGTCTCCATGGGAATCGAAGATGTGTGGCTTCGAGGTCTTAGATTATACAAAGCCACACACATCAGTACTCGGGCACTAGTCTTCAGAATGGACTTGTTGAATTTTAAAGGTTGCCCCCGATTCAATTCATATGAGTGCTCAGACAAACAAAGTTTCCTCCTCAGCATAGTATGATCCCAGTTCCCACGAGCCAGGTGGTCGTGGTAAATGTCCAACTGATCCTCTAGGGCTGTCCAGTTGATGCCCAGATAGCTATTGATGGCGGTGCGAGAAAGAAACCACTTTCCCTCACAAAGTGAAAGGAAAGTCTTGCCCTTGATCGAATTGCATTTGTGTAGAACTCCTCATCGACTCCACATTTACCTTCGTCTGTGGCTCACAAAGAACACCCAACCCGTAATTAGAAAGAATAGCATCGGGCGTTGCATAGTGGCCATGCTCCCGGAGGCGGATAATTCTCTCCGTCAAATATTCCGCTCCTCGAGCTCTTTGTATCTAGCTTCGGCGGGCCCGAGGCGATCTCCATCGAAAGAAGTGGCCGAGATGACCCGGCCCGTGGGAAGAAACTCTTTGTCTTTTGGGTGCCATCTGAAAATCAACACAAAAATCAACGGAAAAGTGACACCGAGGTGTCCATTAGTGAAAATTCATGCAAACAGCAGTGCAAATCAACCAACCGAAGCATTACTACTAATCGGAAAACACAAAAACACAGCTGAAGAATTTTTCAAAATTCTGCAGACCACGCTAAAGCGGCGAGGCTTCTGCGATTTCGAAAAATTCTTACGTAAAATAGAATTTTCTCCACAAAAACAAACCTACTAGCAGCGAAATGCCTATTCTAAGCCTTCTCTATCATCTAAACAACCTAATCCTAAGAGAAAAATCAAAAATTCCTAAACCTAGGTTTTCAAAATCTACCCTAAACAGCGAAATTTGATGAAATTGAAAGAAGAACAACATAGAAATACTTACTTAGATGCTTGGGGAGACGATTAGACAAAGAAATTTGCACAAACTTGTTGATTTTTGGTTGAGGATTTTGGGGTTTTTGAGAGAGTGGAAATTTTGAGAGGAAATAGTGAAAAAGGGGTTTGAAATGAACCCTAACCTATTTAAAATGAACCAGGCCACCCAATGGGCCTCAAAAATCCGGTTTTTGGAAAAATATATATTTTTTAAACTCTCCCAGACCGCGCTGCGACCATTGTGAGCACGAAGTTTCGCGGATGGGCCAAAATGCGCTCTGGCCTTGCGCGACTTGCAGAATCTTGAATTTTCAGAAAAAATAGCAATTTGACAGTTTGTACAAGTTAAAATGAGTGCAATGAAGAATACTTACAATGTTGGGGTGCCTCCCAACAAGCGCTTTGTTTAACGTCGGTGAGAACTCGGCGGTTGGAATGATCAAGGATCATTCAAGAAAATAACACCAACATCACGATTTGCTCCTCAAAATTGTAAACCTCCTTGATTTCCTCATCGGTAGCATCCTTATGGAAAGTGTCTTGTTTGTATTTGGGATGCTTTACATCTTCAAAGAGATTGAAAGTCACCTCTTTATCTTGCACTCTTACTTTCATAATCCCATCGTGACATCAATCATCGAGCCGTCTTCATGAATGGTCTTCCAAGAATCAATGGTATATCTCGATCCTCCTTCATGTCAATTACCACAAAATCCACAGGAAATAAGTACTTGTCCACCTTTACTACCATGTCTTTAACAACTCCATAAGGTGAAATGGTTGACTTGTCAGCTAGTTACAAAGTCATTCTTGTAGCCTCCATTCTAACATTCCCCAATCTTTTAACAATGGATAACGGAATTAAATTGATGCTAGACCCTAGATCGATCAAGCCATTACCCTTGAATGTCTCTCCAACGGCCACCGGCAACGTGACACTCCCCGGATCAAATTCCTTCACTGGAAGAGCTTGCTTGAGTATGGAACTACAATTAGCATCAAGTAATATTGTCTCCTTATCCTTGTTCCTCTTCTTCCTTGTGAGCATATCCTTCATAAATTTCACATATTTCGGCATTTGCTCCAATGCTTCGGAAAATGGAATGTTTATGTGAAGTTGTTTAAAAATATCCATAAATCGAGCATATTGTCTTGTCTTCTCCTTCTTTGACGGCGCATGAGGGTAAGGTAAATTTTGAATGGGATCAACACTTTCTTCTTTACTTCCCTTTTTACTCTTCTTTGCATTCTTCTCTTTCTTTTTACTTTCTTTACCATTTTCTTTCCCCTTTTCAACTAAGTTTGCCTCCCCTACAACTTCATTACTCTTATTTTCCGCTATATCTTCCGACTCATCCTCTACAACTTCATTGTTTTTTTCAACTACTACATCATTTTCAACTAAATTATCCTCCACATCAACATAATCAATTTTTTTAGAGGGAAGGTGAGGATAAGGTAAGTTTCTTAATGGAAAAGTGACTTTTTTCTCTTTTCCCTTTTTCATTTTCTTCTTCTTCTTCTCCACTTTCTCCTTTTCAACTACACCATTCTCATTTTCATTTTCAACTACAACATCCAAATCATCCTCCTCTAAAATTTCATCGCTTTCACCATTTGTCATCTCATTTCCACTTATAGTGAAATTTGCTTTGCAATACTCCTTAGGATTTGCTTGAGTAGTTGGGGAAAATGATGTTGAAGCCTTTTGTTCGGAAAGTTTCTTGGCTAGTTGCCCCATTTGAGTTTCCAAATTCTTGATAGATGCCTCCGTGCTCTTTTGATTAGCCATAGAAGCTTGCATAAATTGAGCTAGAGTGTCTTGAATGTTGGAAGATCTCACTTGATTTTGAGGTTGATTTTGTGGTTGATTTTGATTTTGATTTTGATTTTGAGTTTGATATGGATTTTGCCTTCCTTGATTGTTGTTGTCTTGTCTCCACCCGCCTTGATAACCTTGGTTACCTTTGTGGTAACCTTGGCCTTGATTTTGATAAGGGTAAGGAGCTCGTTGTTGGTATCCTTGCCTTGGTTGGCCATATAGTTTGCTTCCTCATTTTCCGGAGGATAAAATCCGATTTTATGATCCCTTTACACAATTCACAACAAGCTATTTGGTGAGCTTGCTTGCTTGATGTTTCTTGTAACTCCATAATTTGTTGAGGAAGTCTAGCCATTTGTTTTGTCAATTCTTCAACTTGTTTATAAACAATTTGTTTTTGCTTCTAAGTGCTTCGTGACTCGAGCCAATTTCTAGAACTCCGTTTTCCGTGCACCCTCCTTGATCATGTTGAGTTTGGTGATCATTCCTCCCCATCTTCTCAATTATTTGGATTGCTTCATATGGTGTTTTTCCAACAAAGAACCTTCCATGTATCCAACAACAACTTGTGTTGGGGTTGGAGACCATTTGGAAAATATGAATTTGGGTAAGCTCGTCAAAACCATGGCTAGGACACTTCCTAAGCATAGACTTGTACCTTTCCCAAGCCGATTCAAAGGCTCGTTTACTCCTTGTGAAAATACGAAATGCGGTCTTTGCCTCCATGAAGCGTGATTGAGGGAAAAATCTTTCAAGGAATTTTTCCTCAAAATATTCAATTTGTCATGGTCTCTTGCAATTGGTCTAGATACCAATCTTTGCCTTCCCAGAGAATGAGGAAGAGCCTTTGAAAGTATTGCTCTTCTTGGTCTTGGGCCCGGCGCTCCGCGATCTCATAGAACTTAGTAAGGTGGGTGTAAGGATCCTCATGATCATGGCCATGAAATGGACTTGCATAAAGAAGTTGAAGCAAACCCGTCTTCATTTCGCGACCCTTGCATTTGCTTGTCGAGCAAATTGAGAGGTGTGAGGACTATTGACACCACGGCCCCGTGGTGGTGGTGGTGGTTGTGGTTGATTCTCCGCCATAGTGGTGACTTCTCCTAACACGAGTGGTGTAGAAGAAGTAGATGCTTCTCCTCTTTCTCCTCTTTCTTGCCTTTGCCTAGCTTGTCTTTTCTTCTTTTACTACTATTAAGTCTTCTAGCCGTGCTTTCAATTTCGGGATCGAAAGGAGTTGATCGGCGGAATACTTCATCGCATAAACTAATTCTGAAAAGTCTAGCTACACAAAACAAAGAGAGATTAGTAGAAAATGTCTTAAAACACACAACTATTGTGATACTAGCAATATCAAACGCCAATCCCCGGCAACGGCGCCATTTTGTTGTAGGTTTTTATCCGCGAACAAGTATTTTTAATTATCGATTCCACAGGGATTGGTGTATATTGTAGTCTTTCAATAGAAAAGTGTATTTCAAGATTATGTAACCAAAGGGTTTGTTATCTACTCTACTAGTACCATGAGTTTCCAAACAAGTAACTAAATTAATCTTTTCAAAAGAGTTATGGTTTGGATTCAAGAGTTTGAGATTGTTTTCAAATTATGGAAGCATGTCAAGATTAGTTTCATTGATCTAGTTTCATACATATTCAATTAATCAAGTGATGAACATAATAGATGATTTCTATAAATACATATCCTCTCAATATTGTAGATTTCCCACCAAGATTGTGAATGTTATCATGTTAATCTTTGCATGTTCCCTCACTACAACTATTGACATGATAAGCATTAAGTTCAATATTTATAAACACTAACACACAAATCTATCCCTAGCATTTGTTCATTAGTGGATGGATATCCTGTGTCTACTTTTAAGTATTCTTTTCCAAGCAAGACTCAAAGCATAAAGATGAAGAACAAAGATATTCAACTATATTAATCATCAACCATGTTCATACACAAATGGATTAAAAGAAATACATACTAGTTAGATCAACTACCTCTAATCTTGACACAAAAAGAACTTAGCCACTCATTTCCATGGTTGCTTTGCTCTCAAGATTGTTGGTAGAGATGATGAACATGAGAAAATCAAGAAGAAAAACTATGCTTTTCTTTACAATTCTTGCCCTAATTTTACAAAGATGAAAAGTGATTATGATGAAGTGAAGTTCCACCCTCTTTACAAGCCAAAAGTCAATGGAAGTGATGGGTTGGTGGCCAAAAGGTGAAAGCATGGGTCATCCTTTTTGATTTTCGAGACCGCTAAGCCGGTTAAGTCGCGATGGCTCATGCTACAACCAGTAGCGACACGTATGTCTTCCTTCATCCAAAATTTCTTCAACAAGAATCATCCCAAGAGCTCTTCAAGAGTCCTTGAATCCAAGCTTGGGAGAATTAATCAATAAAAGCCTACAATTAAAAGTAAAATAAGTTAAATAATATATTATAAACAAAAACTAAATAGAAACCTAATTAAACCAAAATACTAGAATAAATACTACTAATTATATAAAAAGGCATTGTTAAGGACCACAAAATCATGTACAAAATAACTACAATTTGGTCCTTAACAGTGGCCCACCTTGGAGCATAAGACTAAAAACCCGCACTTAAACTTACACATTACCCTTACCTTATGGGCCTCATTTTTTTATAAAATTTATCTCTCTTCCTTTAAGCATCGACCACTCCCTAATTGCCTCTCTAAAGTCATTAATGGAATTAAATTCTATTCCCCGCTTGAATTTAAAGTCTTTATTTAAGTGCTTTTTCCTATACTTCTCATACTTGAGCTTTTCATCATCACAAGAGTCATCTGGATCAGAACTATTCAATTTATCACTATAGTATTAGTCATCCTCATCCATACTCTTATTGGGCTTACCCAAAAGCCCACTAAGACTATCATCTTTATTGACAGGTGTAACATGGTGGGAGAACTCACTTGTTTGTTTTGCGTTTTATCGCAAATGTGCAGATAGCAAGAGTCGTCACCGACTTTTCTTTTATCCAATAAAGAAAAGGTGAAAAGAACAGGAAAGACCTTTGATAGATTTTGAGTAGGGGAGGTAATTATGAAAAGGAAAAGTATTAGCACCATTTCCATCCGTAGTTATCAAGATTTTTTAGAGTTTGGGTAGGATCAAGATTTTTTGGAAATTTTTTACATTGTATTCTTAAATGATTTGATAAATTGGAGGTTTCGTTTACGTGAATCGGTGACATAAGATGTATTTTACACCACTTACACATCCACTACCATCTACTTTGTCAAAATGCTCTCAAACCCAAGATATGCCAACATATTAACTATACAAAGTACAAACATTCCTAACAAAATACAATGATTACAAAATTAAAACCAAATATAATTTATAAATGTAGACACCTTCCTTGAATTTGAGTCATGCAAGAGTTTCATAACCATATTCATACGCGGAGCAAAAATGCCTCATTTTATTACTTTAGAATCACGTTAGCATGGATGTAATAGTACCACTTCCTTATCATAAAAATCTTTGGAGGAATGCAAACATATTTTATTGAAGTCTAAAATGTACTCATGATTACTTCAAATATTAAAAGGATTTATATTATGCATTTATGTTTACATCACAATTTTTTTTAAAACCAAAGCCTAACATAATCAGTGAGTAAAACCTCTTTCTTTACCAAAGAACAAACCACGACATAAAAAATTTCAAAATGAACAAATGCACATATTTGTGGCATGCTCTCTTTGCAGCACGAACGGTAAACATGGAAATTGTAGAAACGAAAAAAATTACCGCAAAATTGCAAAAACAAAAAAAAAAAAATTGCAGCAAAATTGCAAAAATGAAATAAATAGCAGTTACACATTTTCACCTTTGTTGATTGAGATTTGAAATTGTGTGGCTGCTTGAGAGTGAGAGTGAAGGCGAGATTGGGAGTCAAACGACGAGAGTGAGATGGTGAGACCGAGAGGGGAATGATGAGACTTGAGACGGAGACACTGAGTGTTGAGACTTAAAATGGCGGTGAGGGTGAGGGATGAAGAAAAACCCTAAAGTTGAGTGAGAGTCGTGAATTTGATTCACACAGAAACTGAATGGGAATAAAATTGAATTGGATTTGAAAGTGAGTCATATGAGGTGTGCAATTGTATTTGGAAATATAATGAATTAATAATAAAAATTAAAAACTTAAGTTAAATATGCAGTTTGGTTTGGTTTGGTTTGGGTTTGTGGAATGAAAACTGCAAACCGAACCGAACTGCGCGGTTCAGTCTAAAAATCATCCAAACCAATCGCGGTTTTTGCGGTGTTCAGTTTGGATTGGTTCGATTTGTGGTTTTGCTTTTGGATTGGTTCAGATACAATCACCCCTACCTACTACACTGACTCCACCAAAAATACCATTCATCGATCACATGTCGATTTTTATGCACAAGTACATTGAACGAATCGTCAATGTTGGTGGTGGCAGTAACTATGGTTTTCGAGTTGTTTCTGGTTTGCTCGGTAGAGGTGAAGAGTATTACAATACTGTTTGAGATACCCTGATCAGATAGTTGACGGGCAACAGAGAATTATACACACATGTGTTAGGGAGTAAAGATGAGGTTGAGGAAATATATCATGCATTTGTACCTGTCGATATTGGATTTGCACCAGAGGATAAATGGATGCGTTTCCCTGAAACGGGTCATCTCATAGCAAATGCATATGAGAGGGTGTGTATTAATCTTATAAGATACGGTTTCTCAGAGACTTATTTCCCTTTACACACTGCTCCAACACCAAATCCCAATGATCATATCATATGTGTTGGATGGATTTCAAATCCACGACACTTTGTTCAAGTGTATTTGAAATCAGGATGTCCTATACCACCTATATCACCAGAGCGGGCACTTCATTTCACAGACCCATTTGAGACCCGATCAGACAAGTTCATTTAAAGGATGCAAGAATACAACAAGTTGAACCGAATTGAAATGAAAAAAACAAGGAAAATTCAAAGGGTGCCAGGTGGTTTATCCGTGACACTTTTCGGCTCATTCTAAGTAGTTAGATATCATTTTATTATTACCGTCATTTTGTACATGTATTATGATGTGGAAATATATCCATTTTTGTAGTTTTACCAAAAGCAAAATATTTGAACACATGAGATTTTTTGGTATTAGTTGTTGTTTTTGTTATGTTTTGGTTTTCACTTTGAGCCTTAACCGAAATATACTTGATTCCATTTAATACAAAAGAAACATTAATTCTCGTTTTTCATTGACACATAGATAGGATCTGTATGGTTCATGTTTACCTCCAATACTATAAAATACCTCACTTCTTATATTTTCCATACCACAACACCAAAACCATAATTGGACATGAAATTGAACATCAAATGGGTTATTGGGTTGTCCACTTTACGCCACATCATCTCGCGAATTTAAGTTCACCGTGTACACCCTATTAAAGATGTGTGAAACATTGCGAAACTTGTACCTTTTAGCGACAATCACAAGGCGGTGAAGACCGAGTACCGCTTCGCCATCGGTTGATAAAGATGAGAAGCTTGGTTCACCAACCGTGAGTGAAGAACAATCTTGATTTATCGGCTATAGGGTATACTTATGACCGTTTGAGGAGAAAGTTACGATCGGGCTAGATGCGACTTTAACAAGATCGGTCGATGATATTATTAGGATGTTGCAACATTCATCGGATGTTGATTTGTAATGTTTGATTTATGTTTAACTCCTAAATGTATTTCCTACATTTATGTTATGAATTATATTTATGTCCATGTTATGCAATTCAATGATGTTTTTTGGTTTCAATTAAAAATACAACTGGAAAGAAACTTTCGGTACAGAACCAAAATTAAATTTCCGATTTTTGTGTATATTTTATCTAGATATTGGTGCGCATCATAAGTATGTTTCCGGTTTTGAGGGACATTTAAAGAATCTCACGTGGTGTGTAAGAAACTTAAGGAGTAGGTTAAATAATCCCCAATCAAAATAACTCCTACGATTAAGTTTATAGTTTTTTTCTACATTAAACTTCTTTTTGATTTTTTTAGGGCAACTTTGTTGGCAAATTTAATTTTTATTGGTTTAGGGATCTACAAATAGATGAATTTTATTTTTATTTTTAAGTGTTGGTAGAACTTAAAAATTGTGAACAAGACGAAATAAATTTTGTTATTAAAGATGATATTCTCTTTAGGAGATCGGATTTACAGTTTATCATCGTAAATGTCTATTTTTTTAATCTATTATAGGGGTCACGTGTAAAAGTATGTCTTATAATTATTTCTAAGTTGTAAAAAATTAAAAGTTTGTGAAAATCAACAAAAAGTTGGAGCAATTGCGGTCCAAGGGATATGGCAGTGCGCCCTGAAAGCAGAGGTGGTCTGACAACCAACCAAAAGTTGGTGGTAGAAAATGTCGACACAAGGACGATATCAGAGTAACAGTTTGTATGTATCGATCTTAGTTGTTTTAGTTTGCAAATTGGTTTGTTAATGTATTGTGTTTTTTACTCGATAAAGATTTGTTGGATTTTTACTATTATAAATGTGCACCTCTATCATTCTTGCATTCACATATTTTAGAACTTGCAGTTGATGACATATAAGAATGGTTAGAAATATTATGCGAAAAATTACATAAACAAGGTTGAAATTCCTTGGAGTTATTGAAATTTGAGAAACCCATAGATGTATCTAAGGGGATTGAGAAAAATTTATAGTCATTTGAGTTTGTGATATATATATATATATATATATATATATATATATATATATATATATATATATATATATATATATAAGACTACTTTCTTGTGTGGTTCCTTTGATCGGCTATTTTAGGTCAAAAAAACGTGGGGAAGAAGATGTAATATGTGAAAAGGTATCATATGGAACAAGGTGTTTCAACATAAGGTGCAACATCATACCTCATTTTGTTATCTATATTTTGTGAGTAAATTTGAGTGTGATTGTGTTTGTTTATTAATGTGGTGTTTCATACATACAATCTCTGAAACTTGTTTCTCGATAACACTTGATACTTTAAGTGAATATGAGTCATTTGTAAAATATTTGAACACCTAGAAATCTAAAACTAAAGACTCATATTTATACTAATCTAATACGAACGGTCTTTTCATCAAAAGATGACACATTTTCGCTTGCATGCATTCGACCTTTCATGAGCTTTCACCGTCTCTTTTAAAAAGAATAAATAAGCGCCAAAATTCAATTATTTAAGCCTTATTTCAAATTATCTATGGAATTCCACTTCAAATATCTTTCAAATTCCAAGTTTCAAATTAAGTAATATTTTGTCAAAACTACGGTCGAAAAGACCATCATTTGCTTATGTTGAAACATTTTTAACAGTTTTGATTTCTTTTCAAAACATCGATGTCTTTGTTTAATCTGTGAGCGTCGTATTTCCAACTAACATAAGCTTGGGAGGAATGTAAGTCCAGGGTCTCCTACAATGCTCTGTGTAACCCACAGGTAGTTGGAAAACAGGTTGTTGGATGGGGGAACCACCACTTATGGAAACATCGTCGAAGTTGACGTTTGACTTACAATGGAGCAGTTACTCCAACAATTGTTGAAGTACCTGCACCACCAACCGTCAATTTTATTGGTTGTTCTTCTGCATTTGGATCGTCGTTCTTGGGAAGGGCATGATTTTTTTAACAGTTGATGAGTCATCTCAAGAATTTTACCACTCATCAAATGCATAAACACTCAAATTTTGAAAACATTACATGTATAAAGAACAAAACTGAAAATAAAAGCACAAACACTCTTCTGCAAACGTTTAAACTTTTTGCACAAAAGATTTCCATTGGACGTGTCAATTCGTGTACTAGTATTTTTAGTAAAAAAATCACAAATTTTATATCACTTAATGGATTATACTCTAAAAATCCAAAGGACATTTTGTGCGAAAAGTTTAAGATAATGTATTTGTGCTTGAAGGTTTAACGTTTAAACTTACTACGTTAGATAAAAATTCAAATAAATAAAGTGCATAATCGCTTGAAGCGAAAAATTAAATAAAGAAAGATAATAAAAGCAATTGAGTAAAAATGCTTGAATTCAAAGTGGGACATAAGTTCATACATTTTCACAAATTCTTTATCTCTATGACTCATAAACGTGAATTCTAAAGAGAGTAAAATGAAAATGTGAATCCTTGTCTCAAAGACGAAATCTACTTATATATTATATACTTTAATAATTGTAAAAAACATTTACTTCTCCATGATTAACACATATCTTGTTATACGAGCTTATATCTTTTGATATGTTTCAACGAGTATTTGGTTCTTGAATTGTCTCAGCATGCAACTACTATCAAAACTGTCTTCAAATTCTTTAGTTGGCTATGTGAAAAATTCTTTATGTCGGATCTTATGGTTTGGTGTCAAAAGACCTAACTTAGCTACTTTTATTTAACAATTATATCTATTTCATATCCACATTACTTATTGAACGAACTGAGTAGAATATCATAGGCTAACAGTTCCATAATAATTAAAAAAATTGTAGAGTGTTTTCTAATCACATCCATCATGTAACACCCCTTCTAATTTACCCGCGATTTGTATGTCTTAATCAGAGTTTTAAACACATAACAAGAGGCGTCACAATTTTAATAATTCAAATTATAGCCAAAACAGTTATCATGCTTTTCACTAAAGAACTCATTAAATAAAACAAACCAAAAGTTATGTTTAAACAGCGGAACTATAACATAAAAACCGGAATACATCAATCCATAATTATTCTAGGACATAACCAAAACATAAACCAAAGCCATCAGTTAAAATCCATAAAGAATTCTCAATCGAACGTTCCCCAGTGTTACAACTACCAGAGCATGACAACGACACGGATTAACTAAGTAACACAACTCTAAAAGCTGTCCTCACCGATTCCAAAGCATTAATCACTTGTCTGAAATCATCAAAGTAAGGGTGAGATCTCTATCCAATATAAAATGCATTATACGTTTTTAAATACAACGGAACAATTCAATACGTTAGTCCATTATCAATAACATAATCATAGTTCAGTCCACAAAAACATTGCACACAATTCATTATGCAAATAAACAATCAATGGAAATTGCAACATTGGAAACCATCCTAGCATGTTACAATCCCATATGCAATACAGACTCTATGCATGTGGTACCAAACGTGAACCAAGTTCACACCATGTTCCATTACACTCGGAAGCAGTTAATCCATGATTCGTTCATAACCACAGGGTCAAGAATCTAGCCTCACTACCTCTGTATCCTGGTAAGTTTATTGGCTCTGCAAGCTCAATTCTGCACAATGGGAATGAACCATAAACAATGCTTATGCATGCACCATAAAAGCATGCAACATCAATTCAACGAATTATGATCTCAACATAATTCCACATAATGCCAATCACCAATATATCACATGGTAACAATTCAATCATAATGAATATCGGACACAACATATAAGCATTAGCTCCATTCACTAAATCAAAACAATTTTTACAAACCATTCTCCATCGTCCTTAAACTACCAACGTTTTCAAAAATCGAGAGTTCGACTCTTTTTAAAATAATTTTCACAAAATAATATTTTTCCGTTTTATAAGATAGTATTTTAATTTAAAAATCTGCCAAGCACTCAAATCGAATTACGGTTTGAAAAATATGAATTTTGAAGTTTTAAGTATTTGGAAGTTCAACACGGTGGTAACGGTTCCTCCTTGGAGAACCGGTTCCCACATTTTTCAAAAACACGCTTCCTGGAAATTTGTATGGGGAACCCGGTTCCTCCATACTGGGAACCGGTTTCCACGTTGAAAAATGGTTCATTTTTGAAAATTTGAACTGGGAACCCGGTTCCTCCACATGTGCTTGGTTCCGAAACCCGTTGTTTCCTCGCCATTTTGTACCAGGAACCCGGTTCCTCCCACACGAGAACCGGTTCCTGCGACCTGCAGAACCAAAAACTGCAATTTTTGATAGCATCTTGTATCCCAATTCATTCATTTTCATTCCCATACGAATTTTAGCATTAGGAACACCAAAATTCAACCAGTACACATCAATACAACAACATACACCATAATTTCATCATTCCTATTAATTATTTAACACACTAACGGTTCCAATTCTTATAATCCGACACAATTAGGGATAAATCCTACAAACCTATATTAACTAATTTCAAGTTTCCTAATACACTCAATCATCCAATTGATTTCCAAAACCCATAAGACATTATAATCGAATGAAATCACCCCTTACCTTGCGATGATTCTTCAAATTTCACGGCGTTTGGCTTTTTTCTCTTCTCTCTTCTCTTCTCCAATTTCACGTACAATGACTTTTCCAAATAACCTTCTATTCCTTCTTTTCCTTTTTATATTCCTTCTATTATTTTCCAAATAATAGAAATAAGTTAGTTATTACTATTTAGTAGAGTCTTTTCCTCCACACACCTCAAATTCAACCTTACACCCCCGGTCTTCCTTTTTTAATTCAATAATTAATAATCCATTTAATCCAAAATATTATTAATTAAGCCTTTAATTAAATTAATAATTAAATTTCTAATTATTTAATACTTGGATTAATTTGGGGTGTCACACATCACGTTTCATTTAACATTAATATTAGAGGCTCCCTAAATATTATAGAAGAGCACAACGACTTCTTTAAAACCTAATACAACTAGTCTAGTTGATGAAGGTGACAAAGAAAGTCTTTGACACATGACAATTTACACAAGTGACTCTCATTCAACGTGAGTTTCACAAATAACTTTATCTTCTCGATTAACACATTTATCCATAACACATTAATTATTTCCATCTACATGTGTTATTGTGGAATATTGTATTATGTGATGGTCTTCAAACCTATTTTTACTACGGGCATGATGAAAATGTATTTAATAGTGTTAGACAGACCTTTTTGTGCCAGAAAGGAATTAAAAGTTGGCCCATTTTGTGTGAAGGCCCACTGATAGCAAGACGTGGTTATGAAATGGCATAATTGGCCTTAGAGTGTGGGTCGCCTCTCCGTGCCTGCTAACACATGTATGGGATATGTCTACTCTTATCAAATCATCATTTCTTAAGAACCGCGTCAAGTTGATTGGGTCCAGGTTTTCTTTGTCAGCTAATTCTTTATAAGAAAACATCAATTTCGTTGATTTTAGAACTCCCCGAATCTATAGGCGCATTATTGGATAAAGACTTGCCTTAACCATAACTGACTATTTTGCCGTGTTTTTTTCCCTATACACCACTAGCCAATCACCATGAACTATACTTATTTCTCAAGATTCTTTTGCTACAATTTCGACGCTATCATCGCCTAGTTACTGATACAATTTTGTTAGTCTTTACTCACAGACAACATCATTTTTTGGTGTACATCTTGGTTACGCCACCGTAGAAATGACCAACAACGTCATATCATCTAATGTATTCTTATAATCATGGGTGTGATGTCCATAACAATCACAATTGGAGCAAATAACGAGAAGACATTCATATTTGTACTAGTGGCCATTAATATTGACCTTTTTGATAATTGGCAAGGCCAGATCAATCTCCATGCAAATTCTCGCAAACATTCCCTTCTTTATATTCAAGGTGTTAACATATACTTAAATTGGATTACCCATAACAAATGTCAAACCAATAAAGACATTATCATCATAATACAATAAATTAAGCATTGAAAATCTAATCCAAATCATAGTATTCTCCACCTTTGTGAGAGGAGATGCAAAATCAAGTCCATTAAATCATTGTTAAATAATGGTCAAATCATATCCGGTGCACGACAATTTCTTCCTGGATGTGACTAGTTCACACTTGACCATAAAGAAACCATTGCCAACATATATGATTTCAAAACGTCCGACAAGTTTTCACATCTTTTTCAACCTATCATTCTTCAAATGATAGTCTACATTATTCCTAGGGAGTTTTATGACTAATGCGTCATTCCAAGAATTACATAGTTTTTGAAAAAACTTCTTACCCACCGTGACCTTTATCATCAATCGATTTCCTCCTTCAAAAAAGACTTTCACAAATTCATTTTCAACTAGACACTTTTTCCTTTAAATTAGTGACTCCTTGACTTATAGTGAAAATATCCCAAAACAGTGACCTCAAAGACTTAAATGCACCTCTGTCCAAAAATCCATGTGAAAACTTATGCACGGTTAAAAAATAGTTACTATTAATGTGACTATTAAAAAACTATTATCTCCTTACTCAAAATATTTGATGCTTCAAATTTCACCATTACAATTTAATTTAATAAATTAGAGATAATTATGCTATTCCGTAAATATATATAAAAATTATTCAATTACGTCTTTTAAATTAATTATTATTGATTATTTTTTTATAAATTTATTATAATTATTAAATGATATTCTCTAGTTTTATTTATAAATAAAATTTTATTTTTTAAATTAATTAAATAGATAATGGTTTTGGTTTTATATATCATCAAATCATATATATTAAAAAACATTAGTTAGTCGAACAATATTCTTTTTAAAATAATAACTATTGTTTCATCTTGTCCCTTTGCCAAGCTCGACGGCTTCCTTATCGTTTAACCTAACAAATTTTGCAGTCGTCATTGCAATTCAAGCACACCGCGCGCCACTGGTACGCACTGCGAGTTTTCACATTTTTATTTTATTTTTCAATTTTTTTTCCACTGTAACGGTGCTAAACTCCGGGAAGGTAAACAGGCTTATGAATGGCGTGGCTGGAGCTTGGAAAGAAGGTGAGTTGATTTCTATAATAAGCACATCTACGGCGATTATCCTGGTTGCAGATGGTTTCTAATGAAGTGCTTTTCATTACCTAAATGCAGAGAATCTATATGAATTTGACCAGAGCTTTGGCTACAACGTCACATAGGCATGTGGTAGAGTCAAGTATTGCATATATATTCGCTCAACAATCTGTTTATGCTTCAGCAAGATGCATGCCTGGTAATTGACATCACTTATGCTTATAATGTTTCATTTCATTCACTTGTATTCACATACTTAAAATAACCTGATGCAGATTTCATCAATCGCTCTTATCTTGGCGCCTGGTTTTTGTATTGGGGCTAAAGAAAATGGAACACGGTAAGATAGTAGTGCCCAAATTTCAAGCGTCTTTCGCTGTAGATGAAAAATCAACGCTAAAATTTGTGTGACTGCACATTGAAAAAGGTAGAGGTAATTATTTTGTTTTACTTTCGTAGGTGCTTCCATGCTAGCTCACAAGTCTGGGCAAGAAGTGATGCCGCATATGGTTTGAAGACCCCAAAGAAGGAGAAGTATGTGAGAAAAGATAGTAGAAATCAGCCTCCCGTTGAATCTCCCTATGTCCCTCGTAATGTCACAGCAGCCAAATCTAATCCCGATAAAATAATAGAAATATTTGAAGGCATGACCCTTGTTGAACTGGCTAAGCGTTCTGGAAAATCAGTATCTTCTTTGCAAGATATTCTCACAAATGTTGGCGAAAAGATTGAATCAGAGTTTGACCCTCTCACTATGGATGTTGCCGAGCTTGCTGCAATGGTATATCCTTAGTCATAGATGATGTTAAATCAGTGAATATAGGGAACCAGTCTTTTCCCAATCAGTGAATATAGGGAACCAGTCTTTTCCCATTTGCAAGGGACAACTTGTTCGAAAAAATATATGTTTTGCTCATATGTTACATATTCTTCATCACTTGGAGCATATAGAATTCAATGTTAATAGTAATTTTTTTAGTTGTTTTGTTTGGGATAAAGTTAGCCGACTTGGCTCAGTGGGATAAGGCTTGGTTGTTGTTGTTTGGGATAAAGTCTGCAAGCAAAGTTTTGTTGGAAATCAATGGAGTTTGAGATATACTTTTCCTAAAATTATTAATAGTTGGTATTGGAAAATTTTGCGTATCTCCCCATCTGTTAAAATGCACAATATATACATTAGAAACTAAAGGGAAGATAAGTAATGGAATGGGTAAGACTAGGCCTAAAGTTTTGGTAGTTAGGTTTGGGTGAATATTTTAGTTTCAATCCATCATTGAAGCATAATTATTCTTGGGTATTCTTACAACTTTCTTTGTTGCCTTAATTCTGGAACATTGACTCAAAAGTATCTCTACTACCCTCTAATCGTCCCTCCTCTTTTTTTATTTTTTAAATTTCCTACATGATGATATTTTAGGTTCATGTATGTCGATATTTTTTTATGTCACTTAATTTGTTCCTTGCTGTTGTAGGAGGTTGGCGTCAATGTTAAGAGGTTACATTCAACCGAAGGTGCAGAACTTTTACCACGTCCTGCAGTTGTAACAGTGATGGGTCATGTTGATCACGGAAAAACTTCCCTTCTCGATGCCTTACGTCTAACATCAGTTGCAGCCAAGGAGGCTGGTGGCATTACTCAGCATCTAGGTGCCTTTGTGGTGGGCATGTCATCCGGAGCATCAATCACATTTCTCGACACTCCTGGTCATGCTGCATTTAGTGCAATGCGTGCAAGAGGTGCAGCAGTCACAGACATAGTAGTGCTAGTTGTTGCTGCAGATGATGGTGTAATGCCCCAAACACTTGAAGCTGTGTCCCATAAAATTAGCTAATGTACCAATTGTAGTTGCGATCAATAAATGTGATAAACCAGGTGCAAATCCTGAAAAGTAAAATTACAGCTTGCTTCCGAGGGCTTGCTGCTGGAGGAGATGGGTGGGGATATTCAGGTTGTTGAAGTTTCAGCAGTTCAAAAGACTGGACTGGACAACTTAGAAGTAGCTTTACTACTTCAGGCTGACATGATGGACCTTAAAGCACGATTTGATGGGCCTGCTCAAGCATATGTGGTTGAAGCAAGACTTGACAAAGGACGAGGTCCGTTGGTGACTACTATAGTTAAGGCTGGGACTCTAGTTTGTGGACAGCATGTGGTTATAGGCTCACAGTGGGGAAAAATTAGGGCTATTAAAGATACTGCAGGGAGGTTAACTCAACGAGCAACTCCTGCAATGCCTGTTGAAATTGAAGGGCTCCGAGGGCTGCCAATGGCTGGTGATGATGTCATTGTTGTTCATTCTGAGGAGCGAGCTAGAATGCTTAGTTCTGGTAGGAAAAAGAAATCTGAAGAGGACAGGCTTAAGGGAAAGATCGTGCAGATTGTGCCAACTACTTCAGATGATTCTGAGGAGGAGGTTCCAATCAGGGTTGAAATGCCAGTAATTGTAAAAGCAGATGTTCAGGGAACTGTTCAAGCCGTTACAGATGCATTGACAACTTTAAATAGTCCCCAGGTATGTGATGATTATTATTATAACATGGTATACTTTTATTTTTGCATCACATAGTGAAAAGCCTTCTCAACAGATTTTGTATTAATTTGAAATCAGTACGCCAGTTACAAGTAAAAATAAAACAATTTATAGTGTATGCAATATTTCACGAAAAACACATAGATCAAGTTATTAGCTTAGGTGTTTAGTTTTTCTGTTTTCTCATAAATTCTAATAATTTAAACGTGTCATAGTTATGTTTTTGTGCTTTTCAAATGTTTGGTATTGTTTTCTAATATTTACTATTTGTTTGCTATGCAATAACCATTATGTAATATATTTGTTAGGTTTCTGTGAATATTGTTCATGTTGGTGTCGGGCCTATTTCTCAATCTGATGTGGATCTAGCACAGGCTTGTGGTGCATGCATAGTTGGATTCAATGTCAAGAGTCCACCTATTTCTCTTAGCCAGGCAGCAACTCGTGCTAGTATCAAGGTATTTTCAAGCTTTTCCCCAAATTCAACTATGAGTAATCACTACTTTACTATCTAAAATGATAAATCGTCAACTTAGTCTCTGAAATTAACGAAATTTCAAAATGATTTCTTTGTTTGAAAAATTTCAATCGCATTAGTTTCTGCCTTGCAATTGTAGGGATTAAATTTACCAGTCTAAAAGGACTATAATGATTCAAGTTTTTCAAGGGGTATTTTGGATTAATAATATAAGTGACTAAGTCGACCTCACTGATTGAAAATTTTGATTTCTATTTGATATCTGTTTGGCTTGGTTGTAGGTAATTCTGCAACGTGTAATTTACCACTTATTGGAAGATATAGCCAATTTAATAATTGAGAAGGCCCCGGGTACTTCCGAGACTCAGGTAGCCGGGGAAGCAGAAGTTCTGAATATATTTGAAGTGAAAGGAAGCAAATCTAAGGGACCCGATGTGAAAATAGCTGGTTGTAAGGTTGTTGATGGTTTTGTGAACAGGTCAGCAACCATGAGGCTTCTAAGAAGTGGTGAAGTGGTGTTTGAAGGACTTTGTTCATCTCTTAAGAGGGAGAAGCAGGATGTGGATTCTGTGAAGAAAGGAACCGAGTGTGGACTAGTTATCAGCAACTGTTCTGATTTTCAGATCGGTGATGTCGTCCAGTGCTTGGAACAAGTAGTAAGGAAGCCCAAGTTTGTTAAGTCGGAGAGCGGCGCTGTTCGAATAGAGTGCTGATGAAGTCAATCCTTCTTTCAGCAAACATTTTTGTGGTAAAGTTATATATGAGAAGATGCTAAAATAACTAACAAATAGAAATGGATTGTTACTTATAGTATAGTATTAAATTAAAATTTTGAAGCATAAGTTAAATTTGAATAGCTTTGTATACTAAATTTTTTGATATGTGCATTGCATGTGTACTGATCTGATCTGTGTTTATGACTAATATGATGAAGCACTGCTATAGCAAAAGTGTGGTAATGTGTTACTTGTATCAATTGTAAGAACAATATTGAATTGGTGCTCTATGTTCAAATAGCTTCTCATTTCAGGTGCAATTTTTAAGTTTTGTTGATTATTTTCATGTGTTGGATAACAACTTTTGATGCCTAGTTGTTGAAAAGGATCTATTTGAACATGAATGCTATCAAAACAAATAATGAAAGTGTAAGGAAGCAATGAGACACAATTTGACTCGTGTTGCTAAATTTTGTGTAGCTCATACCTCTGAATGAAAGGTACTAGTAACTCTAAAATTTAGTTGAGATATTTATTTTGAAAATTTTATGTAACAAAATGTTTTTGTTGAAGAAATTAATGTATATAAAGTTCCTAATCTTATTGAGAATATATATGAAAATAATGAATTCGTTTTGGCGTGGCTCAAATAGAGAGTGTGTGTTTTGTTGTTTAAGGTTCAGTTTGGCACTCTCATTGAAAATTGGAGAATTTATCCCCCCACCTCTCAAATTTAACCTGCTTTTACCATAATTTAAAAGTAACAACAATTGCCCAATTTTTTAAAATAGTACCGAATATTTTGTGTTTAAGTGAAAAAAATACTAGACATTGTAAAAAAAAAATCAAATATTTTGAGATTATTTGAGGAAATACTGAAAATTTCAAAATTTCTGATAAAAACACCGATTTTTGATAATTGTAAGAAGAAATATCAATTTTTCAAATATCGTGCATGTATACAAGATATTTCAAAACATCCGGTAATCTATATTGCATACAAGATATTTTGAAAAATCTAGAACATATTAATGGATTGTGAGGGAAATATTTACCGTTTACAATATACAAAATAAATTATTAATATCGGAGATAGTAAAAGCCTATTAAACATTAGACAATTGAAAAACAAAACATAAAAGTAAAACATATATAACGAAAAACTGTTTAAGAGAACCATTAGGATTGGAACTGCACAATGAAACAATTTGGACTAAAATTTTTACACTAGGTTAAACATTTGGTATATCGAAATTTTCAAAAGTTCAGGAAGATTTAGATCTTTTCTAGATTTTGGATAAATTCGATAGGCAATATAAGATTCATCAGAAATAATGAGTCTTTTGAAAAATTCGGTATAGATGTACTTGATTATTAAACAATTCGGTAAAAAGTTCTTAGAAATTTTAAGTTTTTTGAAAATATACGGTATAAATGTAGTGGATTTTCAAAAAGTTCGATAAAAAGCTACAATTTTTCAAAAAATAATAGATTTTTCAAAATTTTTGATAGAAACTCATATCAATTTTTAAATTTTCGATAAAATTGCATAATTTTCACGATTTTAGTAATTTTTTCTGTCATAACATTCAATTTTTGCTCTTGTTTACCAATTCTTCAAAATAATTTTCTTTACCAAATATAAATTTTGACAGCCAAATAAAGGGTTTTTTCTTAAATAACTAAATTTTTAAATTTTAGTAATAAACTAACTCATCTTTCCCTATAATTTTCAATATAATCGGATGTTTAAAAAAAATTAAAAAGGAGGTATTACTTTTATACTTTTAATATATTTTCAATTATTTGTAAATTTTTATGCAGATATAATTTTACATATAAATTCATTTATGTATTTATCTGCAGAGTTACTTGTAGATAAAAATCTGAGTGTAACATCAACTACATGATAAATAACTAAAAAAATAAATAAAAATATAGGAGATCTCAATTCAAATCACAATTTTCTCTTTAATCATTTTTTTAATTAGAAGGACATCATTGAAAAATGGAGAATTTTCAATTCACTTCATTCTTTTCTTTAGGGATTTCTCACAAATTTCATTTTGATTTTGTCTAAAAGGTTCGAAATAGATCCTCATGTGTTGTCCATTTTCATTATATTACTGTTAAGCAACATATTATTCCCACTTCAAATACTTGGAATATAGTGGATTATGCTTGACCTTACTTGAAAGGTATTATTCATATTTCTAACTAAAATATTGTTATATTCTTTTTAAGTAAAATATTTATTTTAATCTCTTAACTGTATCTTTCGATTCATATTAATTTTTTAACTCTTTCTCATGTAATTTTAATATTTTAATTTTTAAAAGGTTTTATTTCAATTATTTTTATCAAATTAACTACAAAAATTATTAAAAATATTTGTTAAATTCGTCGTTAATTAAACAAAAAATACTAAAATAAAATATTTTAAAAGTTAAGGATCAAAATGACACAAAAAAAAAATTAAAGGACTAATGTAACTAAAGATATAATCAAGGGACCAAAATAAATATTTTGACTTTTTTTAATAGAGTTAAATATGTTTTTGATCTTTATAAATTATTAATTTTTTTATCCTTATAAAAAAATACCATGTTTGCCCTACAAAATTATTATGTATATAATTTTAGTCTCTGTTAAACTGATTTGTGTTTTTAAATGATTATTTTGCAGACATGTTTAAAACGTTATAAATAATTTTTTGAAAAAATAAATTTAAAATTTAATTTCTAAGTCAGATTTTCATTACTTTCATTAATATATTTTGAAATTTAAAAAATTTATATTTAATTCATCTCATTGTAAAAAAATTCTAAAATTTAGTAAAGAAATATTTTATAGTATTCTAAGCATGTATGGAAAAAATTATTCAAAAATTTAAAAATTTAAAGATAATTAAACAGTTTTTAAAATTTTAGAAAATAATAAAGACTAAAACTGCATGAATAAAATTTTTGTAGGGATCAAAATATGTCATTTTTTTAATAGGGACTAAAAATGAAATTTGAGATATTTATAAGGAAAAAAAAACATATTTAATAATTTTTACAATATAGTGGCATATTTTTTGGGAATGTTCTTTTTATTTTTCTGCATGCATTTCATAATTTTGGAAATCCAAAAATGTTTTACATGCGTTGGAAGATAGATTTCCGGGTGCATTCAAAATCACATTAAAATGCGATATTCTGAGATCCATTTCAGTTTAAATAACATATAATTCAGAGATACATCTCCTTATGTTATTTGGATATATTCATATATGCATCTTCGAATATCTAATATTATTAGTTGTGGTATTTTAATTCATTGAATTATGATATTTTTGATTCTAACATATTTTTGGTAATTTATGTCATGAGTTAGAAGAAACATGCATAAGTTACACTAACTCAAACATAGTAGTCACTTTAGAAAAACATAGTACTCAATTATGAAAAAAGTCATACAATAAGTTATTTCAAAAATACAAAATAATACAACCAAACATAAATCTTTTAGGCTTGTCTAACCCTACAACTTCTCCTTTACAACTTCTCCTTAGCAAATACTGCAAGGAGTTACGTGGCTCGGCAATCAAATCTTCCATGAGGTCCAATACGCTATTGTATGTTCAATATCTTCTAACTTAGACATGACAAGATAACATATATATATATATATATATATATATATATATATATATATATATATATATATATATATATATACACTTGATCTTTCTTGAGTTTGACAAGAAGAATCTTCTTTGATTGAGTTTGAATCTTTTCAATTATAAAATATGGGAGCAATTGGATAACGAGGATTTTAATATGGGAACTAATTCCCAAACTAGTCCCATTTATATCAAATTATACTTTATTATTTAGTTTTAATAATTTAGAATATTAATTTTAGGTCCAATGCTTTGATATTTTGTTTTGTACATTATCTTTTGAAATATTTAAAATACATTATTGAAAATTTTCGAAATTATTCTAACTTTATTATTTGTAATGTATGTTGATATTTGTTAGGAGTTTAAGGCAAATTCTAGATTTGAGTGAAATACTATTTTCATAAAATAAACGAATTACATTAAGGATGAAGTAGGGTAGGGATATCCAAATTCAATTCAAAATCATTTGAGATTCCTTTTTTTCATTCCCGTTTGAGATTAGATTTATTAGAGAGTTAGATTTAGATATGGAAAAGGTGAAAATTGTTTCTGCTACGTTGTCATGCTTATTGTAATACATTTAAATAGTTATGATATAAACAAGTTTACAATGATAATGTATGACAATTAAAATATTTTTATTTAGCCAATTAGTTTTGATTCACATCAAACCGACTAATCTGATTTCGTGATTCAAAGAAACGATTCAATGACCAAACGTTTTCACGGAAGTTTCATAAAATTCAGAATTTCTTACCAAAAATTTCAAAAATTTCAGGATCTTTTAAGGTTATGTTACAAGAAATTTTGAAATTTACGTAGTTGATTTTTTGAAAAATTCCCTAAATTTCAAAATTTTGGGTACTTCATTCTTTCACTTTTATTGTTGTTGTCGTTTTTCCATTTTTTCTAATGAGGACTAGGGGGAAGGATGAGTCCATTGGGGACGGTTGATCGATAGAGAGGAAGCTTGGGTCGGGTTACTTAGGTATAGGCTTTCCAACTATGGACTGGAAGAGTTGCTCTAATCGGTTCTCACTAGAATCAGATAGCTTAATACACGAATGGTAGTTCTGCGCACCTTGTCCCTAATCTGCTAGAATTTCTATTGTTGTGGAGGTACCTATACCTGCTGTTGATGAGGTACCTCTTGAGGAGGTTTTTGTGCCAACTGAGTATGTTCCTGATGCTGATGAGGTGTCTCCCATACCTCATGTTACCGATGATGATACTCCTATTGTTATAGGCACTACAAATCGTACTTCATAGAAATCTGTTCACGGATGAAGCCTTTTCGGGAGGACCTAGTGACCGATCTGTGTTCATAGAGTATGTTGACCATGTCGCATACAAAGTATGGAAAAGAGATATATATGTTATATTTTCTAACTGCAAAATATTTATTATGGTTAGGTGATGTGTTGAAAGTTTACTTACTTTTTTAAACTTTGTTTCCTAAAGTAACGTTCGACGCTAAAGGTCGCATCCCACAATTCAAAGTTGAAGAACTTCCCATTGAATTTGATGCAGGAGCAGGTTAGACGTATTTTTTTAGTCTCCGAAGTTTGCCGCTCATGATCATGCTCAACACTTCTCTCTACTTTTTATGGTGTGGCATAAGAAAACATCTCATTTCATCTTCTATTTAGGATAACTATCACTTTGGATGATTTCTCCTCGTTGTTTCATCTCCCATCTCGGTAGATTCTTTATTTCTCTTATTATTAACGGACAACAACATTGCTACATGTTATAGAGGATCGCAAGTCACTAAGGATGTCAAGCTAGCGAGTTTGATTTTAATAGGGACCTCACCTTGGATGTATGGGCTGTAAACGGATACCATGAACTTGTGGAGCACATAGGTATAAGGTTTCCGCTAAAGGCGTACCGTTACATCTAATGACATGTTCTCTCTTTGGATACGTTAGGTGTTTATATTGATGTTCAATACTTGTGGCTGTTTAGTAGCCTAAAGATTCCATGTTGGGCTTAGGGAGTAGATGCATTAACTATGCTTTATATGACACTTGGAGTTGCGGCTGTGCCTTAGACCAGCCAACTTGTTGGTTATTTGAGTGTATTCAAGTATATGATAACTTATTAATTATTTTAATTTAATTGTCGTATACGATATTAATTAGTTTTAATTTTGTAATCTTGAATATACAAGCATTTCCCTATGTGATAGGATAATGCAACATATCCCAGTGGACTCCATGGGCGATGAGATGTAATGCCTAACAAAGGTTCATGATGGTGTTGCAAAGTACTTGAGAAGGCTTGATGCTCAGACAATAGATGATATCGTCTAGACATCATACACAACTCACCAGATCCATCGTGCATTTGATGAATCTTCCTTATATCCAGACAATTTCCTAAGAGGTGCCCAAGAGGTATCTGCGACAGTATGGTTATGTCAAGGGCATCCCTCGACCAGTTCTAAAGGCTTCAGATGGATGCATTTTTAGAGGCTTCAGATGGAGGCATTGGTAAATGGTTTTAGAGTAGCATCACCATCTCCACTCGTGCCATTAGATCTAGCGAAGTGAGGGTTCAACACCCTTCATAGTCTGAGGATGGTTACCTAGAGTGGTATATCACTATATCATACTCTCGCATCATGACCTATTGTAGAGTCTTTCGATGTTGAGGGGACTTTTGCTGTTAGGGTTTATGATGCTGAGGTACAGGCTGACGATGTGCCGCCACCATCACCTCCACCAGACACAGATGACTAGGAATGCCTCTAGTTGTCCATTGTTATTGCGGATAACCTCATGGGTTTGATAAATTTGGATGGTGAGATTTTTACAGGGTATCTCGGCTAGCTCACATAGCCCATGTGGGAACCTATTTAGATGTATTTTATGTTAGTTGTATTATGCGTATACTCTGTGACTCTGATTACTTATCACAATACTTTTTATTATATAATATTTTGACAATTACATGTTTCAATTCGAAGATGAACTTAAAATAAAATAGTACAATAACCATAAATTAAAAATAACTACACATGAAAACGTTGGTACTACCAGATGATTCTGGACATTTCAACATCTTGATTATGTCGTTGACAAATCTTGAAATCTGCACATCAAACTCGACCGACCTCTTAGTTATCCTATGGCAGAATGATTTCCACACGGCTTCCACATCTTCATTGGTCTTCAACTCAACCAGGTTATATTTAACCATTCAATTACTATCAATCCAATATTCTCGAAACTCGATCTTTCTAACCCTTATGTTATCGGTATCAGACAATAATTCATTCAACTTGTCTGTCAAGTTGGCGATAGATGTGGAGGATTATCTCCTTTGAAATATACTTTTGCCTTAATAAGAAATTGAAGAAGAAACATTGTTTGAGATGTCTTTCTCTATAACATATGCTCATATTTATACTACTTTTGATTCGTTTTAGACCACACAACATTGTCGGTGAAATCACAATCCTACAAAACTATTAGCAAAATCCCGATCGTTAAAATATTTTGATTTAATACACTACCGAAAAGTTCACCTTTCAACTAAATTTTCGGTACAAATGAAAAAATTTCGAAATTTCCAAAACAAATTATAACGTACTGGAAATTTCAAATGAACTACAAAAAATTCCATACAGAAAATTTCCAACATCATATTGGAAATTAATTTCGAAAAAATTATTCTTTTTTTGATAAGGAAAATTTTAAAATTATGAAAATATAAAAGGTGCCATGTTTAATTTTAGAAGTGATTAGTTAAAGGACAAAACTTAGTTACAGTTCTATAAGTGTGATTCTTACTTTGTTCCAATAAAAATATGAGAAGTATATAATTTTTTCTTGCACAAATACAAATTACTCATATTTTCATGCAAATTACTCACATTTTTACTTCTTAAATAATATTTAAATATAATTATTATGTTTTATCCTTAAATTTTATCTAAATTTTATCCTTAAATCCTCCCAAATAAAGTCTTCCATCAATTTTTCTAGTTCAAACTTTACCGGAAAATTTAAGATTACAATTATATCCATATTGTAAATCGTAAATCCGAGAACCATTACCTCTATATTTAAAACAAATATTTGATATAACATAATAGTGCTCCAAAATTATAAGAAAGTAAGACATCTCATCTCCGTTCAAAATTAAGTTAGTTGTGTTTATAAATATTGACAAACAGAGAAATGGTAGTTTTGAAATAAGGGTAGTATAAAGAAAAATAGAAAAATCTTCTATATCTTTTGAAAGAGAATTTTATTAGAGAATAATAAATAACCTTTTATCACTAATAAAATTTTAATTTTCAAAGTATCATAACAAAATAAAGATTGAATTTGAAAAATTTGTATAAACTCTTTAAAATCCTTCAAAATTTTACTTCAAAATTCTTTATTTCTTCAAAGATAGAAGAATTGAAAAATAAATGCACATTAAAGGAGAATTTAGATAAAAAAATTAAATTTAATCATTGTTGTTATAATTTTGGTAAAATTAAAATATATTAATAATAAATATTTATCTATCATTCTTAAAAAAATACAAAATATATTTTCCCCTCTATTTTTCTCCTTCTGTCTTGCTTCCAACTCAAAATTGAAGACAAAGCTTAAAAAAATCTATCACATCTACTATATATCTAATATTTGTTTATTCATGATTAATATAAAACTAATTTAAAAATATTTGAAAATTTTGATAAGAGATTTCTAACCGTTTAACAAAAAGTCATGCATTTGAACTAAAGTTTATAAATATAATAATTCTAAAGTTTTTTAAAAGAAGCTTTACTGTTTAATGTAATTCTTTTAATTTGAGAGATTAGTCAGATATTATTGTAACAAATATCTGATTTTTAACAAAAAATATTAATACTAAAAATTATAAAAATAATTTTCCGAGTTAATAGAAAAAACAACGAATATAACAACATATAAATGTCTATTTTATTATCAAGTTTTTGTTATTATTAAACTCATCTTATTGCATAATACTCTCTTCATAGTATTTTTGATCATTATATATCCTTGAATTGCTTAACAGACAGGATCCGAGATTAGCTCATATTGATTTTGCGGATCTTAAGTAGATATATTGTGTTTGAGAATTAAAGATAGAATAATACATAAAAAAAAATAAAGTAATGATGATGATCAATGAAAGAAAGATTAGTTCCCATGGTGCAATATAATTTCACAATCAGAATTTTTTTGAATGAAAGAAGAAATGAGAATAAGGATTTGTAAAATCAGAAAAAGCGTTATTTGTGAATGAGTGAAATTTAGAAAATATATAGCACATTCAACGAGCGACGTGCATGTTATGTCGTAATCTTGTCACGTGATGTCTACATCACAAGTTACTAACGGTAATAAATTTGAGCTCAATTACTGATATGAATATCACGTCGCAATCTTGTATTGTGATATTCACGTCGCAATACACTAATGGTATAAAGTCTGAAAAATCTTGTGTCTCATCACTTCTCTATCAGTCTACTTTACCCGTTTATTTTTAAAAATTTCTCACTTAAAAGTTGCAACATGATATACAGATCACAAATTAAAATTTGAAATTTTTATAATTCTCCCGTGTGAACGTTACAAACTTTTCATTTTATTATTTTAATTTTTAACTTGCGACAAGATTACCACTCACAAATTTATTTTTCTAAAATAAAATCTAATTCATCATGTGAACATTGCAGGCCGAATACTTTAATATTAAAAATAAATAGTGACATGATAATCACGCTTAAACTCACTTTTTTTGTCACATGATTATCACGTCACAAAATTATGTAGACTTTTTCTTGTAGAATATATATATATATATATATATATATATATATATATATATATATATATATATATATATATATATATATATATATATATATATATATATATATATATATATATATATATATATATATATATATAAAGTAAAGATATTAATCAATATTATTAAAAATGAATAATAAATAAATTTAATAAAAACATTTTTAATGTTAATATATATTTTATTTAAAACAAAATATAAGTTGATGTGGAAATGAAGGCTCAAATGGATTGACAACAACGTCAAATGGAAACAATGACGAAGAATCAAGTTGATGTGGATGAACAATTGCGATAATTTATGCAATTTTAAAGTAGGGGTACTCAATCGTTCGGTAGAAATGAAGAAAATGGTGATCAAGAACATATGAATGAGGATAATAATGGAGATGATTTTAACCTTGACCCGTATGATTTATTTTATTTTTATTTTGCTTTTAAGTTTTAATTCGTGTATGAAATTAATTAAAAACTTTTTAGTATATTATTTTAGTATTTAGTTTAATGATTTATTTAGTTTTAGTTTAATAATTTATTTAATTTTAGTTTAATGATTTATTTAATTTCAAAAACTTTTATATTTAATATTTAGTTTACTAAATATATTTAGTATTATATTTTATTAATTTATTTAGTATAAATTAATATATTTAATAGTTTAAGAATTTATTTAAAAATAAAACAAAATTAGAATTAGTGACGTAATTTTCACGGCAAAAAATTGTGACATAAAAATTACGTCGCAGATTTAAAATATTAAATTATTATCAGTGACATGATTTTCATGCCACAAATTTGTGACATGGAAATCACGTCACAAATATCCTACAATTTCTGACCCTTATATGCTCTCCCTGAGACGTTGTGGGAATCTATGCTAAGTGTTCAGTCACGTCTTTAATAAGTTGCTACACTCTCCCGAGCGGCGTGTTCAGTCATGTCGCAAAAAAACTTTTGTGACGTGATATTCACGTCACAAATGATAATATTTTTTGTAGGGATATATAAGAGAAAAAGGTGATGCACTGACAGTGTAAAATAATTTTAAATTGTCAATCAATCATAATCATGTATCCAATTAAATTACTATTTTATTTTTAAAAAGATTTAATGGCATAACGGACTGATAGTTTTCTATTGGATGATAGTGTAAAACAATTTTACATTGTTAGTGCATATCCATTAAACCATACATATAAAAGTAGGGATCAACTTAATCAAGAGTAAGTTTTTTTAACCTACTATTGAAGTATATCTATATATATATATATATATATATCACAAAATATTAACCCTAAAATTTAATTTAATTTAAAAGTTATTGGAGTGAGCACACACACACACACACACACACACACACACACACACACACACACACACACATATATATATATATATATATATATATATATATATATATATATATATGACAAAGGTAGGAAGAGGAAACAAGAAAACACAATGAAATTGGATATAAATTGCTATTCTTTACTTTCTCTTTGAAACAAGATTTCAAGTGTTACAGAATAACAAATAATATCTCTCATCCTAATTAGGATTTGTTGTGCCATAATGATGAGAGACTACTATGCTATTTATAATAAAACTAACACACTAAACTATGAACTTTTACACACAAATTTATTACAAGCTAACTTAAACAATTGGGTTTAACAAACAAGCCCAACCCGACATGCTAACAATTCTAGCATTTCGACTACTGCATACTTCGACTACAACATGAGAATAGACTTCAACGACATGCTGATGTCATATCAAATTGTCGAACTAAGAAGTTACCCTTTGACCATATTAGAGTTCGATCCAATATCTCACAAATCTCTACCTTGGAACAAACTCTATAACATTAAGGGAATAAACTAGCTTTCTTCATGCATCTTTATCAACTGCATACAGTGGAAAAACTTGCAACTTGGCAAAGTCTTGGTGATCATATTAGCAACATTTTGATCTGTCGAAACCTTCAACACTTGGACTTGTCCACACTTGATTACCCACTGATGAAATGCAGTCTCACATCGATGTTCTTGGTTCACTCATGATAGGATGAATTCTTCGATATTTGTATTGCACTTTGACTATCATATATAACAGTGATAACTCAACCTTGAAGTTTTATCTCCTTATTAAAACCTTCAAGCCACAATGCTTCTTTCACAACTTCAGTGAAGGTGATATATCCCGCTTCAGTGTTTGATAAGGCAACAACCTTCTCAAGTGTCTCTTTCCAACTAATTGTTGTGCCAAACATAATGAACACATATTGAGAAATAGATTTCCTAGAATCCATACAACCTGTATAGTTAGAGTTCACATACCCTTCAATTTCTACTTTGCTATCTTCACCATAGGCTCCAACATAAATTAGGACTCTGTTTAGAGACCCATTCATGTACCATAAAACTAGATTCAATGCTTTCCAATGAGTCTTTCCAAGATTTTTCATGTACATGCTTACAAGAGTTACTGATTATGCTATGTCGGGTCTAGTACAAACCATATCATACATTAAATAATATACTATGTTAGCACATGGGATACTATTCATAGAAGCTCTTTCGACCTCAGTAGCTGGACACTTATCTATACCTAGCTTAAATTGAGGGTTTGTCGAGAACAACAGGACTATGAATTTGACATACCAAACTTATCGAGAATCTTACGTAGCTATGCCTCTTGAAATAAGCATAATTTTGAATGCTTTCTATCTTTTCAGATTTCAATCCCAAGAATCCTGGATACAAGTCATAGATCCTTCATATCGAACTCCTTATTGATTTCAGCCTTCACCTTCATTATATCCTCGACATTGTTGCTTGCTATAAGAATATCATCCACATAAAGGAAAAAAGTAATAAATGATTTTCCAGGTCGAAATCTAAAGTAAACACAATGGTCAAACTGACTTCTAATGAAACATATGTGTGCCAAGAACTTTTCGAATCTCCTATTCCATTGTCGAGGATATTGTTTATGTACATATAAATATCTATTCAACTTGCACACATAATCTTCTTTTCTCTTTTTTGCACACCCTCCTAGTTGCTTCATCAGGATTGTTTCATCTAAATCCCCATACAAGAAAGCAGTCTTCACATCTATTTTTTCCAGTTCTAGATTAAATTGTGACACCATAGAAAGTAACATTTGAATGGATATGTACTTCACAATAGGAGATAACACATCATTGAAGTCGACACCTTAATTATGAGTGAAACACCCCTTGCGACCAATATTGCCTTGTATCTCTTCGACACCACTTCTTCAATTCCTTCCCTAACTTTGAAAATCCACTTACAGCTAACTAACATGGATCCAACAGGTTTCTTGATCAGTTCCCATGTGTGATTATCATGAAGAGATTTCATCTCATCACCTGACCTTTATCCATTCAGTCTTACCTCATAACTTCCTTATAGTCTCTAGGTTCTTCACCTAGAACCTCACTTGCATAGATTAAGGAATAAACTATGATATCTACATACCCAAGTCTCTGAGTTGGATTGATGACTCTTCTAAGCCTATCTCTTGCCAGCGATTAGCCATCAATATTTTCTCAACTTCCTTGGTATCTTTAGTATCTTGTGCTTTTTCTTTGACTTGATCTGGGATACATAATTCAACATCGACATGCTCTCCCTCAGCAGGAATATCTTCTGGTTCCATCTATTCTTGGATATCTACGCACTTGACCAACATCATCATTTTTCTTGAAACCCATCTCGGTTATTGAAAATTACATCTCAATTGGTGATACACCTCTTGTAACCTATCTCTAGGCACCATAACTTATAAGCTTTGACTCCTTCAAGATGTCCCATGAGCGTGCATCTCAGAGCTCTAGGTTCGACCTTGTTTTGCATAATGTGAGCATAGGATACATAGCCAAATATTCTAAGTTTATCGAGATCTGGTGGATGTCCCAACCAAACTTCTTCAGGTGTCTTCATATCTAACACAATCAAATGACATCTGTTTATAAGATTTGTTACTGCCAAAACACCATCTACCCAAAATATTTTATTTGATCCATTGCTAGTTAATATGCATCTAACTCTTTCTAAAATGGTTCGATTAACACTTTCATCTAGACCATTTTGATAGGGAGTACCACGATAGTTATGTGCCTCATAATACCAGAGGTTTCACAAAAACCGTCAAACGCCTCATTGCATAACTCAAGGCCATTGTTGGTTCTCAACCTATTGACCTTTTTGCTAGTATGATTTTCGACCATAGTCTTCCAACTTTTGAAATTCTCAAAAGTTTCATCCTTAGTCTTACGGATGAATAATCATAATTTTCTTGAATAATCATCAACTATAGATAGATAATACCTTGCTCATGAATGTGATGGACACCTTGTAGGCCTCTAAAGATCATCATGAATATAATCAAGGGATCCATGTGTTCTTTTTGCCTTTATTGAACTTCACTCAACAAGATTTTCCAAGCACACAAGGTTCACAAAGTTTAGCTTTTTGACTTTATGCACCAAGCAAATTTTGTTTCCCAATTCGACGGACCCTTTCAACGACATGGATCAATCTCATGTGCAAAATTTCTATCTTCCACAAAGGTTTCATTGATGGTTTAACACCTATTTAAATATTTAGTCATTTTGTGTTTGATTTTGAAATTGTATTGGCTTGATTAAGGTATGTGGTTAAAGGTGAGTGTGATAACTTAGTATGGTTGATCAATTAGAATAAAACATTATAATAATATTATAATAATAACATAATAGGTAATAAATGATATATTATTACTATTATTAGAATTAAGAAAATAAATTATAATTAGGGAGAAAGAAGTGAGATGGTTGAGAATCGGTTATCACGTAAAAGAAAGAAGAGAACAAAGCAAAGTTAGGACAAGAGGAATTATCCCACAATTGTTAGATGAAGAAACACTTGGAGTTAAGGTAAGGGGAATGGGTTTCTTAATGGTGATTAGAACATGAGAGGGTAATGAGGGTTCCTTACACCCACAAAGATACACTCGATCAAGCGAACTTCTTCTCAATCATTTCTTCCAATTGTTTCTTCAACTCGCTCAACTCGAAGGCGATATTACATAGCGACCATCAATCTTGGACTTGTACCATTCATACCAGATAACTTCAAACTCAACGCATTAGCATATTCTCGCGAAATAAATGAGCGACTACTTTTGATATCAATAATAGCAACCAATTCAACATATTAATAAAACAAGTATCTCAAATCAAGTTATTCTTCTTGGAATTCTTTGATCCACTCAAAGCAAAACCTTTCCTGTTAGTATGGGCGATGGCGTCCTTCTTGACTTTTGACCTTTGGGTAGTGATATGACGATGCTCTTCATAATTGAAATAGGTTGGACCATCGTTATTGTATTCGAGAACACGATGACTCGCCTTGCCACATTTGTAACATACCAACACCTTATTCTCACATTCATTGGAACAATGACCTTGTTCACCACACCTATAACACTTGACAGGAGCGATAGCTCCTTCCCCATTTTTTATCTTCCCATCATAAACCTTCTGTTTCCCTTTATCGATCGGGGCATCACAAGGATTCTTACGGTCATGATACTATTTTCCTCTTTTCTCATTCAAACTCTTGTAGTGATCCGAATGAGCTTTGTTGTTCTCTTCATAGATTCTACAACTTTTCACTAACTCATGAAACACATAGATATGTTTATACCCAATTGTCCATTTATTTTTGGATGCAAACCGTTCTCGAACTTGACACTCTTGAGAACTTAGTTGTTGCTTCATTGTAATATGGATAATACTTTGCCAGTTCCATAAACCTCGAAGCATACTCAATCAGAGTAAGATTCCATTGTTTTAACTCTAGAAAATCCATCTATTTATTTCCGCGTACATGCTTGGGAAAGTACTTCCTCAAAACTCCTGCTGAGCCTGACCCAGTAATAACTTCACCTAGTCTGTCGGTCTACGGTAACAACCCACCGGTCATGATTCTTACGCGGTTGATGCGTGGAAAACCACACCTTTTGCGCCTCTGAGCAATGCATGACTCAAAAGATCCTTTCAATCTCGTTGAGCCAAGTTTGTACTCCATCAGGATCACACCGACCCTTGAAAACAGTGATTCCTCTAAAATGTATCCAAAATGTGGGATCCATCATTCCCTCCAGCATTAGGCTGATGTTGCACAACCTGCAAAGTAGCAGCAATCACAATATCATTCCTTCCAGCCATTTTGATATTTCACACCAATAACAATCACAATGGTTAGAAAATATCTTGACACTATTTCACTGTCATACACTACAAACTCAATAACCTGGCCAAACATATCGACCTTCTCTAATACCACTAATGTAACACCATCCTAAACCCCACGAGTATTATATGTAGTTAATCATAGTATTTCACCAACAAGGGTGTCACATCTTCACATAAGACATCATACATGTAAGACATATCCTACTCCATATCATGGGTTCTCATAAATAAAGCATTTATCTCTTTCAATCATATAATTACAAAACTTCACACTTCCAGTGAATTTATTGTCTCAAAACATCATCACATAAAACTTCGAAAAACTAAGTATCATCACATTTCCTTGTTCATAAGTTTGAACTTCAAAACATCTTAAAACAAATCAATGTATTCTCAACTAAATCATGTCAACAAGAATGTTCTATTTAATTCAAACGATCCCAAGAACCCGATGTTACATATCAGGGCAATACCCTTTGTATTTGCGATAAAGCAACTAAAAGGCTTAATGAAGCTATCTTGGAGATTATATGTTTATTCCTAATTACATGTATGTTACCCACATGTAGAGGCATCATTTCCAAATAGAAAGGGTGAGTAAATATTAATCATTATAAAAGACATAAGGATTAAATATAGTAGTTAAAATACAACACCAAGGAAAACAACGCATCATCTAAGCTTCATGTCATACTCACACCTTGTAGAAATTATAATTCTATCCAAACATGGTAATAACATCAAATAGAAATTATCATAAACTGTATATACACAAAGATAACTATAGGAAAGCATCATGCAATGCCAAACATAATCCTATGCAACCGTTAGATTCATACATGTGATGCGAAAACTTCACGATGACTCAATCATCATTATCTCCAAAGATCCCCACCAATAGGATCGATTCCCCACTTGGAAACATAGCACATCACAATTTGCATCAAATCCATACTATGGGATTGAGGCCTTTAATGGACTAAAGTCCTAACAACATCACTGGACCGAAGTCCTAAAATATGCCATGAATGCATAATGTACAACAACATAATAAACACTACCACAACTAGTCAAAACACATCATCATCCATGAATTCATCACATGTCATGACATACATCATTTATATACATAACATCATCACAACAATCATCATATCATCATAACCACAACATAGTATCATCATAGTATCAATAACTCATCATACAACACACGTCATGGTAATCCATCACAAAGAAATCTATTTTTATCATGTTCTAGGTACTGGAAATATACATCTTATCCCTAATTTTATTCCACCTAATTATAGTTCATAGCGTCATCTTCCTAGCGCGAGCGATGCATTAATCAAAGTCCTAAAACTCAAGTTATGACACTTTTTAAAATACTACTGCTATCTATCGCCTGATGATCACACATCCCTTCCTTTCTAGTCTCCACTGCCTGGCGGCGCCTCTGCTCTCTGGTGCGCCCTTTCTCCTTAGCATCGTGCGATGGATCACCCTCGTACAAAATCCAGTACATGTTTTACTCCATTCCCATTTCCTTGCTCTCCGAAACTGCTGGGTGAGGCTCCATCATCCGACTATGTAAGTCCACCGCATGGCACTACTGCGTGAACAAGATTTTCCTATTGCAATTTCAGCAATGCACCAGTCCCAAATTCATGCGATTTCTTCACATTAGAGGTCTCAATTCATCACAATTGAAATTATGGCATCAGATATGAGATGTCAAATGATGTCACGACACTAATATTTGTTTTATGAACACTTACAATACAAAATTTAAATAGCAGAAAACAATAAAAACACGTGGTTATTTACAGATTCGGTTCCAACCAACCTCGTCAGGGGCTACCAAGCCAGGGATGAAGTCCACTATTATCAGTATTAATTTAGATTTAAACCTCCATATTTACATCCTCACTTAATCACTACCCAATGACCCTTCTACCTAAGAAACCTATCCTAGATATGAGAACCTCCGCTCACTCCCTAATCATACATGGTGACAATCAACAACAACAAATATTGAAGATACCCTTCAAAGACACACAATCACTCTTGCTTCAAAGCTTATGGTGATTGACAAAGTACAACTCAACTAACGTCCTACTCAAGTATCAAAGAATACTAGAGAGACTCACAATTAACAACCAACAAATAAACAACCAACAATATAAATTCTAAGTCTAAGTTCGTTTGGAATGGCCAACCTGTAAAACAAGGTTTGCAGTCCTTAAATAGAGTAACATCAGCTAGGGTTGCTTTACTCACAAGTCTTCAATGTCCTAAGCTTTCTCCACTGAATTAGGACATAAAATCTCCAAGAATATTGATGAAGAACGTTACATAAGCTTCCTTAATCGAAGCATACAAATTAAAATAATCTGACTTCCTAAAACATCTGAACTTAAAACAGTTCAGTTCAGTTTCACATGTCAAGACACCTGTTGTGACATCTGCTGTTTCAGCATTCTTCATGATATTTTTACGGCGGAATGCTTTACCAAATTGCTTCCAATCAATAGAACCAACAAACTCCCCATTTGGCAAGTTTTGGCTAAAACATTACTTGGGGTACAAGCTATACAATTTAAAATCACAGCATCACAATTAACACTAATAGTCAAGCACATATAGTAGAGCAACATAATAAAATTAGCATCACACACATAACAAAGATATAGCAGTGGAAAAATAGATGTTCAAACATCAATTGGAACATTCATAGATGCAACATTTTACTCCCCATGCACACATCATCATCATTGTTCACAGATGCACAAGTTCCGCGATGCACAAGCAATGTCATTAGCTCCCCACACACACAACATCAAACATTTGGAAGCACAAACAAACAAACAATTAACACATTTTACTGCTCATTCACACACTACCAGTGGAAGCACATATTGCACACACAGTAAAATATTCATCATTTCTTTGGTCCACCGCAGTCATCTGGAGCAGCATGATATCTACTCCCCTTTTTAGCCATAATATGCAAAAGTTGAGGAGCAATCGATAATACTACGCATATTCATGGATCACGGATACCAAGTTTGCCTCTTAAGGTTTCAAATTGGTTTGCATCTAATGCTTTGGTGAAGATATATGCGGTTGTCTTTCGGTAGTTACATGTTCGATGTAACTATTTTATCTTCAACGGTCTCATATCAAGTGGTGGTGAATGTCAATGTGTTTGGTTACTTGTGTTGAATAGGATTTTGGATATGTTGATAACACTTAAATTATCACAATATAATGTCATGACATCTTGTTTAACATTGTATTCCTTGACATTTGTTTCATCAAATTAGCTAAGAGCAAATGCTTTATGCATATGTATTCGACTTCATGATTGAGAGGTAGACACAATTTTGTTTCTTGATGAACCATGAAATAAGATTGTTGCCCAAGAAGAAGCATCCTCGGATGTACTTTTTTGTCATCGCACTTCTGTCGATCAACATCACAATATCCACTTAGAACACAGTTGGATCCGTGAGGTATAATATGCCATAGTAAGATGTCCCATTGACATATTTTAGTATTCTCTTTACTTGATTGATATGGATCATTTTGGGTTCGACGATATCGGCGCATACTCTAACAACAAAAGAAATGTTTGGCCTGCTAGATGTGAGGTATAGTAAACTTCCTATCATACTTCGATAGAGACTTTGATCAACACTAACACCTGTTTCATCTTTAGATAACTTCAAATGAGTAGGAGCATGTTTTCTTTTGTGACTTGCATTCTCCATTCCAAATTTCTTTACAATATTCTTGGCATACTACTTTGAGATAGGAATATGGAGTCTTCCATCTGTTTAACTTGTAGACCAAGGAAGTAAGTAAATTTCCCAACAAGACTCCTTTCAAATTTTGACTGCATTTGTTTGACAAAATGTTGAACCATTTCATCAAACATCCCACCAAAAATGATGTCATCAATATAGATTTGAGCAATCATGAGACATCCTCCTTCGTCTTTGAAAAACAAGGTTTTGTCTATGATGCCTTTCCTGTATCCATTTTCAACTAGGAACTCAGTCATCCTTTCATAACAAGATCGTGAGCTTGCTTGACCATATAGATCTTTCCTCAATTTGTCGTGGTTGGGTATTGTGGGATAAACAAATACTTTTGGCTCTTCCATATATATTTCCTCATTTAAGTAGCCATTTAGGAAGCCACTTTTCACATCCATTTGAAAAGTTTGATCTTTAGAATTCAAGCAAATCCTAGTAGTAGTCGATTGACTCAAGGCGAGCTCTTGGGGAAAAGTTTCATCAAAGTCATTCCTTCTATTTGAATGTATCCTTGAGCAACTAGTCTTTCTTTGTTTACGGTAATCACTCCTTCTTAGCGGACTTATTCTTGTAAACCCATTTGGTGTCAATGACATTGATTTCTTATGGTTTTAGAACTAGATTCCAAACTTCATTCCTCTTGAATTGTTCTAGTTCTTCTTGCATGACATTGATCCATAATTCATCTTTTAAAGCTTCATGGACATTCTTAGGCTCAATTTTTGAGACAAAACATGAGTTAGTGATAACTTCTCTTGATCTAGTGGTGACTTCTTTGTTTGGATCTCCTATGATGAGCTCTTTGGGATGGTCTTTCTGAATTCTTATAGAGGATCCTTTGTTGACTTGATTACCTAGAGGTTCTTCATTATTTGGAGGAGGATCCTCGTGCTCATCTGTGGTATCGGCTGAAGTGTCTTCTAGCGATGTTTCGACATTTCCTAAGACATCAACTTCCTCATTCCATCCTCTATCATCAACAACGACATTTATGGACTCCAACATAACTTTAGTTCTAGTGTTGAAGACTATAGGATCTGCTTGTTTGTGGAGTATCCAAGGAATATTCCTTCATCACTCTTGGGGTCCATCTTTCTCCTTTGTTCTCGATCAACTAAGATATAAATTCACTTCCAAAGATATGGAAGTATTTGATAGTAGGTTTTCCTCCCTTCCACATTTCATAAATGGTATTTGATGTACCTTTTCTCGAGTTACTCTGTTGTGAATATAACCTTGATGTTCATGGCTTGACCCAAAGTGGTAGGGTAATTTCTTAGCATGAATCATTGCTCTAGATTCTTTTAAGGCTCTATTTTTAGCTCCACAATCCCATTTTGTTGAGGACTAATGGGGGCTGATAATTCATGGTGATTCCTTCGGAGGAACAAAACTCAACAAATTCTTTGTTTTCAAACTCTTTTCCATGGTCACCGATTACGATCACATAAGCTGTCCTTTTCTCGTTGAATCCTTTGGCAAGGTCTTTGAAGACATCAAAGACTTCTTTTTATCCACGATAAAATTTACAGTATATCTGGAGTAATCATCCACAACCACATAGGCATATTTCTTTCCACCAAGACTTTCTACTTGCATTGGTCCCATTAAATCCACGTGAATCAGTTCTAAGACTTTTGTTGTGGTGAGATGTTGAACCTTTTGAAGTGACATCTTGGTTTACTTCCCAATTTAGCATTCTCCACAAACTATTATTTCTTCAATAATCAGTTTGGGGATTCCTCTCATTGCTTCCATAGAGATAATTCTCTTTATTCCCTTCAAGTGTAAATGTTCTAACTTCTGATGCCATATTTTAACTTCGTCTTCCTTGGCTCGAGAGCAAGTTGAAGATAGAATTAAGTCTTCAGTTATCAATAAGTAGTAGTTATCTTTGGATCTGACACCTTTCATTACTACTTCACCTTTCTTATTTGTAACTATACATTAAGATTTTGTGAAGTTCACCTTAAATTCTTGATCACAGAGTTGACTAATGCTTATCAGATTAGTTGTTAGACCTTTGACAAGTAACACATTTTAAAGATTTGGAATTCTTGGGCAATCTAGTTTTCCAACTCCTTTGATTTCTCCTTTAGCTCCATCTCCAAAGGTCATAAAACTAGTAGAGTGGGATATGATACCCACTAATAAGTTTTTAACTCCAGTCATGTGTCTTAAGCATCCACTGTCAAAGTACCAGTCTTTTTTAGTTGAGGCTCTAAGAGATGTATGAGCTATGAAAATGTTAATAAAAGCCTTAGGAACCCACTGTTTTGTATTTCTTGTAGTGTGCATAGTTTGAGGAATCTTGGGTTGAGATACAAGCCTTGGATATCCATGCAGATTATAGCAAAAAGACTTTATATGACCAAATCGGCCACAGTAGTAACACCTCTAGTGTTGATGTCTTCTTTTGGAGTGTCTAATATTCCCACTTCCATGATATTGAGACATGTGTTTTAACATTTGTGGTTTAGTCTGAATATTATTCAAGTTTTAGTGACATTCTCTTTTGGTTATTTCACTATATCCCAAACTACTCATATCTTTTTTATTTCTTCTAGTCTGAAGTATTTTGTCTAATGCATCAGATCCTCTATTCAGCATTCTAACAGATTTGGTTAAGTTGGCGAGTTCAGTTTTGAGCATAATTACTTCATGTTCTAACTTGAAGATGGAATTTAAATCCTTCTTCTTTTATGCTTTAATGTGACTGATCACCAAAGTTGAGTCTCCATATACTTGCAAGAATTTGATTCTCAAGTCAAGAGCAGCTTTGATACCCATGACGCACGCTTCGTATTCGACCATGTTGTTGGTGTAGTCGAAACATAGTCTGGAGGTGAAAGACGTGTGTCCGCCTTTAGGAGATGTAATGATGGAGCCAATACCATTCCCAAGTGCATTTGAGGCTCCACCAAAGATCATGGTCCATCGGGATCTTGGTCCAGGTCCTTCGTCTGGTCCAGGTTCTTCGCAATTAGTGACTAACATAATATCCTCAACTGGAAACTCAAAATACATAGACTGATAGTCATCTATGGCTTGATGAGCCAAATGACCGGCTACTATACTTCCTTTAATCGCCTTCTGAGTAGTATACTGGATGTCGTATTCAGTCAAGATCATTTGCCATCTTGCTATTCTTCCGGAGAGAGCAAGTTTCTCGAATATGTATTTTATCGGATCCATCTTAGAGATCAATTAGGTAGTGTGAGTCAACATATACTGTCTTAGTCGTGACAGCCAGCCAAAGTCTTGCAAGTTTTCTCAATGTGAGTATCTTGTTTCACAGTCGGTAAACGTTTTGCTAAGGTAGTATATTGTATACTCTTTTTGACCAGACTCGTCATGTTGTCCCAACACACACCCCATTGAGTTCTCTAATACTATTAAGTACATGATAAGAGGTCTTTCTTTGATAGGTGGCATCAGGATAAAAGGATTTTGTAGTTACTCCTTAATTTTGTCAAAAGCTGTCTGGAAATCATCGTTCCATTTCACTACTTGATCTTTCTTCAGTAACTTGAAGATTGGCTCATAAGTAGCAGTTAAATGTGCAATGAATCTGGCAATGTAATTTAGTCGTCCCAAGAAACCTCTGACTTCTTTCTCGGTACGGGGAGCTGGCATTTCTTGAATAACTTTAACCTTGGCAGGGTCAAATTCAATACCTTTACCACTGACAATAAATCCCAGGAGTTTACCAGATCTGACTCCACAGGTGCACTTGTTAGGATTAAGTCTTAGTCTGTATTTCTTCAATCTATCAAACAACTTTCGCAAATGATCGAGATGTTCCTCTTCAGTTTGTGATCGAGCTATCATGTCGTCAACGTAGACCTCTATCTCGTGATGAATCATGTCATGGAATAAAGCTACCATGGCACGTTGATATGTGGCGCCAGCGTTCTTCAGTCCGAACGACATGACTTTGTAACAGAATGTGCCCCACTGTGTAACGAAAGTAGTCTTGTCCATGTCTTCACAACCATTTTGATCTGATTGTAACTGGAGAAACCATCCATGAAGGAGAAAACCTTGTGTTGAGCGGTGTTGTCAACCAGGACATCAATATGAGGAAGTGGAAAATCATCTTTCGGACTTGCTCTGTTTAGATCTCGATAGTCCACACACATACGTACTTTGCCATCCTTCTTAGGTACGGGCACCACGTTCGCAACCCACTGTGGATAAGAAGTAACAGCTAGGAAACTAGCATTGAACTATTTCATAACTTCGGCTTTGATTTTCTCGGACATCTCGGGATGCATCTGACGATCCTTTTGCTTCACTCGGAGAAAACCTTCTTTTGTCGGTGTCGATTGTACCATAATGTCAATGTCTAAACCTGACATGTCTTCATAGGACCAAGCAAAAATCTCGATATAGTCTTGTAGCATCTGGACCAATCTCTCTTTGAAATGACTCTCAAGACCTGCTCCTATCTTGATTTCCTTTCTGTCTTCGTCAGTACCTAGATTCACAACCTCCACTGGTTCCTCGTGTTCTTTGTATAACCTTCTTCTGTTGTAGTAGTCTGATAAGTTCTCTTGGCACTTCACAATCTTCCTCACCTTCGTCTTCGGCTTGGTAGATCGGATTATCGAAGTCATATTTAGTAATAGCAGAGTCATTATCAACGAGATTCAGAGTGAATCTGCAGTGTATCTTGTGGGTGTGTGTAAGAACACATAGTTTTTTGAAAGGATGATAAATTAAAAAGAAAGAAAAGAGCAAAGTATTTGAATGCAAAGTCAATTATTTATTGAATGAAAATATCACGAATGACAAATAACAACCCTCACAAGCGAGCCGTGGTGCCTGGGTAAGGCACTAGGCTTAAATTTTATTGTTCAAAGCGTAAAAGCGCATAACGAAAAAATTACTCCGTCTAAAGGAGGCGGTATGAAATCTTGATCTTCAATTATTGAGTCTGTTGTTTGGAGTCGGGAAGATCCAATTGTTGATGTCGAATTCACCATCGTCGTCTTATAGCATGGACTACGCTTTTGTTGATGTGGAAAGGAAGTTTGCCGACGCGTTAGGTATGTATCATATTCGACCTTTGATAGTGAAGCCTAAACTAGTCTTGTCGAGACTTGAATGGAAAATCTAGGAGTTGACCCCAAATGATCTGATCTCCTTATTCAACCTGACTTTGGCGTCTTTCGGTGAGACCATCTTCGACAAATTCACCTTCCATTTCGATGTATCGAAATGATTGCAGATAACACCATATATTCTTCTTCACATCTTGTAACAATCTTCCCTTCATTGGGTACTTGACCCGATGTAGGATAGAGGTGATAGCGCCTTCCCCATGTATCCAAGGGTGTCAGAGTAGGCAAGAGTAAGTTTGGACGAATGTCCATGACAAAAGTAAAGTCGAAAGTCGGGAACCGACTTTAGCGGCGAGATGAGCTCTCAAGCCTTTGTTCTTTTCGAACCATCAAAAGCTCTTACAATTATGTCCTTTGGGCTTCATGACCACTTCTCCGACGATAAGTCGGTTGAGGCGCTCTTGACGAGAACATTGGGCGAACCAATATCCACCAATACGTGAGACAATTTAGTTCCCTTGCATTCAATGGAGATGTGCAAGGCTTTGTTGTGCTTCCTTTCGGCAAAAGTTAAATAAGCATCAGAGAAACCTAAACCATTGTTGATGGTCAGGCTATCACTACATCCTTCGAATTGATCAACAATAGTGTCTTGCGGTATGTCGACATTCTTGAGAAATTTTACTAAGGCTTTAACATGAGCCTTAGAGCACAATAGTAGAGCTAGCATGGATATTTTGGATGGAGTTTGTCCAAACTGTTCCACAACGTTGTAGTTGCTCTTCTTGATGATCTTTAAAATTTCCTCCTTTTCTTGCTTGGAGGTATCCTCAACAACTTCCTTTGGTAGTTATGGCTGAGCAGGATGAGTTACTGGTTCTTTCCCTCTTGCTTTGGGAACTGGTTTGATAGCAGGAATGCGAGTTGGTGTAGAAGTATTTTTCGGAGGAGAGATCTATGGAGAAAATACTCTTCCGGTTCTAGTTACCTTGCTTGATCCGGTGATGTTGCCGATGTCAGGATCGGTAGCTTCAACTGCAATGTCTTCGATGGTCAAAGGTTCTTGCTTGACTCCATGATAGTAAACCTCAGCTCCATAGTTCCAAGGTATAGCTTTGTCAGAGGAATATGGAATTGGTCTGTGCGAGGTAATAATGAGAGGTGCCACCCTAGGCGTAGGATCGGCAGAGGTGATCCTTATTGTGTTCACATCAGCATACTCTTCTGGGAAATCGTCTCCCCATCCGGTTGCCTTGATATCTTCGATTGGAATCTTGTAGCTTTCGGGAGCAGTATATTTCACCATGAAATCAAACTTTCCACTTGGATGCCCCAAGGTATCCCAGACTTCTGGTATGGCTTCGCTTACGTCTTTGATCTTCAGATTTTTAGAAACGTCTTCACACAGATTCTCCACAGATGGAGGTTTCAGAAATAACACTTCTCGGTTGTCCATCATCCGTTGAATACGCCTCTTCAACCAAGAACATCCATCTGATTCAGATGTACACCAACGACGACAGTTATCAAGGCATCCTGGAAATACACTGGCTTGCAACAAATGTTTCTTGACAGTCATCAGAGGAGTAGTAAGCTCATTCACATCATAAACATAAGAGTCATTGTCAATAGTATTGGCACTTTTACCATGGTCAGGCATTGGTGCATTGATCACATTCGGAGTTTCGACAGGAGGGTCGAATTTAATTTCCCTTGCTTCAATCATGTCTTGAATCTTGTTCTTCAGGGCCCAACAGTTTTTGGTGTCGTGCCCTGGGCTGTTGGAGTGGTATGCACACCTTGCATTTATACTTTGGAGAGGAAGTGTTGACGTGTTGAGGAGGATCCCTCAAAGTAATCAGCTTTGCTTTCAACATGTGTTGTAGTGTTTGAGATGACGACATGTTGATCTTCATAAATTGTCTTTGTGGCGCGTTCTGCATACGTGTGTTGTCTCATTGAGGTTCTTGTGGTGTGATATTAGAGATCACAACTTCCCCATAGATTGAGTGTGATCATCTTTGTCCGACTCTTGACCGTACACACATTGGCTTCTTTCTTACCAAAGATCTTTTCGCAACATTTGAAACGACTCTACATGTTTTTTCTTTGTTGATTTCGACGATCGTTCGCCTGTCAATATTAGCTCGGTGAATTTGGCTGAAGAGTTTCCAATCAGATGATTGAAGAATGGGCCTGTCAGTGTTCCCATGAACATATCAACCAACTTCGTATTAGACAAAGGTGGTTGAACTCTGCCTGCTAGATCTCTCCACTCTGAGCATATTCTTTGAACTTCTCGTCACGACCCATAGACATGCTCTGTAGTTGCATGCGGGTAGGTGCCAATGCAGCATTGTACTGGTACTGCTTGTAGAAAGCATCTGCTAAGTCATTCCAGGTATGAATTTGGGTACTCTCTAGCTGGTAATACCAGTCTAACTGAGTTCTGGATAAACTCTCTTGAAAGAAATTGATCCACAATTTCCTGTCTTCAGTATGAGGATGGATCTTCTGAACATAGGACTTTAGATGTAGCTTCGGGAAAGAGATGCGGTCATACTTGGAAAAGGTAGGAACTTTGAATTTGCGGGGAATTACCACACCAGGAACAAGACTCAGATTATCAAAGTTAAGCCCTATCATTTTCAGATTTTCCACGGCATTCAGACGATCTTCAAGTTGCTTATATTTTTCGTTGTCAGGATGATATTGCTCGCTCATATAGTCTTCCTCTTCGTTTTCAAACTCATGATGGCTTCCTTCATTATTTTTGATGCTGCCTTCAGTTTCACCGCTCTTGTCTGAGAATTCAAATTGTCTGACCACCCTAGCTGGACCCTCGTGATGTCTTCCCATGTTGAGAATACCAATGGTCTTCTTCGTTCTGGTGATGATCATCTTCAGATCTTTCTGGCTTTGGGCCAAATTGGTGAACATCTCCTGGAATTGGGCGTTCTGAGCCTGGAGATCTTTGACAGTCTGTTCAAGAGTCTTTTTTGCTGAAATAAACAGCGAGAGAATAAGAAAACCGGTATTCAATTTACCTGTTATGAAATGTTATGCCATGATATGGATGTTATGCGATGCAATGTTTTCAAGGACCTTAGGAATTTAAATTTGTTAAACAAGCACGAACAAATTTTTTATTAGTTTATCTTTTAGCAAGTACAAAAGAAAGCTTTGTGTTGAAGTAGGTATTGATGCTTTGCTCCTCGTGAAGTAGCTTCGTCAGCTCTAATACCTTCTTCTAACTTGCATGGCATTGAACTTCGAATGTATCCCTTTCTTCTTTAAGTTGAATCCAGGATCTCTTCAAGTCTTCGAAATTAGTAGGCATGTCCGAATGGAGAATGGTATAGGGTTTGTCACCTATAGCAGGTTCCATAAGCACTTGTAGAAACAGTGTAGCGACATCATGAGGTTTTGAGCTCGAGCTCGCACCCATTTGAGTAAGGTTTCAAGGAATGGAATTTTTGTGCCCCAAAGTCTTGGTATCAGTCTTCTTCACCATGCCCCAAGCGTGCACAAACCTTCGACGGTAGTTCTGGAGATCATTTTTGTAGTCAAACACAATGTCTTGGAGAAGCATATCATGAGGACCATCTCTTCGAGCATAACCAAAATGACGTAGAGCTAGAGAAGGGTTGGAAGTGATACCTCCCCTTATGCCAAGAATTGATACATTAGGGAATTCACCACAACGCTTAATGAAAGTGAAGTCCTTTTGAGAAAAAAGACACCAACGAATATTTGAATGAGAGAGTGACATCAGTGATCGGAAAAATAGCAAGTGTACTATTTTAGCCGATGTAGTTATAATGAGTTTCCCCAAGTATCGATCTCGAGGACTGCAGAGTAAATACCTATCGTGCTCTTAATTCAATTGAACAAAAACAATGGTTGGGTTGATTTTAAAAGTTTCAATTACGCTTGTAACAAGTGATGACTGATGAAATATAATGAGAATGATGCTAGGGTGAGTGGTTGATTTAACAAAACTATGACCCGAATCCAGATTTCCTCATTGCATATGAAAACTATCAATTACCTATCTCTAGATTGTTCTTCCTTAAGTCCTTAATGAAGACACTATTAAAACCCTAATCCTTATTCAAATGTCCATTCGAACAACTCTTAGTTTTAACCATAACGATAACGAGAATTCAAGTGATTAAAAAGAGTTCCTAGTCCTAGGTGAGACTCCTAATAACCTAATTATGTAGAAACCCTAACAATCACAGTCCTGCCAATTGTTAGTCATAGGTATACATGTATTTGTCCGATACATAATCATAAGAACACCACACAATTAAATTGAAATAGATAAACATGCATTAAGGAAATCAAGAATCGAAATTCATACAATCATCAAACAGGGACCACCCCTAGCATTGGGGGTTTAGCCTCATAATATTAGAAGAAAACAACAAATAAGAGTTAAACATTACAAAGAATTATGATGGCTTTGATCTTCAATGGTGGTTGCCCTTGAATCTCGCCGTCTCCGAATTCCTCTTTGTCGCTCTCCTCCCTCTGTGATACTTTTTTCCTAATTTTCAAAAAAAAGTCCTTCTCTTTTTCCCAAAATTCCTTCTAATAGTCTCAGTCACATCCCAACATTAGCCAAAGTCCAAAATACCCTTAATGACAAAGAAGAGATCCAAAACTCAAAAAATAAAGTTTCCTCGCGTCCATCAACACGGGCCATTAACAGTGCCGTGTTGGTCTTCAAAATCCAAGGGAACTCTCCAGGTCAATCAACACGGGCCGTGTTGATGAACACGGGTGCCCGTGTTGATCCACTGACTTGGGCTAATTTTCACTTTCCACTAGCTTTTCAACACGGGCCGTGTTGATTCACCTGTGCCGTGTTGATTCCTCTGTAGCCTCTAATATTACGATTTTTCACTTCTTTTGCCCGATTTGTTACATTTCATTCTTCTAACGAAAACACTTAAACACATAACAAAGCGTAAAATGCAATAAAAGACATATAACACTAGACAAATAAAAGAAACGATAACGAAACTCAATGCTAAATAACTGTGTAAAAACCACCGATCAATCAGCCTTTGAGACCACTTCAATCTTTGCTCGTTCTTCATTACTGATTGAGAAAGGTGCGAAATAAACCACCTGGAAAGTAACGGTATGCAACACATGAGAGTTCCTTGTCTTTTGATAGTACGAGTATGGAGAGAATGCAAAATGTCTCCAAGTAAGGTAGGCACAAGATTACAAGTGAGAAATATCTTGATGGCGTTCACGTCTATGAACTAATCTGGATTAGGAGATAGCACCAAGCCATAGATTAGCAAGGCCAAAATGTCTTCGAATGCATGGAAACTCATAGCCTTTAGGAATTCTCGAGCTTTCTTTATCAGAAATTTAGCAAGCAAACCCTTAACTCCGCTTCTTGTTTCCCAATTAGCTTCAATGTCGACCACTTTAGATGTATGCGATGTCTTCGTATTTCAAAGCTTTTACGCCGGTGAATGGTATCGATCAAGGATAGGTATCCCAAGTAGCTCGAGAACTCTTCCAATGTAGGCACCAATGATAATGCAGGAATGTAAGCGGTGATGTTTCGGATCGAAGAAGGAATCGACGTGCATCATATCTTCTTCAAAGGGAGATAACCAAGTCAAGTAGATAACCATGCCTTTTGATAAACTGAGCATGATCGGGAACTTCTGAAACTAATTCTTTGAATTGAGAAGGTATACCCACGAAGTTGATTCGAATAGTCTTCCTGGAAGCCATAACTCCTACAAAATAGAGCAAAGATAAATCCCCATGTCCTTGAAATAGTTAGATATGATATGATGTTATGATGTCATGTTTAAAACAAGTAGCAAGCACAAGCAATTCACACAATAGCCCTAGGTTTAAGGCTTGCATGAGGCATAGGTGTCTACCGTACCAGAGTTTAAGTTGGTTCAACCTGTCTTATAATAGTAACCAGGTTCTAGGAATCTCATATCATTGATCTTTCTCGTAGGCTTTATTTTAATCGACTACCAGTGGTCGACCAAAACATCCAGTCGAATCTTAATGGCGTAGCATCGAGTATCAACCAACTTGATCTGCCGAAGACCATCTCACTACCTTCTAATGGCCAAGATGGATCAATTAGGGTTCTAAAAGTCGAGTTAGTGCTTATGACACCACGCAGACTCTGTCATACCCCAATTTTTGACCTAATATACCACCTCACATTTTCATTATTTCATCTTTAACAGTCCATAACCGAATTAATCGGGTGTGGATTTCACAGGTCAAAATTAGGGTTTCATCAAGTTTTCATCTGATTCAAGAGGCAAGCAATTAGGGTTTGAGTCTTACTCACTTCATTTGATCTATCTTGATCAAATCATCAACCTCGATCTTGGATATCCAACTTTTCTCTTTGATCTATCAAGGATCGACCAATTAGGGTTTTTGTCGAGGATGAGCAATCTCTGATTTTCTGATCAATGAATGAATTTTTTGATTAGAGATTGATCTTCATATCCTAAATACAACATGTTGATCTAATTTCTGGATTCAAAACATCACAGAAGTTCACAGAATTCATCAATCAATTTCTGGATCATCAGATGAAATTTCATCTGCACTGAAAAGTCAAACTTTGACTTTTGGTCAACTTTTTTCAAGAAAAAACTTTTTCAATCATCAAAATACCTCAAATGATCCATCATGATCATAAAAAATCAAGAAATTTGAAAAAGTCAACAAAAAGTCAAAAATTTCAACACTTAGAAAATTTTTCAAGTGTTAAAATTTCATACTTTTTCCAAACTTCATGGCATTTTTTCACATAGTTCCACTTTGAATTGGAAAAAACTCAAAACATGAAAGTTGTAGCCCTTGAAACAAGATTTCCAAAATGTCCAAGAACTCTCAAATCCATGGAGTCTAGCTATACTTTTGATTTTGAAACATAGAGCTCCAAAATCCATAATTTTCAAGTACAAACTTTCAAAATTATAGGTCATTTTGCATTTTCTTCTTCTAGAACACATGCCACCTTGCAAAGATAAGCTAGAGTTGATAAAAATCAGTTGGATGTAATTATGAGGGATAAGATCAAAGTTGAGATTTAACCATGGTTAAAAGGAAGCTTCCTTTTGCATTTAATGCAAAAATGACTTCCTTGCCCTCTAAGGCAAGTTGTAAATACAAAAGCCAAACTTTCTCACTTATCTTTCAGAACTTGTGACCTATAAATAGAGGTATTGTTTGCAATTTCAAACCACACCAAAGCCATGCAAGAACATGCTTTCTCTCTTCTTTCTTAAAATCCAAGTAACATAGTGAAATTGAGAAATCTTGCATTTTTGAAAATTTGTGAAGAAACATAAGATGTTTGGTGTCTAACATATTGTAAATATCATATGGAATAGGTTTGTAACTTAAAATCAATCCAAGAAACACTGAAAATTAGAATTTGCATTCCATGTTCACAAGCTTGTCAAAACTGCCATAACTATTGAATTTGAACATTGGCTCGAGCAACTTGTGTTTTGATCATCCAAACATCATTAATATACCTCATACGAATGATCCAAACCATTAACATCAACCTGTAACATATCTAACCATGATTTCCAGTTTCACTTTGAGCTGTATGCAGGTCGACTTGGTCAGAACATTCCAAGCTATTCCAGAGCAAGCAAACCATCCTCACACCTTCCACAAGAGCCGTTGGTGCTATAGGAATCACAAAAGCATGGCTGGAAGCGCTCCAACACAGTTTCGATCTCAACTTGAAAAGGTAAAAGCTCGAACTTCAAACTCCATGATTCTTTGATTCCATTCCAAAAAACTCTTGGCCATTTTGTTTCTGCACTATCAACGATCAATAACCCTCAATCAATTGACAAAATCATTCACCATACACGATTTCAATTAGATTTTTCAGTTTTAGGGTTCTTCGTGTTCTTGAGAAATTCAAAAATGTTAGGCTTAAAATAAATGAAATTAAAGGACATCATTGTGTTCCTGGGATTGAAACGATCAAGTTTGATGTTTACTTCGTTCAATTTCATCAAGAAATAAGAAATCCATGGCTGATTGAAGGATTGGAGAGGAAGAACAAGCTGCGCGCGTTTTTTTGAAAATTCAAATATCCATTTATAATATTATAACATTAATTGATTTCAATACACGGATGTATTGCCTCCCCAGCGGTTGCCAGCTCACTCTTAAGACTCTCATGCCATGCCTTGCCTACGAGTCCGGGTTCGAGTAGCCTTGGGACCATTTTGTAAACTTTTAATTTTTCACTTCATTTTTACAAACTTTGACTTTTCAAAACCCAATCAAAACTCCTCATTTTGAGGTGATTTTTGTACACTTGTCAATTAATGTATCTATTTTTAGATAGTGTCAAAAGTTTCACAAAACTTTCATCCGATTATGTTTTTATCGAGGCAGCGGTACTTTTGAGTACTTTTCAAAGCACCTTTAAAGGTGATTTTTCAAACTTCGAAGCCGATTCTTTTCAAAACTTTCCACAATTAAATTTCATCTTTCAAAACACTTTCAAAACATTCTTCAAAACTTTTCATCAAAACTTACATCTTTTCCATGATCGATCCGATTAAGCGATAAAACCGACTTCGTTTTCTCTCAAATTTCTTAACCGATCATGGGCCTCCCTTACGGTGTAAGTCCCAACATTCTTTATGTACATACATATTTTCTTGTACATATCAAATTCTTTTCATATACATACAAATTTTTACTGTACATATCTGAGATACCTTTGTAAATACTCAAGTCTGACAAACTTGATCGTTTGTTTTCACTTCCTTGTGTATACACTAAATACCATTGGTATTAAAGGAGCATTATTCCCTATGAAGCGCTTTTAAACCAATGGGCCTCCTATAATGTAAGTCCCAACTCTCATATGTACATCCACGGCCTCCCGTACATAAATACTCGTTCATGTACATATTTACTTTCCTTGTACACAATTCAAACTTGTAAATAATCAAGTTACGCTCGTTTTAAACGTCCGTTTCACAAACACTTGTTTATATTTCCTTCATAAACTCTTGTAAATAAACATCATGCATCTGTTTATATTTCCTTCATAAACTCCTATGAATACATATCACACACACACACACTTGTTTATATAATTGTTTGGTTATAACATAACAACTAGTCTAACCAGTAGGTTCCCCACAAAGTTAGCCTCCTCTTGGGCTTTGTACAAGATAACTCATTTCATTTGAGTTCAGCCTCCTCTTAGGCTTCATATAAAACTCATTCATCTGAGTTCAGCCTCCGCTTAGGCTTCATATAAGACAACACTCCTACGAGTCGACCTCCTCTTGGGCTTCGTTCAAAGAACTCCTCATTGAGTTTAGCCTTCTCTTGGGCATCATACAAAGAAAGAGACGGAAATCTCTTAACCTCTATTGGGCTTCAATACAAAGAATCACCCGTTAGGATAGAACCATGAGAGTATAATTTCCGGTGAAATTGCTCTTAATTCAAAAGGATGGTTTCCCGGTGAAATCCCTTTTAAAGCCAAAGCCAACCATACCCTATAGCTTCCTCTTGAGCTTCATACAAGGACCCTCGATGACCCTCGATGACCCTCGATGACCCTCGGAATGCCTCCTCTTGGGCTAACAATACAAGGACCCATGGGCTTCTTAAAAGCATCCCTTAATCCAATCAATTTCTCCTCGAGATTTAGACGTTTATCATCTCTATGGAAGAAGTATCTCATCTATCACATCACATACAATCAAAAACTTTTCATACTCTTTTCAAACAAAAACATCTCTTAATCATAAGTGGTAACGTTTGTACACTCAAGCAAAACACCCAATGCTTACAATTAAAAGATTCAATCATTTTTCAAACATCTTTCTTAAACATGTAAGTGGTAACGCTTGTACACTCAAGCAAAACACCTATAACTTACGATGAAAGATTCAATCATTCAAACTTTTCAAAAATGTATGTGATGAAATAGATTAGATACATTTTTTCATTAAGATGACATTTGTCTGTGTCTCTTATTAACATCCCGTTGCTTCCACTAGCATAAGTGGGAACTACGATTGCTCTGACTTTCTCAACATCCTTTTGAGAATACGTAGGCACAAGGTCTCATCCTTGGCGAGCAAATTTCTTTCTCCCTCAAACCAAACAAACCATAGATCCCTTTAGATCCGAGCTACAAATGCTCTTGATTCCCATTAAGGGATATGTATGCAGAAGATCCAAAGATCTTTGCGAGCACAATAATAACAAACACTAGGATCCCACATAATCTATCCTTCTTAAAAACCCAAAGGAGAAACTTTCCCAATCATAGAAATAGCAATTAAAACACACAAACATATCAAACATATTCATATATAAAGCTATAGATAACTATATATATTTAGGGTGCTCCATCTATTCCCTTTATAGAACAAACCCCTTTACTCGGAATCTCCCCAATGCGTTGCGTCTAGTTTGCGCTAGTCGTTACGCATATCATATCAATTGAGGGTATTAACAACTTTCCACTTTTTCATAATCATTAAATCATCTTTTCTTGTGTTGAAAATAAAAAAGCTTGATGCTCGCGGCATCTTTATAAACAAATCAAAAGAGTAAATCGTTTCGAGCCAGAGAATCTGAATTCATATTCGATTCCCTAGCACGTCACTTTTTAACGCGAACAGGAAAAATGGCGACTCTGCTGGGGAGTACGTTGAAATTTTGATTTTCCAAAAAAAATGTGATTCTGCTCAAGAGCACGTAGCTTTTTTTGTTTTCAAAAAGAAAAAAAGGGGTTAAGCTTTCACATGTGCATATGTTTGTTTTTCTTTATTGTGTGTTTTCGCGATTTCATCTGATGGAAAGAAATCCTAACCCGGATTTAAGAAACATTTTAAGATCTAGGTGGGGGTATAGTCCTATTAACTTGTGAGAAGTCTCAGTACTTACGGAGTTAATTTGAGATCTCTCTCTCAGTGGAGGTTGTCTTGGGAGTATTTGTGTTTAGCAAGTATTTGCGAAGACATTTTGCTTTCAAGAGAACTTGCGAAGCTGAGTGGCTGTAGAACACATAACCCATCCTGGCCATTTAGGATGTAGTGCAGAAATTATTCGGGCGTAAGCCTAGAATAATTGTCATGCGAGACTACGATCAGGCGAGTTTTTCTTGAAAAATATTATTGGACTTCGAGTATTCAACAAATCCGATAATATTTCAAAGAGAAGTGTTGAGCCTGTATTATCAGTAGAACCCGTTTCACAGATGAATAAGCCCTTAGAACTTACCCACGTTTGATTCTTATCGTTGGCCTCATGCTCGTGACTTCGAACGCTTGACCGTGTGTAACTACTAATCATGTTTGTAGCATTCATGCATTCATTCAAAAACTTCATTTCTCTTCCCATTTCCAAAGACTTTAGAGATTTTTTCTTTGTAAATATTTTAGGTTAGAGTGATGGACGTCACAGGAAGATTCACCAAGAGATACAGTTTTAGAATTCCTGATGTAGGAAAGTTAAAAGAGTTAGCATCCTTGGTAGAAGATCCCTCGGATTTCAGAAAACGCTATGGAACTCTTTTAACTATTCTGAACACTAACGTTGATGAAGGACTTCTCAAAACTTTCGTTCAGTTTTACGATCCAGTCTATCGCTGTTTCACATTCCCTAACTATCAGTTGATGCCTACTTTAGAAGAGTACGCGCATATCCTAGGTATCTCAATATCAGATAACGTGCCTTTCAATGGTTTGGAAGCCATTCCTAAGTCACCAGTCATTGCAACGATGACTCACTTAAAGAAATCTGAGATAGACAAAAATCTAACTACCAAAGGAAAACTCTTAGGACTAACTTCGAAGTTCCTAATGGAGAAGGCTCTCAAATTCTCTAAAGCCGGTAGTATGGTAGCCTTTGAAGCTATTTTAGCTTTACTCATCTATGGATTAGTGTTGTTTCCCAACGTCCCAAGTTTCGTTGATATCAACGCCATAAGGATCTTTCTGATTGGAAATCCCGTTCCCACTTTGCTTGGTGACACGTATTTCTCCATTCATCATAGGAAGCGTCAAGGAGATGGAACTATCGTGTGTTGTGTACCTCTATTCTTCAAATGGATTGTCTCACACTTTCCTAAATCTCCTATCTTCCGCGAAAACAAAGACGATTGGCATTGGTCAAGAAGACTCATGTCTCTTACAAACGACGATATCCATTAGTATACCTTGGCAGACAATGAGATGGAAATCATTGAGAGCTGTGGAGAATTTGCCAACGTACCTCTCATTGGTACAAAATGAGGAATAAACTACAACCCATTCTTGGCGAGGCGTCAACTTGGGTGCATGAAACTCTAGTAAACCTCTTGGTTTCTGGTGAAACTACTTCATCATGAAGGAGAGGATTCTCAAGGTTTGAAAGCTAGAATGATCGAGCTTGGCACCATATCCGAAGGAAGGAAAAGGAAAGCAAAAAGCCATGAAATCTACACTTCTTGGGTAAAGAAAAAGAAGAATTTGAATGCCTTACGCTTATGAAGAACCTATGTTCTCAACGACTTCCAAATCAACAATTTTTCCGTCGAGACTATGGGAGAATACCATGAAGCTTTAGCCAAGATGAGGCTCGAGAAGGAGGCTTTGGAAGACAAATTCCTTAAATGATCTCGAAAGCGAAGCTCGAGAAGCAAGTCAAAGATCATGAAAAGGCGCTTTACTTCGGGATGAATGGCTCATGGAGAAAGATGAGAAGATTCGCCGGAAAGATAGCGATCAAAAGATACATCAAAGAAAGGAAAAGCTTGAGGAAATGACAACCAGCGATCCTGCTCCCGCGAGTGGAAGAAAGTCATTAGTAAAAAGCGAAAGGCTGAAAGCTCACTATGGGAAGGAAATCACGAAGTTGAAGCTACATCAAGCCTTTGGATCTTCATCCGGCGAGGACGATTAATTAGTTTAGATTGTAATTTTTATCATTTATTTTATCATTTGTGTGAGCAATGCTCAAAAACAAAATTGTTGTAATCTTCTTTCAATAATTAATAAAATATGTGTTTTCCATCCAAATATTTGCCAGAAATTTCTCTTTTAGCGTAAATTCTTTGGAAATCTTTCTTTACATGCATAATCATGCATCATACTTTGCATTTTGAGTCTATTGTCTAGAGTTTGATCTTTTGGAATTTTTTCCAGAAAGGAAAAGATCGTTAAGCTGTCGCGTCTTAGAGTTTCTCGACCACGTCCACGACCACTCGAACATACAATACACGTTCAAAAACAAGGAAAATAATGGAAGGATTTGAGCAAGAAAATGTTGAGCTTCGTAGCACAGTGATAACACTACAAGAAGAGGTGGAGAGACTCACTTCTTTGGTCAACTCGTTGGCAGCAGCGCAAAGTCAGCAAGCAACATCAAGCAGTCAAAATCAAGCGGCGATTTGGAGGTCACTACTACTCCGGTTTCAGCTATTTGCCGATGGTTCACCCTTGATATGCTGAAGGTTATCCATGGGGCATGCCTTTCAATTTCGGCATCGGTTTCGTCAACCGACTTCTCGGTACAAAACACGCTTGAAGTACCTACTTTGCAAACTCAACACCTCCACAACATGGGTAACTTTTCATAAGTCACTATAGCGGTTTCTCGGCGATCATAGCGAACTCGACCACATAGTTCACACTCTGCGACGAAGAAGCTCACCATAGCCGAGAGATAACCGAATCTTCGTGGTTCGATGGAGAATCTCGAGGACTCCTCAAAATGCGGCTTGATTAAAGCGATCGATGGGAAGGAAGCTGTTTGGGAAGACGCCCATGATCTATGCTTAATTCCTCGCGTAATACGCAAAATTCAAAGTCCACGACTTTGAAAAGTACAAAAAAATTCACATCCGAGTCATCTTCGATGTATGCCGAGAAAATGTCTACGTGGCGACAATCACCGATTGTTAATCCACTACTTCAAGATAGTCTCACGGTGCCGCACTGAAGTGGTACATGGGATTAGACAGCGCGAATATCCAGACATTCAATGACTTAGGTGAAGCCTTCGTACAACAATACAAATTCAACTTGGATATGGCCCCAGATCGGGATCAACTCCGCTCCATATCGAAAGAAAGAGACATTCAAAGAATCGCTCAGCGATGGAGAAATTGCTGCTCAAGTCAACCCACCATTAGAAGAGAAGGAGATGACCAAGGTTTTCTTAAACACTCTCGGTCCATTTTACTACGACGAATGATCGCTAAGCGCTCCGGAGATTTCAGAGATGGTAAGCATGGGAATGCGGCTAGAGGAAGGAGTTCGAGCACTGACGGAGAAATAGAATCTTCTAGTGGAACTAGGAAGGTTGGAACCGATTTACCAAGAAAAAGGAACATGACATAGGAATGGTATCCAGAAACCGTGAAAGAATGTCGATCAGCGTGACGGTAGCTTCCATAGCGTCCGCTGTTAACACAAGTCAAACACGGTGCTCCATGATTCCAACAAACTCAACAAACTCAACGACCTCGTCAGCAGGCTCAGCAGTTTAACAATCAAAACAAATGCCTCGGGTTTCATAATTCGACCCAATTCGATGGCGTACCGCGAACTATACCTGCATTAATAGAAAGGTCTTATGCAGAACAAGGTCACCACCTCGGTTCTAGAAAAATTGCCGTGGTGGTACAAAGCGGACGTATCTTGCCCTTTTCATCAAGGGGCACGGGCCATGATCTTGAGCATTTCATAGCGCTAAAAGGCTGAAATGAGAGATTAGTAAGGTCTAATCTTCTTTCCTTTAAATACAAATCAAGCGTGCAAGCAAATCCACTTCGATCACGGTGGACATACGTGGTGATACTAAGGAATACGGATCGGTATCTAAATCACGGATGTGAATTTGATCGGAGGAAACTTGGTACATCTCCATGATCGTACAATACAATGGTGTTTTCACTAAACACGATTACGACTTGCAACATACGCTTCAAGGATCTTGAGGATGTCCCACCATAGGAGACATTCAGCGATTGCTAGACATTGGTGACATACGGATCTACATAAGCGAGATGACTATAGCGTGAATACAATAGGGCATTTTCGCATGAGCTTTTAGTCTCGAGATATCAACTCGGTAAATCACGAAGTAAGCGTTATTATCCCTGTTTCAATGTACCCAAGCATGTGGAGATTGAATATAGCGGTACAAAGCGTTCGAGTCTCCTTTGGTGATTTGCCTACCGGTCTGTTTCATACAGTTCTAACAAAGCAATTCCCTATCAATACAATGCAACTATGATAGAGGATGGAAAGAAGAAACCCATCTTGACTCTTCCATTAATGTCAACATAGCGAGATAGACGAGTAACACGAAGTGGGCAGTACATACTCCGTGCCAAAGACCTTTGTTGTTCTGTTATTAGACAAAATCCGGTTAACATATCTCCCGAATCCTGATGATTCCATTGTTAATCAAGCACAAATGTTGGTCCTTTGATAGAACCAACGTCAACACGATTTGATGAGATCTTGAAGTTAATCAAAAGCGATGCAGTCGTGGATCAGTTGATGCAGACTCCTTCCAAGATTTCTATATTATCTCTACTTTTGAACTCCGAAGCTCACCGAGAAGCTTTAATGAAGGTGCTAGACCAAGCTTATGTAGATCATGACATGACTACAAACCAGTTTGGAGGTATTGTGGGCAACATAACAGCTTGCAATAACTTAAACTTTAGCAATGAAGAACTTCCAGAAGAAGGGAAAGATCACAATTTGGCTCTGCATATCTCAATGATTTGTCAATCAGATTCCCTGTCCAATGTATTAGTAGATCTTGGTTAGTCCTTAAGCGTAATGCCAAAAGCGACTCTCGCTCGTTTAGCTTACAAAGAAACCGATGAAGTTCAATGACATAGTGGTAAGAGCCTTTGGCGGGTCAAGGAAGTACATTATTGGGAAGTCGATCTCCGATGACGATCGGTCCACATACCTTCAAATCACTTTCCGGTCATGGATGTGCCAATTGCTTCTGATTGTTTGCTAGGAAGACCATGGATCCACGAGCGGGGTGACATCCACTCTCCATCGAGCGAAATTCACGGTAAATGGGAAGCTAGTAACCATCATCGATGAACAAGTGTTGCTAGTAAGCCATTTATCGACTTTTCTTTCATCACGATAACGGCGTTGAAGGACACATCTTCGGGACATCCGTTAGAAGATGAATCTACTAGAAAAAGCGGATCATTTATCTCTTCTTATAAAGAAGCGGTAGAGATAGTGAAGGATGGCAATCTTTGAAGGTTGGGGACAAGTAATCAAACACATCAACAACGAGACAAAAGCGGACTCGGGTTCGCACCGTATTCTCCAAAGACAAGCAAAGGATGAAGCACCGTCCGTCGAGAAATATTCACGGTGGGGGTTTCTTAAACCTGTTCTTCAAGAGGTTAATGTTATTACCATTGAAGGTGATGAAGACAATCTCTCTGGATCTGAAGAGTGGAGCACTTATCTAAACAACCCTGAATATGTGTCTCAGGAAGAATCTTATGCACCATACTATCCTCAGTGAGCAATTCAAAGGCATATCCTACAAAGGAATGAAAATCCACTGTCCCTTAAAGTTTGGGACACCTTGGGAGAACCAAGTGGAAAGTTTGACTACATGGTGAAATACTGCTGGCTCAAAAATCGAAATTGAAGACATCCATTTGGATGGGGTGATTCTTTGAGTATCCTAGTCAAGCGGAAGAGGTGTACACATCTTAGGATCTCATCAACCAATTGAGGTTCCGAATGAAGATCTCTGCTTTAATACGTCCGTGGAGTTTGTTAAAACAGATCTTGACTACCACTACATCAACGTAATTACTGAAGACCAGGGGTATGACTCGGGATACGAATTGGAAAGTGTCGCCGACAATGAGTCTCTTCACTCTGAAGATTGGAGGGTGCATCCCCAAATTTAGCCAAATGCCAATAGAAAGTACATATGCTGTATCCCATGCTTCCGATCTGTTCATTAAGCCGAAGAAGATCGTTTCATCAGCACAAAAGGCAAGGTCCGTCGTCTAGAGTCTTCGAAGCCTGCACAACCAACGACCAAAGTCTACTCAAGGGTTAAACCAAATGGAATACTACCGGAGTACCTCGACTTCCAAGGAGTTCGTCACTATTGGAAGCCTGTCGAAGTTCGGACTAATGTTCATAGTTCTAAGTAGTTTATTTTGCTTTTGCTTTGAACTCTCGCTTCGCCCAAAGCGAAGAGATGTTTTATAGGGTTTAACTTTTAAATAATTTCTCTTTGTCTTGCCCAAGACAAATGAGTTTGTATTTTAGGGCCCTGTTTCATATTGTGAATCATAAATAAAACGCGTTGTTTTGATTCCACATTGTGTTTATTTTCATTTTTACCCTTTTCTGGAAATGATAATCCTAAAAAACACAATAGAAATCTTCAAAAAAATATATATAATCTGCATACACTTTCAGATTAACTTTTCCAAAAAAAAAATGATAAAAAGGAGTTAATTAATCAAACATAAATCAAAACATGCAGATTAACAGATGGACCGATCCATTGAACGCGATAACTCTATGCTCTCTCCCAACTTTGAAATCCCCTGTGAAGTCGCCAAGGAAGAAGTTGAAGAGGAGATCCCGGAGGAGATTTCTCGACTACTTAAGCACGAGGAAAGAATCATTCACCTTACAAGAGCCTTTGGGCGATCAACAGGTTACGAAGAAGAAAAGAGGTGAATATCGACTTCACTCGTGACAACGTCAATGGCAAGCGATAAATCTTCTCAAAGAATATGTTGATGTGTTAGCTTGGTCTTACCGAGGACATGCCGAGGTTTAGATACCGGCATCGTGGAGCATCACTTGCCATTAAAGCCGGGTGTCCACCGGTTAAACAAAGGCGAGAAGAGTACACCACGAAATGGTGATAAAATCAAAAGGAAGTTCAAAAACTCAGCAGGTTTCCTTGTTACTTGAATATCCTCAATGGCTAGCCAACATAGTGCTGTCTCCAAGAAAGATGGAAAGGTCGAATGTGTGTTGACTACGGTGACTTGAACAAAGCTAGTCAAAGATGATTTCCCACTACCGCATATCGACATGCTAGTGGATAGTCTTTACAAAATTCAACGTCTTTTCCTTCATGGACGGTTTCTCGGCTCTGATCAGTTAGAATGGCTCGAAGACATGGAGAGACATCCTTCATCACGCCATGGAGGTTTTGCTACAAAGTAATGCCGTTTGGATTAAAGAATGAAGCAACTTACCAAAGGCAATGACTACTCTCTTTCACGACATGATGCATAAAGAGATCGAAGTCTCGTGAGCGACATGATAGCAAAGTCGGACAAGAAGAGCATATAGAATATCTCTTGAAATTGTTTGACTAAGGAAATTCGGTTTCTTTGAATCTAACAAATGCACCTTTGGGTAAGATCTAAAAAGCTCCTAGGTTTCATTGTCGATCAAAGAGGTATTGAAGTTGACCACGACAAAGTCAAGGCTATTCAAAAATGCCTCGCCACATCTGACGAGTAAGAGGATTTCTTGGACGGTTGAATTACATCTCCAGATTTATCTCTCAAATGACTGCTACTTGTGGGCCGATATTCAAGCTTCTCCGTAAAAATCAAGAGGTTGTGTGGACAGAAGATTGCCAAAAAGCGTTTGACAATATCAAGGAATACCTGTCAGAACCACCAATATTGATTCCTCCAGTCGAAGGAAGACCTTTAATCATGTACCTTACCGTGCTAGAAGATTCTATGGGCTGCGTACTTGGACAACAAGATGAAACCGGTAAGAAGGAGCATGCCATTTACTACTTGAGTAAAAAGTTCACAGACTGTGAAACTCGTTACTCCATGCTCGAGAGAACATGTTGTGCTTTGGTGTGGGATTCAAAACGTCTCCGCCAGTACATGATCAATCCACGACTTGGTTAATCTCAAAATGGATCCAATCAAATCGTCTTTGAAAAGCACTATGAAAAGGATTGCTCGATGGCGGATCTTTGTTATCGAATATGACATCGATGCCGTGCCCAAAAAGCGGTCAAAGGGCATTCTCTCCGATCACTTGGCTTATCAACCGATCAACGAATACCAATCTCTCAAGTTTGACTTCCCTGACGAGGATGTTATGTACTTAAAGATGAAAGATTGTGACGAACCGCTACCTGAAGAAGGTCCAGATCCAGAATCTAGATGGGGCCTAATTTTTGATGGAGCAGTTAACGTTTTTGGAAATGGAATTGAGGCAGTCATCATCACTCCAGTGTTCTCACATCCGTTTTCGGCCGAGTTACTATTTGATTGCACCAACAACATCGCAGAATACGAAGCTTGTATCATGGGTATTGAAGAAGCCATCGACTTAAGGATCAAGATCCTTGACATATATGGAGATTCAGCCCTTGTGATTGTAATACCCCAAAATTTTCCCTCCATCTACTCAAGAGATTTCATACATCTATGCTCAAGGATTCCTCAAGAGTTGATCAGACAAACTCTCTCTTAGACAATCAACCCAAACTAGGGTTTGGTATCTCTCAAGTCAAGATGAACTTCCAACATCTCCAATGGCCTTCATGCCTCCTCATATGCTTCAAAGATTCTCCATGTCAAGTTTCAAGCTTCACAAGTCAAGTTTCCTCAGACAATTGCTCAGATGTTTGAAAATTAGTTGTATTGGACAAAAGTCAGCATGGTCAACATACGGTCAAACTTCATAATTTCTGGTCAACATCCTCATTTTGAAGTTACATTCATCATTTGATCAAGGGTTGATCATGATTCATCAAGAAAACTCAAGATTTGCTCAAAAGTCAAACTTTCTAAATTAGGGTTTCAGGTGAAAAGTCAAGCGAACTTTGGTGATCATAACTTTCTCATACTTTCTCGAAATTTTCCACCACCTCTTGTTTTGAAATAAATTCAATTCTCTACAACTTCATGTCTCACAAGAATGTCAAAAATGCTTCATTTGAGAGGTATAGCTCAAAACATTCTGGTCATTTTCAAAGTCAACAAAAGTCAACTTTTTGCTTTGAAGATATATTGAGCATAGTAACTCAATTGAGATGAGACCAAAAGGTTGGTTAGAGGACTCTTAGAGCTTTCAAAAGTCCAAGAACACTCAAAAATGTGGAAAATTGAGCAAGATACACTATTGAAGTTGGGCGATTTTGACGATTGCACAAGGACATTTTGGTCAAAATGCAAAATTTTCCAAATGGGCCTATAATCTTTTGATCAAACTTGTTCATGACAATATTCTTGACCCATAAATGCTTGGCATTGGTAATTTTCTATTTTGTGATTTATATTTGAATTTTATAACATTTAATTCAAAATAAATTATGTAAAATATGAAAATTAAGTTTTCAAAAGAGTTGGATTTATATCTTTCTTAATGTCCAAGAAAGCCCAATACACTTGCCAATTTCGTGCATGATCACACATTGATGGAAAATCAAATTTTCTTCAAAATTTGATTTTATTTGAAAAAATTCAATGCACATTCAATCTCAATCTTTTTCCTTGTTTTTTCTCTTCCAAAACCCTCTATAAATACCCAGCAATGCAGCCAGCAATGAGGACGAAACCCTAACCCTTAAAACTACCCAAACTCTTGCAAATTTTTTCAAGATTCTTGAAAAATCGAATTTTAAAATCCAGCCATATTCGACCTTCAAACATCACTCCATCGTGCTCGGGAGGTTCCAATGATCGAAAACATATCTTGCTCGAAGCCAGTACGGATCGTGCCAACAAGCTCTCACCGGTTTGATTTTTCTCAAAATTCGATTTGTGTTGATCATGCATTATTAACTATTTTCGTATGTTTATTTGTGATCAGGAGGTTCATTAGAACGCATTAGATGTATTACATGTAAGCTTGGACGTGAGAAACACAATATGCCATAGTTAGGGCTCATTAATTTTTTCGATCGAACCGGGTTTACAGCGTTTCGGAGGAAACCAATATCACCAATGGATTCGTAGGGTTCGATTTAGGGGGGTAGGGTATTCCTTTGCCATTTATCTTTCGTGTTTTGCAGGTTTTGTATTTTGTTTGATCGGAGAAGACGACCGGAGCTAGGGCTCGGCGTGTTGACATGTTGAATCCGGAAGCATGCGTGCGTGCAAGCGATCGATCGTCCATCCGTCAATTGGGGTCCGCAGCGTGGTGACTCGATTTGAAACATAATCGGGAGCGTCATCATTTATATGTTATCGTTTTCAGCTTTCTAAACATCAAACGCCACTTGTCCCAGTGGTTAAGGCGCTTCCTGTGCAAAGATACTCTCCCATGTCTCCAGTTCGAATCCTGCTTGCACCGGTTTTGTTTTCCTTTTCCAAACTTCAAACTTTTCATATTATTTTCTATTTTCTATTTTTATTTAATATTTTCATGTTATTTAATTTCTTTTCACAATATTATTTCTGCATTAAAAACTCATCAAAAAATAATTTTCTTTTTGCATTTATTTTCAGAAAATCTTTATTTAATTTAATAAATCAAAAAACATATTTTTGCATGCATATTTATTTTTATTTGTAATTTTGCATTTAAATCATTGTTAATTCATTTTTAATTATTAAATTGCATCTAAAAAATCCTAAAAAATTATTTTAACTTATTTATCTTATTTCCAGCATATAATAATTTTTCCATATAAAAATTGCATTTTTTCTAATATTTTCTCTTATTTCGATTTCATCATATTTTCCGATTTCTCATTCGTTTCGCAGGTTCTTCCAATTCGGACGTTTCTTTACTATTTACATTTTATTTTCCAATAATGTAACTGTATATGGGATGTAATAGTTTAATTTAGGATTTTACTTTTCGCATTTTAAATTATGTATCTGCCCCAAAGCCTTGTAATAGCGTAGGATTTACCTTTCCGCACTTTACATTCCGCATTTTACTTTCCGCACCCTATAAATTGCTAGTAATTAGGCGTGTATGGCAAGACTAAAATTGAACATAGCCCACTAATTTTCAAGATAAAATATCTAAAATCAACACACTTCTTTCACACACGCACCCCTTAGGGTAATTCTCTCTCGATGCCTTTCGATTCAAAATGGTCATGTCCCTCGAACGTAGAGGTATTCTAGCACCGTTGCCTTCAAAACAAATCATCATAGTCCCTTCGATACAAAGATCATAAGACCCACGATGTCGCCTCCGAATACATGATCTCGACCCTCGATTGTCTCCTCGAAAAATGATGATAGTCCTTGAATGTGCTAGGATACTTCCTACAAGTTGCTTTCTATGACCATCCGATGTCCCTTGAATGTCCGCTTACATCCAGCGAATGGAGCTACCTACCAACTAATGGTACGGCTAGCGCTATTCTAAAGGAATGTAAAGTACAACAAAACGACCAATTAGGTGGGTAAATAAGTTTTTAGTTGCTTGCTCTAAAATCAAATGCTTTTCACACCACACTCTTTTCAAAGTTCAATTTCTTTTCAAAGCGAAACATTTCCGAACACTTTGTATACACTCCTACATGAGTCATTACAAAGTCAAAGCGAAATGCCTTTTTCAAAACATTTTTTGTCAAACACACGAAAGCAATTTTAAAAGTGATCTAGAGCAACTAAGAGCCGTAGATAACTACGGATGGAAAGGTGCTAATACCTTCCCTTTTCATAACCATTCTCCGAACTCGAGAATCTAACGAAGGTCTTTTTCATTACTTTTACCTTCCCTTAATTGGATAAAAATAAAAGTCGGTGGCGACTCTTGCTATCCGCACATTTGGATACAAAAATCCTACAAAGTCGGTTCACGTATTCTGAGCTGGCGACTCTGTTTGAAGTACACCTAAAGAGAGAATTGCCTTAGGGATTTTTAGATCATTTCTTGCTTTTGTTTGACTTGTATGCTTTATCTTTAAGGGTTGCTTGGGTATTATATTGTTGGGGATCCTACACCGGATCGGGTTTCCTATTAGGTAAGTGGCATTAGATCATCGCGACCGCTAGGCGTATAACTAAGCGGTCAACATGATGGCTACGTTAGCGTGACACTTTGGTTGTCCGATACTCTTCATTCCCAAGTTGAAGATAGTATTTGGCTTCTGCGTGGTGTCATCAGCGCTAACTAAACTTTTAGAACCTTAATTGACCCATCTTGGCCATTAGAAGGTAGTGAGATGGCGGCTTTGGTGTAGATCGAGGTTGGTTGATACTCGATGCTACGCTCATTGAGATTAGACTTTTGGGACATTTCGATCGACCACTTGGCGTCGTATTGAAATAAGCGCCTCGAGAAAGATCGTGATGTGAGATTCCTAGAACCGGTTACTATTATAGGACGGGATGAACCAACTCAAACTTTTGGTAGGGTAATCACCTATACCTCATGCAAGCCTTAACCCTAGGATCATTGTGTGAATTGTTTGTGTGTGCTAAACATGACATCATGACATCATTCGCATTGCATATCATTTCTAACTATTTCAAGGACCTAGGGTTTATCTTTGCTCTGTTTTGTAGGGATTATGGCTTCTAGAAAGACTATCGAATCAACTTCATGGGTATCCCTTCTCAACTCAAAGAATTGGTTTGAAATTCCCGACCATGCTCGGTTCATCAAAGACATGGTTATCTACTTGATTTGGTTATCTCGGTTTTGAAGAAGATATGATGCATGTCTATTCAGTTCTTTGATCAAAACACCATTGCTTTACATTTCAGTTATCGGTTGGTTCCTACCTTAGAAGAGTTCTCTAAGCTACTTGGGATACCTATTCTCGACCAAATGCCACTCACCGGTTTGGAAAAGGTTCCTAAGTTCGAAGACATCGCATCCGCCTTACATCTTAAGCTCGGATATTGAAGCCAATTGGGAAACGAAGTGGAGTTAAGGGTTTACTTGCCAAATTCTTAATTAAGAAGGCAGAATTCCTCAAAGTTATGAGTTTCCATGCATTTGAAAATATTGTGGCCTTGCTAATTTATGGTTTGGTTCTATTTCTAACTTCGGATCGGTTCATCGATATCAATGCCATCAAGTTGTTCCTTACCGATCGATGCCTACTTTGCTTGGAGACATCTGCATTCTTTCCACACTCGTACTACTAAGCGACAAGGAACTCTCATGTGTTGTATACCGTTACTTTCAAGGTGGTTTATTTACCTTCCTCCATCGGTTTTGAAGAATGAACAAAGGTTGAGATGGTCTCAAGGCCAATGTCACTCTCTCATTCGGATATCCGTTGGATCTTTCTCTCAAAAGGACTTCACATTCATTGAGCGTTGTGGAGAATTCCTAATGTACCACTCCTTGGTATAAGGGAGGTATCACTTACAACCCTTCTCTAGCTCTCGTCAATTTGGTTTTGCTCGAAGAGATGGTCCACATGATATGCTTCTCCAAGATATTGTGTTCGACTACAACCACGATCTCGAATGCGAAGGTTCATACATGCTTGGGGCATGGTGAAGACCGATACCAAGACTTTGGGGAACCAAAACTCCATTCCTTGGGAACCTTACCTCAAATGGAGTGCGAGCTCGAGCTCAAAACCTCATGATGCCATTCACGCTGTTCTACGGTAATTATGGAACTGTTGCTATAGGTGGCGTACCTATCTTATTCTCCATCGACATGCCTGATTTTGAAGACTTGAAGAGATCACGGATTCGACTTAAGAGGATACCTTTGAAGCTCGGTGTTATGCAAGTGAGAAGAAAGTGCTAGAGTTGACCAAGCTACTTCACGAGGAAGCGAAACATCATTTACATCGACACCAGAGGAAGCGACCATGGGAGACTTAGAGCTTTAGGATGTTTATGCTTTCTTTTATTGTTTGAACTATCTCTTGTACTTAAAAGAAAAGAATAATGAAAAAGTACTAATAAATGTTTGTTCATTGCTTGTTTAACAAATTTAAATTCCTAAGGTCCTTGAAAACATTGCATTGCATTCGCATAAACATTGCATACCATAGCATAACATTGCATCACAGGTACATTGGAGTTTGGTTTTCTCATTTGCTCGCTATTTATTTTAGAAATGGCTCTTGAGCAGTGTCAAAGATCTTCAGGCTCAGAATGTCAACACTTCCTCTCCGAAATACAATCCTAATGCTAAGTGTGCTTACCATTCCAATAGCCCAGGGCATGACACTGACAATTGTTGGGCTCTAAAGAACAAGATTCAGGATATGATTGAAGCTAAGCAGATTGAGTTTGACCCTCTGTGAGACTCAATGTGATCAGCGCACCTATGCCTAACCATGACAGAGTTCCAATTACATTGGCGGCGATACTTATGTTTTCAACATAGATGACTTGACCATTCCTCGATGACTGTTAAGAATTTGTTGCAAGCGGTGTCAATCCGGATGCCGGAGAATTGTCGTTGGTGCCCATACGCACGATGGTTGTGCTTGGTTGAGAAAATGCATGATGGATAACCGTGAGATACTATTTACGAAACCACACCGTTGTGTGAAGAAATGTCTAAGTTGAAGATTGACAATGCGAGCGGCGTACCATCTGTGGGATACCTTGGGGCAGCCAAGTGGAAAATATGATTACATGGTGAAGTACACGTTCACGATAGTTACAAGATTCCTATTGAAAATATTAAAGGCGACGGATGGGGTGGCGATTTCCAGACTATCTTGATGTTAACACAATAAGGATTTCCTCTGCGATCCGTGCCTAGAGTGGCACCTCTCATCATCACTTCTCCAAGGCCGGTTCCATATTCCTCGACAAGGCTATCCCTTGGAATTATGGGTGATGTTTACTATCATGGCGTCAAGCAAGACCCTCGACCATTGAGGATCTTACAATTAAAGATACCATTCGACATCGACAACATCACGGATCGGTAAGGTGACCGAGCAGGAAGAGTATTCTCTCGGATATCTCTCCTCCAAAAGACACCGCGACTCCGGCTCGCATTCCGACTATTCAACCCCAAGCTAGAGGAAAGAACCGGTGTCATCCTGCTCAACGGAAGTACCAAAGGAAGTTCTGAAGACACCTCCAAACAAGAAATGGAGGAAATTAAGAAGATCATCAAGAAGAGTGATTACAATGTTGTGGAGCAGTTGGGACGAGACTCCGTCCAAGATATCCATGCTTGCTACTGCTCTTGTGCTCACGAGGCTCGTACTAATGCCTTGGTGAAGTTTAGAAGAATGCTCATGTGCCGCAAGACACTACCAGATCAATTCGAAGTTTGTATTGCTAGCACGGCTGCCAACAACGGCCTAGGCTTCTACGATCTTGATTTGACTCTGCAGGAAGAAACACAACAAAGCCTTGCATCTACTGTTGAATGCAAGGCACTACAATATCTCATGTCTTGGTGGATACCGGTTACGCTTTGAATATCCTTCCAAGGCGCTTTTGATCGACTTGATGTCGAAGGGTTGGTTCGAGACCGGTGACATAATCGTGAGAGCTTTTGATGGTTCAAGCGACAGTACTTGGAGAACTCACTCTGCTGTTAAAGTCGGTTCCCGGACTTTTGATTCTACTTTCTTTGTCATGGACATCCGTCCAGCCTACTCTTACCTACTTGGGCCCTTGGATACATGGGGCGTATTACCTCTACCTTGCATCGAGCTGAAGTACCGGTGAAAGGAAGGTTGTTCTGGTATGTGGTGAAGAAGAGTATAGTCGGTCATCTGATCATTCCGATACCTTGAGATGGAAGGTGAATTCTTGAGACTCCTGTCAAGCTTTTGAAACAATACCAGTCATGCCTGTTGACTCTCCTGTCACTCCTGAGATTACGCAAGTTCCGCCTAGGATGGCCTCACTGAAAGATGCTCAAGCTGCTGTTGAAGAAGGTAGTTCTATTTGGGGATGGCTCCCTAATCTTCCTTTCAAATTTGACAAGGCTGGTTTAGGCTTCACCATCAAGGGTCAGAAGATGATACGCCGCGAACGTGCCGGCCAACTTCCCTTCCGCATCAGCCAGAGTGGAATCCATGCTATAGAAGGCAGCGACAGCGGCCGACATCGACAAGTGGATCTTCCCAACTCCAGATCATGGGCTCGGAAATTGGAAGACCGAGGACGTCATACCAATCTCCTTTAGTCAGGAGTAATTGCTTTTGTTTTGTTTTGCTTTTCGTATTTCTTTATGTTTTGAACAATAAACTTTGAAAGCCTAGTACCTTGCCCGGGGCATCATGGCTCGTTCGAGGGTTATTATTGTCGTTTGCGTATTTTCATTCAATAAATTCGTTGGACTTTTGCATTCAATTGTTTGTTTTCTTTCTTTACTTTATCACCTTCAAAAGCTATGTGTTTCTTACACACACCGTGATACAACTGCAGAATCACTCGAATCTAGTTAATAACATGCTAGTGCTAAATATGACTTGATAATCCGATCTACCAAGCCGAAGGCGAAAGTGAGGAAGATTGTGAAGTGCCGAGAACTTGCGGGGCTACTGACAAGAAGGCGAGTTATACAACCACATGAAGAGCAAGTTGAGGTTGTGAATTTGATCTTGGCGAAGGCAGAAAAGAGATCAAGATAGGAGCGGGTCTTGAGCAGTGTTAAAGAAAGGTTGGTTCGGATGCTACGAGACTATATTGAGGTTTTGCTTGGTCATACGAAGACATGTCGGGTTTAGACATTGATATTGTGGTACACGATTGCCGACAAAAGAGGGTTTTCTCGATAAAAGAAAGTTAAATCGCATCGTCTGAGATGTCGAGAAAAGATCAAAGCCGAAGTTATGAAGCAGTTCAATGCAGGTTTCTTAGTTGTTACTTCTTATCCACAGTGGGTTGCAAATGTGGTACCCGTACCTAAGAAGGATGGTAAAGTACGAATGTGTGTGGATTACAGGGATCTGAATAAAGCAAGTCCGAAAGACGATTTCCCACTTCCTCACATTGATGTTCTGGTTGACAACACCGCTCAGCATAAGGTTTTCTCCTTCATGGATGGTTTCTCCGGTTACAATCAGATCAAAATGGCTCCGAAGACATGGAAAGACTACTTTTGTTACGGTGGGGCACTACGCTACAAGGTTATGCCGTTTGGACTAAAGAACGCGGGTGCCACTTATCAGCGTGCTATGGTGACATTGTTTCATGACATGATTCATCACGAGATAGAGGTCTACGTCGACGACATGATAGCTCGGTCACAGACCGAAGAAGAGCATCTTGATCATCTCTGACTGTTTGATAGGTTGAAGAAGTATAGGCGAGACTCAATCCTAACAAGTGCACCTTTGGTCGGATCCGGAAAACTCTTAGGATTTGTTGTCGATAATAAAGGTATTGAAGTTGATCCGCCAGGTTAAAGCTATTCAAGAAATGCCACTCCCTTACGAGAGAAGGAGGTCGAGAGGTTTCTTGGGCGATTAAACTACATTGTCGATTCATTGCACACTAAGCTGCTACTTGTGAGCCAATCTTCAAGTTATTAAAGAAAGATCAAGTAGTGGAATGGAGCAGCGATTGCGGATCGCTTTTGACAAAATCAAGGAGTACCTTGAAATCCTCTATCCGATGCCTTTGCCGAAGGAAGACCTCTTATCATGTACTTGGCGGTGTTAGAGAACTCAATGGGGTGTGTGTTGGGGCAACATGCGAGTGGTCGAAAAGAGCATGCAATATACTACCTTAGTAAAAGTTTACCGTTGTGAAACAAGATACTCACGGCTTGAGAAAACTTGCAACGCTTTGGCTTGGGCTGCTCGCCGACTAAGGCAGTATATGTTGACTCACACTACCTTGTTGATTTCCAAGATGGATCCGATAAAATACATCTTTGAAAACCAGCTCTCTCGGGAAGAATAGCAAGATGGCAAATGATCTTGACCGAATATGACATCCATTACACTTCTCGAAAGCGATCAAAGGTGTAGTAGCGATCATTTGGCTCATCAAGCCGTAGATGACTATCGGTCTATGCGGTTCAATTTCTAGGCGAAGATGTTTTACTAGTCAGCGATTGCGAAGAACCGGACAGACGAAGGACACGAACAAGGATCCCAATGGACCATGGTCTTTGATGGAGCCTCAACGCCCTTGGCAATGGCATTGGCCATCATTACATCCCTGAGCGGACATCGCCTTTCACCGCCAGACTTTGTTTTAGTTGCACTAATAACATGGCGAATCTGGCGTGCATTATGGGTATTAAAAGCTATTGACTTAAGAATCAAATTCTTACAAGTGTATGGAGATTCGACTTTAGTGTCGTCGAGATAAAGGCGAATGGGATCGAAGCATCGAATCTCATTCCGTCGAGCATGTCTTGAGTTTGATTCCCTACTTGAAGAAATCACTTTTGATCATATTCCACGAGAGAATCGGTTGGCGGGCATTAGCTACTATGTCGTCTATGTTCAAGGTCGAGATAGGACAACGAGGCTCCCGGATCATCATTAAAGTTCGACGAACCAGTATTGTTGTGAGCTTGGCGAGAAGAGAAACCTTGGTACTATGGCGTGAAGAGGTATCTTGAGACTCGGGAATATCCCGTAGGGCATCATTAATGATAAAAGTTCATGAGAAGATTTGCATCTAAATTCTTCCTCGACGCGACATCTTATACAAGCGCAACCACGACTTGTGCTTACTCATTGTGTAGACGAAAACCGCAATGCGTATCATGGAAGAGTTACGAAGGCGCATTTGGTACCCACTCCGATGGACACACCATAGCTAAGAAGATTTTGAGAACAGGTTACTATTGGCCCACCATGGGCGATTGTCACCCTTCGCTCGATCTTGTCACAAATGCGGTTATACCGACAAAGTGCACGTACCTCCGGTACCTCGAATGTTTTAACTTCTCCTTGGCCTTTTGCAATGTGGGGAATTGACATGATTGGAGAAATTAAGCCTGACTTCCAATGGACATCGTTTCATCCTTGTGGCAATAGATTATTTCACCAAGTGGGTAGAGGCGACCTCGTATGCATACATTACCAAGAATGTTGTGGCTCGATTGTCAAGCATAATCTTATACATCGGTATGGCACTCCGAAAGGATTATCACGAGATAACGGTTCCAATCTCAACAATAAGATGATCACGAACTACGCACGCATTCAAGATCAAGCATCACAATTCTTCTCCATATCGGCCTAAGATGAGCGGCGATGGAAGCCGCCAATAAGAACATTAAGAAGATTATCTGAAGATGCGGTGACTTACAAAGATTGGCATGAAGTGTTACCATTTGCTCTTCATGGTTATCGCACTGACATGAACATCAGAGGGCAACCCCTTCTCTCGTATACGGTATGGAAGCCGTCTTACCCATCGAGGTTCGGATACCTCGACGAGTCCTCAGGAGGCGAGTTAGGCGAAGGCGATTGGGTCAGACTCGCCTTGACGGATAACTTGATTGATGAGAAGCGACTCGCGTCCATACGCCATGGGCATTTATCGAAGCGAATGATCGAGCATTTAACAAGAAGGTCAAGCACCGAGTCTACCAAGTCGGTGATCTATTAGTCAAGCGCATCATTCTCCCACAAGGTGATCGAGGCAAATGGACTCCCACCTCGAGGGACCATTTGTAGTCAAACAGTATTTTCGGCGGAGCTATGATACTTAGCACCATGGATGGTGAAGACTTCCCACCACATGAGCGTAGACATAGTCAAAAATACTACGCATAAAGAGACCCGCTAGGTCGGTGACCTAGGCAAAAATAAGGGCATCTGGCGAACCAAAGGTTCGGGCAAAATTAAGGATATATACAAAACATGTACACAGTCGAAAACACGAAAAGCGGCTTGGGCAAAAAGTATCGGTGGTGAAAACCGAAAGGCGGTCTAGGCAAAAGTTAGGGATTTAAGCGTACAACTATGTCTCTTCCAGATCATCTGCTTCCAGACTACTATCGACATTCAAGGTTCAAATGGCGAGGATCAGTCTACTCACTTTCTACTGACAGCAAGGGGATGAGATAGTCGAAATATATGAGTACTAGCATAGTTGGAACTTAACGAGATTGTTTCCGCATAGCTTTTTACCTTTCTTGTGTACAAACTACTTGGCCATACGCCACCTTTCAAATAAATGCAAACTTCTTTCCCTTTACAATTTACATTGTTATTTGCAATAAGTCCAACGTTTGTTTTGAATGACTATCGCATTTGACAATAAGAATCTAATCACAAACATCGAAAAGTGAACATACAAAAGTACTTACTACGGGCTCGAATTGAGATGACAACGAAAGTCACCAATGCATTCCCCCGAGCATGATCCTGCAAAGGTGTCACTCACAACACTTCCCAGTGAGCAAAGGGAATCCACAGCTGCAATTCCACTCGACTAAGCAATGTTACATCGGTCTCAAGCGGTAACACCTCACCCCAATCAAGGTATTTATCCCCGTGGTATCTCTCGATCCGTTCCTTTTTCCCCGGTAGCGGTATCGGACCAAGACTTGGTCGAGATAGTGCATCGGAGGAACCTACATCTTCATTCCCGGCCGAGAGATTACAGCGGGATCTGACTCTTCCAGCCGGTCTCGGCAACTATCAAATGCTCTCCGGTGAGATCTACACGAGTCCCGATGGGCGCCTCTAAATTTCCTCGGCAGGATCTACATACAAGGTCCCCAGCGGATCGCCTCCGATTCTCCTCGGCGGGGTCTATATAGAGATCTCCAACAACGAGCTTCTCAATCTCTACCTTCCTCAACAATATCTAGGCCCAAGACTTGGTTAGATAGTGCATCGGAGGAATCCAGGGTATCTTTCTCAAAAGCAGGGACTTCCACCTAGTCAATTCCCCAAGCAGGGGTCAGAAATCCTCAAACAAAGCATCCGCATCTTCTTCAAGATGGATATGTTTTGAAATACCACAACATCTATCATTCATACATTACTCATAAAGTCATAATTCATGCATATGTCATTCATATACAACATCATGCATCATACTTTGCATAAAACTAACCAATATTCATCAAAGTTCCTCTTGTTTTCTCCAAAGCAGTATGATCCTTCAGCCTTAAGGTCGAGATTAAGCCCGAATCGGCGGAAAACTATCGAAAGACCGCCTTGGTTGTCCTCCGACGCGGGGTCCGAGATTAAGCCCGAATCGGCGGAAAACTATCGAAAGACCGCCTTTGGTTATCCTCCGATAACGGGCAATGGATCAACACCGATGCACAGGAAGCTATCCACATTTTGCCAACTACTATCTCCCTCAGAGTAATCGGCAAGGAGATTTATTCTGACCCCTTCCTATTATCAACATCAACTATAGAGTCTAGCGTACGACTCAGTTGCCTTGGATGGCATCTTAAGCCCATCTCCGACCATTTATCAACATTTCTCCACTTTCGAATCTGCATATATGGTTAAAATCAATACAAACCAATAACTTCATTCAAAAATGAACACGAAGTCTAACGTATGACTCCTCTAGATGGCATCTTAAGCCCATCTCCATGCTCCTTCGAAGCGTCTGAGCCTAGCGTACGGCTCACTCCCCAGCATCGATCTTTCCAGATGGCATCTTAAGCCCATCTCCGTCAATTCTCCTATCAACATTCTCGAGTCTAGCGTCGACTCATCCTCCAGTAAGTATCAAATGGCATCGTAAGCCCATTCCGCATTATCCACCAACGAGTGCAAATTTTCGGTGTACTCGGTGTTCAATCATCTTCTACCTCCGGTCACGAAAGACAAGCGTGTCAATCTAACCCTCAGTACAAGAAGATTGAGCAGGGGCATTGTCATACCCAAAATTTTCCCTCCATCTACTCGAAGATTTCATACATCTATGCTCAAGTTCCTCGAGAGTTGATCGGACAAACTCTCTCTTAGACAATCAACCCAAACTAGGGTTTGGTATCTCTCAAGTCAAGATGAACTTCCAACATCTCCAATGGCCTTCATGCCTCCTCATATGCTTCAAAGATTCTCCATGTCAAGTTTCAAGCTTCAAGTCAAGTTTCCTCGAACAATTGCTCGGATGTTTGAAAATCGGTTGTATTGGACAAAAGTCAGCATGGTCAACATCTGATCAAACTTCATAATTTATGGTCAACAGCCTCATTTTGAAGTTACATTCATCATTTATCAAGGGTTGATCATGATTCATCAAGAAAACTCAAGATTTGCTCAAAGTCGAACTTTCTAAATTAGGGTTTCTAGGTGAAAAGTCAATGAACTTTGGTGATCATAACTTTCTCATACTTTCTCGAAATTTTTCCACCACCTCTTGTTTTGAAAGAAATTCAATTCTCTACAACTTCATGTCTCACAAGAATGTCCAAAAATGCTTCATTTGAGAGGTATAGCTCAAAACATTAGGTCATTTTCAAAGTCAACAAAAGTCAACTTTTGCTTTGAAGATATATTGAGCATGGTAACTCAATTGAGATGAGACCAAAAGGTTGGTTAGAGGACTCTTAGAGCTTTCAAAAGTCCAAGAACACTCAAAAATGTGGAAAATTGAGCAAGATACACTATTCGAAGTTGGGCAATTTTGGACGATTGCACAAAAGGACATTTGGTCAAAATGCAAAATTTTCCAAATGGGCCTATAATCTTTTGATCAAACTTGTTCATGACAATATTCTTGACCCATAAATGCTTGGCATTGGTAATTTTCTATTTTGTGATTTATATTTGAATTTTATAACATTTAATTCAAAAATAAATTATGTAAAATATGAAAATTAAGTTTTCAAAGAGTTGGATTTATATCTTTCTTAATGTCCAAGAAAGCCCAATACACTTGCCAATTTCGTGCATGATCACACATTGATGGGAAAATCAAATTTTCTTCAAAATTTGATTTTATTTGAAAAATTCAATGCACATTCAATCTCAATCTTTTTCCTTGTTTTTCTCTTCCAAAACCCTCTATAAATACCCGGCAATGCGACCCGGCAATGAGGGAAACCCTAACCCTAAAACTACCCAAACTCTTGCAAATTTTTCAAGATTCTTGAAAATCAATTTTAAAATCCAGCCATATTGACCTTCAAACATCACTCCATCGTGCTCGGGAGGTTCCGTGATCGAAAACATATCTTGCTCGAAGCCGGTACGCCCGGATCGTGCAATGCTCTCACGGTTTGATTTTTCTCAAAATTCGATTTGTGTTGATCATGCATTATTAACTATTTTCGTATGTTTATTTGTGATCAGGAGGTTCATTAGAACGCATTAGATGTATTACATGTAAGCTTGGACGTGAGAAACACAATATGCCATAGTTAGGGCTCGTTAATTTTCGATCGAACAAAGATTAAGCGTTTCGGAGGAAACCAATATCACCAATGGATTTGTAGGGTTCGATTTAGGGGGGTAGGGTATTCCTTTGCCATTTATCTTTCGTGTTTTGCAGGTTTTGTATTTTGTTTGATCGGAGAAGACGACCGGAGCTAGGGCTCCGGCGTCGTTGACCGATGTTGAATCCGGCGAAGCATGCGTGGCGAAAGCAAGC
>CM038793.1:250319965-250338170 GCA_021764765.1 Vicia sativa
TTGCTTAGCTCACTTTACAAATTTCTTTTGTGTGTGTTTGAAAAGATTTTTGAAAAGGCATTTTCTCTACGACTTCGTAATGATTCTCACCGGAATGTATACCAAGTGTTTGAAATGTTTTGTTTTGAAAAGACTTTGTAATGATTCACCGAATGTATACAAAGTGTTTTGAAAAGATTTTTAAGGTGTAAAGAGCATTTTGATTGAGCAATAAAAGAGACTTATTTACCTACTCGTAACTGTCTGCCTGGTGTTAATTTTGTTGTTATAAGCTTATCATAGCTTAAATTTTGTTCTAATTGTAGAAGCTTAGTAACAAAAACCATATTCAATGTAGGAAATTGATGACATCCAATCATCGCTAATGCTGTGTTCTTATCTCATTATGAAGCTCGAGAACAAGAACAATAGTTTTTGTTGGTTGCTACAATACTATTTTGTATATGAACCGAGGTTTTGTTGTTTTTCTTGATGATAACAATGTTAATTTGCACATTTGGTTTGAAATGATATATGATATTTTGTTACATATTTTGTAGTTTTTGTGTAAAAATAATACTAATGTGGCTAATAGATTTATTATAGTGATATGATACATGCCAATGAAATGATACATGAAAAAATGACAAGGGACCAATGAAATAGATAAATATAGCCAAAAGCTTTATACTAAACCCTCGATTTTATCTAAAACCGAGGTAAATTAATAACCTTATTACCTTGAAATATAACCAACACCGATAGCTATACAGCACAACAAAATGTAGAAAAAATATGCAGATCCTAGATCGAACCCATGACCTTTTTAATATTAACATTGATTTTAAAACACTAAGGTGTTAAGTGTAGACTTTTCATGATGACTTAAGTAACCTCAATGGAGTTGCCGAGGTAAACTAATTTCAAGATCGACGCTACAAATATTATTTGTAATAGTGTAACAAATTTGTTATTCCAATCGCTTAATTTGATTTTTCTCAATAATAATGATGAAGTGACTTGATATTTTATTAGATTTTACAAGATGACATTCTACTTGTGTGAACTCGATTATTCTATAATTTATTTTATAATTATTTAATTAATGAAAAAAGTAAGGTGTTACACTCAAGATAGTAAAATAAATATAATAAAAAGAGTTTAACAAAATTACAAGGAAGTCAAGTCTCAATCGACCACAAAGAAAAACCTAAACTAATGAAATGATAAATCAAACAAAATAGAGTTTGAAAGAAAAAGCTAAAAGTCAGCTGAAAGATACCACCATCAACATAAGAGAATTTTTCTAAAATCACCAAAAATAGACCACCGAAAGTCAAAGCCATTCATTCAACCCATGACATGATGAAGCACTCAATATGGTTCTCGAGCTATGGAGAAAAAATGCATATATTTATCGCAAATTTACTAATATATCATTTCCAAATTTAAAAAAATGCTCTTATTTGTCACATACTCGCTTGAAGAAGAATCTAAAAATATCACATAGTTTAGAGATTTTCATAACGCCCATTGCCTAAATTTAAAGAGAATTGATATTTTTACATTAGTAAAAGGACACAATAACACCATATTGTGTCCTTGTCATTTTAGTTGTATGGGTGTATTTTCAAGGATTTATAAAAGTATATAAAATTTAAAGTAATAAAAACCATGGTTAAAATCTACGGTGTCGATATGGTGTTCACTTTTTGGTGTTTATACATAACACAAATCAAATTTAAATCTATTATTTAACTTTCTCTCAATAATAAAAAAATATATTTGTTATCCATCTCATAGAATGAAAAACATCTTATACAATTTCAAAAATACATCGAAAAATTAAAAATATATTTTTTGTTCACACCCTCACTACTTATAATTGATTTGTTTTGAGATACACCATTTAAAAGGCAAAAACAAAACTAAAAATATATTTCTCGTAAAAATCAGAAATGTATTTTTCGATTTTTAATAAAGAATACATATTCAACCCAAATGAATCATGCTACTTTTTATTATTATGATAACAAATTTGTTCTTTATTAGAAACCATAAATACATTTTCTGTTTGTACCGAAAGTATTTCCAATTTTATATAAATACAATTTAAAAAAGTTATGCATCGAAATATACTTTTAATTTTAAAGGATATTTTTATAATTTCACGTGGTGCTTAAAATATAAAAGATATTTTTATAATTTTACGTGGTACTTAAGATATACCCAGATTAAAAAATCCTAAAGAAAAAAAATTCTCAAGATTTTTAGATATAGCTAAACATCGTAACTATCTAAAAACCATATTAGATGAATTGAATTGCCAAATTGTAGATAAAACAAAAATGAAAAAACGATTCTATTGCACCTATACAAGGGGCACAAGAAATCCTACATATCCAAATTCTCTACTGAAATATTAAATGTGTATGCAAAAGATTTTACACAATTATCTCTTAAATAAATGCATTATTATATTGAAAGTCAGATAATAGAAGAACCACCCTCCATAGGTAAGGATCATCTAAATTTATGGAAGGAAAGTTAGAGTAAACTTACAAATAGTAGGATTATGTGGAGGTGATGATGTCAAAGGAAAAATGTCAAGGGATTGCCTAAATGGACAAGAATGATTATTATAGCTGTTCGCTATCATAACCCCAATGGTAGTGTGTCAACCATTTCTCCTCTAGTTGAATACCAAAGGACTTATCATCAACCCGCTCCTCATCCGATAGTCTATCTCCTCGAATAACTTCTCATACAAACTCTTCTTGTCTCTTATTTTCCTGTCCAACTCTCGACTTAACCATTGCCCAACTATCCTCGACTATACCCATGCAACGATGCAATGACTCTAAATCCACAATTACCATCCATTCAACATCCACAATCTCCCGAATATATGATCTAAGAAATTAACATTATAAATATTAGTGTATTATATACATAATATAATAATAAACATAAAATAATCAACACTATGAATATTAATGCATAATAATTTTATAATGACCCGATATGACTTGAAATCAAGAGTGTAGTCTTGTCAGTAAGTGTGTTTTTGATTTTGAATCTCTTGATTGAGATTTTGAGACAATTTTGTGAAGTTTGAGATGCTTGTTCAACATACTCATGCTATGAAGGATCCCTGTAAACATCATACCTAACCGGTTTCTTCCCTTTCTTCTTGACTCTCCCTTGGTTTTTATTTTGTCGTGACAATTAAACATGCTTGTTTCGTTGTTCCAACTTTTGAGTATACTCAACCTGCTACCAGCTCCACACAACTTCCTCCCATAATGTGTCAATGGTCTCTGTGATTTCTTTTCACTGCCATATTGCTTGCATCGCATCCCAACATTTTGTTAATATGAAAACGACATAGCAAAATTTTGTGTAGTAGGGAACACAATTTCCACAAATTTTCATCAATGCTAGATCTCATCCGTCAAAATCACTTTTGACGCAGATCTTCTCGCACAAACAATTCCTTCAGCTTCTCCAAGACCCAACAAAACTAACTGTCTGCTGCAATCATATAAGCAAATGCAAGAAAAGTCAATTCACGATGTCATGCCAACAATTTCAAAGAGAGGTTGTTATATTTGTTTGTCTTATATAAAGTATCCATAACTAAGACAATGGAAAGATATTCAAGAACTTGACGACTCGGATGCGCCTCAAAAATATCTCTCACAATATAAAAAATCATCTTTTTACTCCAGACATCCCGCATCCTCAATTAGCTTTAGCAAATGTTGTTATCCGATCTTCGACCCTTTATCTCTTTTATCACACTCTTCCGCTATAAAATTTGAGGATCCGAAGTGATATTTTCAGATTTCTCTTGTGGAAGTCAAATGTGTCTAGAGGAACATGTATCTTTGTTAAATCAAAAACATGTTGTTTTTCATCGAGGTCAATTTGTTAACAAACGCGATGTGCCTTCAAGCCTATCAACAAAATCCTATGATTATGAACTCCACACTTACATCTACCTTTCATCCCAACTCATCTTTTGACGGAGTCGATCTTATTTTAAATCGGACATCCACATCTCTTAGTTGCGCCCGAGTTCCACTTTATCCTTGTATTTTCCGCCTTTATCACACCCAAAAATTATCTGCTCCTCCTTCCTCTCTTTCTAGTTTCGTTGTCCAACGCATTGTAAATTTGGATTTTATTTCTCAACCAACTTTGATCCAACTAATAACATTTTCTCGTAGCTAATGTTTTCATTAGAGTGAATACATCTCGTCGTATCTATGGAGGATCTGCTTTTATTTATACCCCTAAAAAAAAATTAAAAAATTAAAAAAGCGTCTTAACACTTTAAGAAACGGTTCTAATTATATTTTACAAACCGAACAATTTCTCTAAAGTGTTCCGTTTGTTAACCTACATTCATTCCATCAACACTTGCAAAGTTCTGAATGATTTGTGAATCCCTAACACTTTTTAAAACCATTCCTAATTGTGTTTTACATACCAAATACTTAATGAAAGTGTTCCTAAAAGCGCCCGAAGTGTTTTTCAAAACTGAAAAATTTATCTTTGTAAATGGTAAAACAAAATAGTAAAATAATTAAATTACGCTAGGGTTAAAATGTCATTTTAAAAATGTGGAGGTAAGGATTAACTGGGGGTAGAAAGTAAAAGCTAAAAAAAAGTGAATAAAACAAATGATAAATGATAGGAGTATTTATTTTAAAGAGAAATATGTGAGAGAAAACAAATTATAAGAAAGATAAAAATAAAATTAAAAATAAAGAATTGAAAGTTAGAGGATCAAATCCCCAACCTCAACCCAAAAATACTATTTGACTCTCTAAACAAATATTAAGAGTTCTAAGATCTCTAAAAAAAACAAACACCTCTTTTACGATTTAAAAATCATGTATCAAATGAATACCATCAAGTAACATAGAAAAAAACAAAAAATAGACTCTAACAACTCTTTATACAAGGGGCACAGGGCACCCTATGAATTCACTCTCTACACTTATCCACGTTTTCTCTAGTAATACTATTAAATATTTACATAAAAGAATTTACACAATTATCTCTTAAATGAATTGTATTATTATTGAGAGAAATACCACTGTGACACCAAGCCATACATCTACACCGTACTTTTACCCTAAATACATAATCTTTATTTGTTTTAATAGTTTTTAGTTTTTATTTTAATATATGTGCAGCACAAAAACAAGTGATACATAGAGTGTAATTTTTTACGATGTAGAAAATCAGTGTAAAATATAAAATACATTTGCAATTGCACAATCCAAAGATACTAGTAGTACACGGCATTGTATCAATATTGGGGGTGTTAATTGTCGACATTTATGTCGACAAAACATTTCATAGGATCAAATCTATATACTATGATAAGAAGTATACAACGCAGGAACCAGCTTGCAACAAATTGACCCATCAACCTCTACTCTCCAATCAATTTTGGATACATATTAGTGTGATTGTAATTCTAGTCCCTACAAAGAGGACCCATCATAATGTTGACAAGGGTAATGTAAATCATGCCATCAAGACACTGCACAAACAAAAAGAGAACACACAACATTCCATTTCTAATATCAATAATGCGTATCACATATCTTCCATAGCTTAAGTACTTCAATAGATATCAATAGTACTTTTGCAATATGTGGGGTAAAATAAAATCCATTTCACTCATCATCATATTGTGTAAAAAGATGATACATTTAAAAGTTAAATACTATAATTTTGTTCTATAAGATCATTTTGTTCTCTTATAATTTTTCTTTTCATTTTAATATTTCAAAAATGTGTAAGTTTTTTTCTTAAGTAAGATTATATTAGATGGACAATTAAAGATTTTCCAATCTTTATACACAAGAAATGGGATCAACAAAATTCGACAAAATAAAGAAGAAATTATCTACCAATTATAATTTTGAAAGAAAAAGCAAAGGATTTTTGCTAAAGTCATAGAAACTATAATTGGAGTGAACAATATCTCCTATATACGATCACTTCCAAACCAAAAATTTTATACACCAAATCATATTATTCACATCCCACATATCTTCCCGAAAACAAATATCATTCCTTCCTAGCCAATTTATCCACATAGAGGTCAACCACACCACTCCCAATTTACTTTCCTTCACATTCTTATCTTTACAAAAATAATACAAATCTCAAAAATTGGATAGGTTTTCTTCATCTTTATCTACCGATTTTCCTAACCAAAGAACTATTTATATTCAAATATTTTTCACCGCATTACACTTGTAAAAAACATGATCTAAGGACTCCACATCAATCTCACAAAAAGAACATAGTAAAGAACCAACATGAAAAATAATGCCTCTAAAATGTGTAAGTATTGTTCATATGATTCCTATAAAATGGGAATTTTGATATCTATATTTGTATTTGCAATCTCCTCAATGTTTTATGACATTGATCTTGATCTATAATTCTCTTGATTTCTAACATTTTTTAGGTTTTCTTGAAAGAATAAAATAATATATGAAATTGAGAGTTTGAATTTTATTAGTCTTAACATATATATATATATATATATATATATATAGAGTATATATATATATATATATATATATATATATATGATATATATATATATATATATATATATATATATATATATTATATATAGTATAATATAAATTTCATATGTGATTTTTAAATTTAGAATGACATTTCATATTATGTTGTTTTACAAAATTGCAATTATGTTTTAAAAATAGATGCAATCACGAAAGGCTTTCACGATTTTGACCGGTACATGTGTTGCAACACTAATTGTTGACATCGCAGTGAGAATTAACCATAATTTATTCTCTCACTTAAGAAACGATGATAATGATATTGGTATCGACGTCTGATGATACCGTTTTGTTGCGGCCATTTTTGCAATCTTGTACTATTTTTTAAAACCTTGATTGCATCCTTGATGAAACACACCTTTCAAAGAACCTTTCACATTAAATGTGTCAACTTTTCACATTTTTACAATTATTGCAACACTTAACATAGGATTACTATTGTTAGAACAAAGTTTGTTTCTAATAATATCTTAAATTTTTGATGATAACAAGTACAATAAATTTTGTATAAAAGCTATGGTCCTCTGATAAATATGATATTCGGACATGCATATGTTTAGTTTCAAGATGTTCGACTCAAGCGCTTAAAATGGAACGTTACACTATGTCGAAGCGTAAGATGAATTCGTAAGTTCTAAGGAAGAACTTTGAACACGACGCTGTAAAGAAAACTTCGAGTGAAGATTGAAATACAAATCTCTTATAGAAAGCACCAACAAAATGTTTTGATAAGAAGATGTTCTAACAAGGCTACAGAAGATCATTATCTATATGTACGTCATCTTCTAAGACAAAATCTGCTACAGTAACGTTAACCTACTAAGCTAAGAAGACTAAATACTTGAGTGGTTCAACTTTCAAGGATCATTTAGTAAACAAATCATGAAGCTAAAGAAGTCATAATTACACTTTCCAAAGATTAAGACACGCTACCATGCAACGAAACCTTATGGAAATACTATATAAAGCATTCAAATTCAAAGGAGAAAAATAACAACTTATAACAATCATCTTGAGTAAAATTACCGCCAAAATAAAAAGTCACTTATAATCATTTTACCGAACCTTTGAGCTAAATATTTGTGTAAACTTCACGCTAGAAGAAAAGCTTAGAAGCAATATTGTACACGCTAGGTTATTCATTTGATAGTTGTTCTTGAGAGACCAGGGATGTAATTTTCGAGAGGATAGGACTAGTGAGTCTTAGAGGAAGTTAGTCACACCCATTGTATTGCATTGTTGTTAGTCATACTGGCTTCAGGCATTGTTGTTAGTCACAGCTTGGTTGTGCAAGTAATCATTTGATTATAGTGGATTAAGTCCGTTGAGAGAGGCGAAATCACCTTGACGGGTGGATCGAGTAGTTTGAGTTTCAAACGAACTGTGATAAAACACCGTGTTACTTAGTTTGTCTGTTTGGTAAAAGAATTAAAAATAAGAAAACTTATTCAACCCCTCTAAGTGTTTTTCCAAGCCTTCAACTATTTTCATATTCAAAATAAAAACTTAGGTAACGCCTATTAAAAGTTGAAGGCCGTGCCTAAGGATCAAGCGTCACTACAAGTGGAATTAAGACTTGAGACCACCACACTTGTCCATGAGAAACTTTATTCAGTAACTCCTCCGTTGAGTTAATGAATGTGACTATGTGCTTTTCATGCATTGATTGTTCGCTTATTCACTTGCATATTAGCATAATACTTGAGACTACCACACTTGTCCATGTTGTAATTGCTAGAATCGGATGCCTTGAAACAAGTATAAATTTGTTTCTTAATGATCAAGAAACAAACAAGGGTATAAAGGATGATAAAACAAGAAGAACACAAATATTTGTTATTAATCGTTATTCTTTCTTTATCTTTAAATCAAGATTACAAGTATACAAGAATAACAAATAACCCTCTCACCCTAAATTAGGATTTGTAGTATGTAATGATGAGATACTAGTATGCTATTTGTAATATATCTAATATACTAAACTAATGAGATTTTATCACAAATACCCATTACAAGCTAACTTAAACAATCGGATATAACAATAGGCTCAATTCTAAATACTAACAATCCTAGCATTTCGACACCCGCATCCTACTGACTATAATATGGAGGTCTTCGACACCAACATGTGAATGTATCACTTCGACATCCTCAATCCTGCCAAACCGGTTACCGACCCAATAGAGTTCGATCTAATATCCCACGTGAACTTTATTCTCTTTAGCTCTTGTGTTGAGTTAATAAATGTAAATCTTTATAAGAGTTATTAAAATGAGTGAAACATTCTATGTGTTTCCTATGCATCTTTCTTGTCATTTTAGAACACACTCTTGATCATTAATTATTTTTATTAATTACAAATATCTCACTTGTTATAATAATGACAAGAGCAATTTTAAAAGAAAACAAAGAATGTTAATACGCTAAGTATTTTTATTTGAACTTAATCTTAGTAAAACAACACAAAGTCTAATCATAAGTTTAGGTAGGAAAGCTTTGAACTTATTATTCTTATGACTAAACTAATATTACATTAAACACACTCTTTAATGGTTCTTCGACACATCACTTGTCTAGCACTATTTATGGCCATGTGCTTTGTATGTTTTGTGAATTTAATGAGAGAAACACCAGTCTCACTTTAAGATGACACCATCTCAAAATTTATACAAGTGAAGTTTATATTGTATCTACTTTTCTTGAGATGCATATTCTCAACGTTGAACTCATTAAGAGTTTGAAAAACCCAACCCTCCAAATGCAATAGTAAACGTTATTACATAATGTTGAATAAACATTCAAATAAACGGCTTGTTGTTACCCATTGAATGTTGAGGTTAATGTTTTATTAACATTAGATTGGGTTGATGTCTTTGTTGGAACTCTTAATCAAGGAGTTTGAATATCATATCTCTTGAGGTATTCTTTATCAAATATATGACCAATGGTTTAGTAAATGGACCGACTAAATTATAGCTCGAATATGTTGTTCATTTTTGTTGGATGCATTATGCAAAATAACATGGTATGTTCAAGACATTTTATGAAGGAATGACACATGGGAAAATATGTCCCAATTGTGTGTAATTTCCCTTATCAAGATGCCAATGTTGTAGTTGTTCGTATGTGTTTTAGTTGTTTCAATCGATTTGTTGCAAATTTGTTGTCGTTTTTAGAAATGCATTTAAGTGGATTTGTTTGATTAGTTTGGACACGATCAAATGAATTTAAATAGATATTTAAATTTGAATCAATTCAAATCTTTTGAAGGATATTTGACAAACAAATCTTAACAAAATATCCTACAATTTTGGACGCGATCAAATGCTCGTTGGAAAAGCCTGTAATCAACATTGCTATATAAGTAAACTCTAACCTAACATTTGATGTGTGCAAATATTAAATATTGATTGTGATAGGGTTTATCACTTGAGTGTTTATTTGTGTAATTTTATGCATAACTTCAGATTTTCATTTATATCTTAAACATATAGTTTTGTTTATTTAGTTTCGTTGTAACTCAACAATCTTTATTCGATTACTATAGTCGAGACTTGGAATAAGTGATTGAAAAGAAGTGATAGGGTTTCTCATATTCATGGGGAGTCCTAAATAGAAAGTTATTGGTATTATTAGGAAGAAGTTGTGAACATGGAGTGATTGTGTAAGACTAAGTGTACTAATACTATTGATCGTGAATTTCTTTCTCGGTGGATGCCCCTAGATGTAGTTGTATTTGCACTAAACTAGGTTAATAATTGTTTTGTTCTTTATTGTTTTTCTTATTTATCATTTTGTATAATTTAAACTATCATAACTTGGTTGTGCATATTTTCTCAGACGTCATGTCCAACATGTGTTCCCATGAACAAAATTTCAATTGGCACCAGAGCAGACACCTTATTCTTTTTGAGGGAGCTCTATGGAAGATAAATTATATCCAAATGGACAACAATAGAGATGGAGGATTAGTCAATAGACCACCTGTACTGGATGACACCAACTTTGATTATTGGAAAGCTAGATGATTACCTTCTCATATCCATAGAAAATAAAATAATGAAGGATGTTATAAAAGGTTGAAATACCATGTGATTACTTCTCAAGAGGGAACATCAACCTTAAAACCGTAAGTCGGTGGATCGATACTTAAGATAACAAAGCTCTTGAAACCCAAAGCTTTAATGTTATTTTCAATGATGTTGACAAGAATATGTTTAGGTTGATCAACACATGTAATGAATCCAAATATGCTTGTGAAATTCTCAAAATTGCACATGAAGGCACATCTAAGGTTAGAATGTCAAGGTTGCAACTCCTTACTAAATATTTTAGAATTTAATAATGAATGAAGATGAATCTATTTTTGATTTCAATCCTCCGTGACATTGTCAACACTTCTTTTGGATGAAGTGAAGATTCCTAAAGAAAAGCTAGCTTGAAAAATACTAAGATCACGTCCTAAGAAGTTTTATATGAAGGTTACAACTACTGAAAAAGCACAAGACCTAAGCTGTATCAAAGTTGATGAACTCATTAGCTCCTTACAAACCTTTGAGATGACTTTGAATGATAAGTTTTAAGAGAAGAACAAAATATAACATTTGTTTCAAACTTGAAGAGGATGAAAATAATGGTGAAAATAAGAAAGTCTATCAGAAGATAGATCTCTTCTTGATAGACATTTTAATAGATCCTTAAACAAATTGGACAGAAAATGGAGAACAAATGTTCTAGACAAGGTGTTAGACATTAGTCCCTAGAGAAAATGTAAGGATGAAGACAAACCTAATATAGGCAAATGGTTACAATGTTATGAATGTGAAAGGTTTAGTCAAACTAAAATGAATGTCCTACTTTATTAATAAATAGAAAATGGATTGTCAATCACTTGGTCTAAATCATAATAAGAGTGAAGAAGAACGCTCAACAAGGAGATACCTTTAACTGAAAATGACTCTTGTAGTGATTCTAGTGATTAATATATCTCAAGAAGAATTAGCTAAACCACACCTGCTTCTCACTGGAAGGAATATTGCTCGAGATGAGAGAACCAAAAGAATACCATGCTATACTTCAAAAAGAGAAGATTTGCTCAACCATTGTGTCCGGAAGAGGAAGACCCTTGTTAAGTTTCAAACTTGATCTTATGACAAAATTTGTGTGTATGTTGAACAATGGCCTTATATAGATGATATCTAGAAGTTGGGGAGGATAAAAATGCGAAGGCTATAGGGTTTGACTACAACCCGAACTAAAAGTTCTAAGTCCACATGAATTCTTGATGAAGGACCACATGTCTCAACATCCCGCTCAATACACAAGGCTTTAACGAAGAAAGGGAAGAAAATCAAGCAAAGAAAGCGTGGAAACCCAAGAAAATTATCGCGTTGTCTCAGATCATACATCTCTTAGAGTTTCATCAAGATAAGATTGATATTTTGGTAATGGTTATTTAAAGCACAAGACCAATGAAAAGAACTACCTTAAAGAGTTAAAGAAATACTCTAATAACTATATAACTCTTGGTGATGGATAATAAGAAAGATCAAGAGTATAGGAAATTGATCTACCTATGTCTCCCTAGCCTGATGATATGTTGCTAGTAGAAGAATTAACGCAAACTTGATCAAGATAAGTGAACCATGTGATCAAGCACTAAATGTGAACTTTAAATAAGTCCGAATTTATTGTCTATAAAAAGATCAATAAGTATTAATGAGTGGTTCAAGATCTAAAGGAAATTTCTATGTATGGATATCCCATTTCATCAAGTGTTGTTTCCAAGGTTAATGAAAGGAAGATCATGTGTAAATAATGAAAATTTGTGGAGATTTCCAAAAAGGCAAGATGTCGCACATGATGTTTCAAAGCATCCTACATCCTACTTTTTTGGATTTATTTTATATTCCTCATGGAATCCCACTATTGAAAGGCCTGGTCTAAAGAGTAATAAAAGAAATCTCGCTTATGACTTCAATTTTGGTGATATGTCGACAAGATGTTGGGACATTATGTCCAACAAATTATGTATGAATGTGAGCTTAGTCTTGTTGAGAACTCATCTTTCTTGGCCTTCAAATAAGACAAATAATATATGTATCTCAAATCAAATTTGGTGTTGAAAAGAAAAGAGTCACTATTGGAAATTCCTTGAATGAGAACTTATTGCAATATGTGTGGGTAAAATAAAATCCATTTCATCATCATCATATTGTGTAAAAATCATACATTAAAAATTAAATATAATTTTATTCAATAAAATCATCTTGTTCTCTTATAAATTTTTATTTTTATTTTAATACTTCTAAAATGTGAAAGTATTGTTCACATGATTCTTATAAAAAGGGAATTTTTATATCTATATTTGTATTTGCAATCTCCTCAATGTTTTGTAACATTGATCTTGATCTATAACTCTCTTGACCTCACCGCTTTTAGGTATTTTGAAAATGTAAAATAATATATGAAATTATGAAGTTCGAATTGTAGTAGTCTTGACTACTAAATGTTTAAATGTAAAAATAACTCAAAATCTAATCAAAATTTTAGGTAGCAAAGCTTTGACATGTTATTCCTTGAGACTAGATCAACATTACCTTACATACACTCTTTAATTATTCTACGCCTACATCACCTGCCCTAGCACTATTTATAGCCATGTCTTTTCCTATTTCATGAATTTAATGCAAGAGAAAATGATTCTCACTTTGAGACGACACCATCTCGAAATTCATATCGAAGTTTATATTGTATCCATTTTTCTTGAGATATATATTCTCAAAATTGAACTTCATTAAGAGTTTGAAAATAGTCAACACTATTACACAATGTTGCACAAAATTTCAAATCAAGGAGTTGTTGTTACCCATTAAATTTTGAGGTTAATGTTTCTTAATGTTAGATTGGGTTGGTGTCCGCCATTATTGACACTCAAACTCAAGGACTTTAAATCTCATACCTTTCGAGATAGTCTTTATTAAATATATGACCAAAGGGTTTAGTAAATGGACCAACTAAATTATATATTGAACATGTTGTTTCTTTTAGGTTGGTTGTATTATGTAAAACAACATGGTACGCTCAAGATGTTTTTACAAAGAAATGACATATGTGGGAACATATGTCCCATCATGTGTCCAATATCCTGCCTTTGTCAATGTGTCAATATTATAGATGTTATGCATATTTTTTCTGGGTTACAATCAGATTTGTTGCTATCTTTAGAAATGATTTAAGTGGATTTGTTTGATTAGATTGGACGTGATCGTATAAATTTAAATAAAGATTAAAATTGAATTAAATCAAATCTTTTGAAGGATGTTTGAAAACAAGTCTTAAAAGAATATCCTACAATTGATATGGTCAAATGCCTATTGAAAAGCCTATAATCAAAATTGATATATAAGGAGACACAAATCTAACATTTGAGGTGCAAGTATTAAATATTTTTGTAGGTTTATCTCGAGTCTTGTGTTATTTTGTGCCCCATTTTAGTGCTTCCTTTCATATATTAAAGCATAGAGTTTAGTTTGTTTTGTTGAATTGTAATTCAACAATCTTTTATTTTTATTATTGTAGTTGATCACTTGGGATTAGTGAATAAGAGAAAGTGAGATAATTTCTCATATTTAGGTGGAGTCCTAAATAGAAAGTCATTCGGTAGTCTAAGAAAGAATTTTGAACAAGGTGTGTTCATTAAGGCTATTTATACTATTGATAGTTAGTTTCCTTTCTTGGGTTGAATTTCATATGTAGGTGTCGCTGTAACTAAATTGTTGTTAATAATTATTGTGTTCTTTATTGCTTTTCCGCTTCATCATCTTGTGGTGAACCCTCATTTTTGAGTGAGATTCATGGAAAATAAATTTTGTTTAGATGGACAACACTATAAATGAAGGATCAATCAATAAACCATATGTATTTGATGGCACCAATGTTGATTATTGGAATCCATGATGATTGATTTTCTTAAATCTATGGACAATAAAACATGGAAGGTTGTTTTAAAAGGTTGGAAATGCCATGTGATTACTTCTCAGATGAAACGTCAACCTTAAAACTAGAAGTTGAGTGGAGTGATACCGGAGATAATAAAGCTCTTAAAAATTCCAAAGCTTTGGATTTTATTTTCAATGGTGTTGACAAGAATATGTTTAGGTTGATTAACTCATGTACTAAGCCAAAATGCTTGAAAATTCTCAAATCGCACATCTAAGGTTAGAATGTCACTTAATCGAAGCTCCTCACTACAACATTTTAGAATCTAATAATGAATGGAGAATAATATATTTCTGATTTTAACATCAGACTTCGTGACTTTTTCAACACTTCCTTTGCATTATAAGTGAATATGTATGAAGAAAAGCTAGTTGGAAAATTCCTAAGATCACTTCCAAAGAAGTTTTGTTTAAGGTTACAACTATTGAAAAAGAACATAACCTAAGAAGCATCAAAGTTGATGAACTCATTGGCTCTTTACAAATCTTTGAGATGAAATTGAATGATAGGTTTGAAGAGAAGAAAAAAATTATAACATTTGTTTCAAACTCAAGATGATGAAAATCATGGTGGAAAGAAGAAAGTATATCGAAGTTATAGCTCTTCTTGGTTGATATTTTAATACACCCTTCAAGAAATTGGATAGAAATTAGAGGACAAATGTCCCATACAAGGTGTCGACATTATTCCTAGAGAAATATTAAGGATGAAAACAACCTAATGAGGAAAATAGCACAATATTATGAATGTGAAGGGTTTAGTCACATTAAAACCAAATGGCTTACTTTTCTAAAGAAACCGAAATGGAATGTCAATCATTTAGTCCTAATCGATGATGAGAATGAACAAGAAACATCAAATAAGGTGATTCTTTCACTGAAAGGAAACTTGCATGAGAGGAAAGAAACAAAAGAAGACCATAAGTGCTCTACTCCCGGAAAGAAAAGCTTGGCTCAAGCATTTAAGGCCATGAAGAGGAAGTCACATTGTTAAGTTTAAACTTGATAAAATGACAAAATATGTGCACATGTTTAATAATGGTTCTAATATGCTAGATTAGATCTTAGAAGTTAGGGAAAAGTCTAGAAATATGAAGTTTATATGGTCCCCACTAAGAAGTTTGTCTCTCATAAGAATAAACTGAGTTCCCGATGAAGAATCGCTTGTCCCAACATCCCGCTAACATGTGTATTCTCATAACATAGGCAACAAGAACTTTTCTTAAAGGTCTCACTACTATGGTAGATATGATAACATTAGATCCTTTTTTCTATAGATTGTATGTTTACCTCATTTTGATACTCAACCAAGGCTAACGAAAGAAAGGGAAGAAAATCAAGCAAACGAAAGTGTGGAAACCCAAGGAAATTGTTACTTGTCTCATAGCTCATATCTCATATAGTTTCCCAAGAGAAGATCAATATTTTGATAGTGGATATTAAAAGTACGTGGATCGGTGAAAATAACTATCTTAAAGAGTTAAAGTCATACTCTAATAGCTAGTCATTTTTGGTGATGAAGCAAGAAGAAAATCAAAGACATGGGCTAATTGATCTATCAAGATATCCCTAGCCTTGATGATGTGCTACCGTAGAAGAATTGATCGCAAACTTGATAAGAATAAGTTAACTATGTGATCAAGATCTGAATGTGAACTTTAACAAGTCTCGAATCTATTGCCTCCAACAAAGATCAAGAAGTATTAATGAAGGGTTCAAGATCCAAAGGCAACTTCCATATATGGATATCTTATCCCTCATTATGTGATGTCCAAGGTTAATGAAAGGAAGATCATGTGTAAAGAAGGAAAATCAGAGATTTCAAATAGGCAAGATGTCCCACAAGATGTTTCAAAGATCCTACCTCTCGAAATTTGGATTTACTTTATGATCCTTATGGAATCCTCATAATTGAAAGGCTCGGTGGAAGAAATATTTTCCCAAGTGTAAAGAGTAATAAAAGAAAACTCATTTATGACTTTAGTTTTGGTCATGTGGTATAATGTTAGAACATCGATTCAACAAATGATGTTTGAATGCTAGATGAGTCTTGATGGAGAAATCTTCTATTTTCTTGGTCTTCAAATAAGATAAAGAATATATGTATCTAAAATTAAGCTTGTTCTTGAAAAGAAAAGGGCACAATTGGAAATTTCATAAATGAGAACTTATTTCATTTCTAAGGAAATATGTAAATGAAAGCCTCTCTCTCTTGTGATCACTATTACATGACAAATAAGGCGATTATTCCTATGTTAATTCATTTCAAAAATTAATTTACGCTCACACACTGAAGAATAATATCTCTCACTTATTTTCAAAATGTTCACTCTCTCTCTCTGAGCTATCAAATCCCATTAAAATGAGTCAACAATATGATATTACTAAGATATATGAGCCCATATAATATTTTCACTTTAAGGATTTACAAGAAGAAATGAGTTTAGTACTACAAATGTTGTTAAATTTTTACTATTATTATTATTTGTTTCATAGCCAAGACCAACTTTATTGTAAGACATTTTTGATTTCCTAATAGAAGATACAAGTTATCTCTCTTCTTGGTGAACTTGACAACTTTTTTTTGAAGATAGTAAATTTGATTTTTTTAAATTGTCACATTCATTGCATTTTTTAGGTTCATCCTTTTCTTTTGGAGTGGGAAAGTATTAAACTTGATCATTTTGTCTTTCTCCAAGGATTTCTATTTATATATCAAATTTTATATTTTTAAGTTCAAGAGAGCAAATAATGTCCTTAAATATGGAGACAATTTGTTCCAACTTAATTGTTTCTTTTGTTAGTTTTTTACAAATATGAAAAAGATCATGATAAGAGAAGTATGAGTTTACTTCAAGGAAAATAGCGACATAAGGCTAATGTAAAACAAAAATTTTCTTTAGTGATCTTTACGAATGAGCATGGTCGTGATAGAAATTATTACCTCTTGTGGCGATTTAGACCTTTGATGCGTAATCAAGGACAATGCCTCTACTCATTCCATACAAACTCAGAATAACCCAAATCTACCCAACGTTATTTAAAATCGAGTGCCAAAATTTAAAACTAAAACTTGAGGCATTACACTTTTTCAACTTGAAAACAACATCAAAGCAATTTACTTCTTGATATAACACATAAAGAATACGAACAAATGCACCATAATTACTCTTTAACAATTCAACTTTAATTAATAAACCTGCGAACGGAAAATCTCAACATAATTAATTCAAATTGGCATAGCATCTTTGAAACAACGGAAAATCATAAATACTATTAAAACCACAACAGAGTTCAACGGAAGCAAATGCATAAACATAAATAAAACAATGCGTCGCTTCCCCGGTGCTAGGTATCGAGTGACGCGACATAAGCTACTAATCCTCCTACTCCTCATTACCGCATGTTACCAATATAAAGATAACGACCAACAAAAAAGAAAGGGTGAGATATCGAATAATATAGTTAAAGTACGGTAATTCATATGCTTAGGTAAAGAAACATACATTAATTACCGCTTAAATCAACAACATATGATATCCACAAAACAACATAAAATCAACAACAACTTAAAATGCGACTGGATGCGACTCAACAAAATGC